>CAVLJG010000005.1:113085218-113406772 GCA_963669975.1 Acanthoscelides obtectus
AAAGGCATATCAGCTTTATTTCGGTTGTAAACTAGGTGATCAAGACAAACAGTGGGCACCCCACATCTGCTGTAATACATGTGCTTCAAGTCTGAGGAGCTGGTTAAATGGCAAAAAACGGTCTATGCGCTTTGCTGTCCCAATGGTTTGGAGAGAGCCTACAAATCATATTAATGATTGTTACTTTTGCATGGTACCTTGTGTTGGACAAGCCACAGGTATGTCCAAGAAAAAAAAATCGGTTATTAACTACCCAAACATACCATCTGCGATGAGACCTGTGCCTCACAGTGACGAAAATCCTATTCCAAAACCCCCAGAATCCTACACTTGCGAATCAGAAAACGAATCAGATCATGGCGATCCAGTGATTCGTCAGGAAGAAGATATGCCATCAACGTCAAGGGATCCTGATTTTATACCGAGCACGTCATGCCACTAACCGCACAAAATAACTACTTGGATCAAGACTGCAGCAGTGGAACTTGTTAGAAGACGATGTTTCGGTATGTGTTATTCGTAAACGCCACAAAAAGACTTAGAACCATTTTTCGATATGGAGAATAACTTGGTTTTCTACAGTAACATTAACGGCTTACTGGCGGCTTGAAATATAAACTATAACTCAGAAGAATGGAGATTGTTTATAGACAGTTCAACATTGAGCTTAAAGGCAGTGTTATTGCATATTGGAAATATTTTACCATCTCTTCCTGTAGGGCATGCAGTTCACATGAAAGAATCATATGACAATATGAAGTACCTATTGACATGCATTAAAATACGATGAGCACCAATGGCATATTTGTGGCGATTTGAAAGTTGTTGCACTTTTACTTGAGCTGCAGCTAGGCTACACAAAGTTTTGCTGTTTTTTGTGTGAATGGGATAGTCGGGCAAAGGCACTTCATTACACCAGACAAAACTGGCCTGTTCGTCAATTCCTAGAGCCAGGTCAAAAAAATGTACAGCATATGCCATTAGTAGATTCGAAAAAAAAATTATTATTACCACCACTGCATATCAAGTTGGGCCTAATGAAAAACTTTGTCAAGGCATTAGATAGAGATGGGTCTGCTTTTCAATACCTGCGTCAGAAATTTCCAAGACTAAGTGAGGCAAAGGTTAAAGAAGGTATTTTTGTTGGGCCACAGATTCGAAATATTTTGAATGATACACAGTTTGAAAACACTTTAACAGGTATTGAAAAAACTGCTTGGAATGATTTCCGTCTGGTGGTCACTAATTTCTTGGGAAATAGAAAAGCTGACAACTATAAAACCCTTGTCAAAAATATGCTGTCATCGTATCAAAAGATGGGCTGTAATATGTCTCTTAAGATACATTTCCTACACTCACACCTGAACTTTTTTCCTGACAAGTGTGGAGCCGTAAGTGATGAGCACGGCGAACGTTTTCATCAGGATATTTCAACAATGGAAAAAAGGTACCAGGGAAAGTGGAATCCTTCCATGCTTGCAGACTACTGTTGGACTCTTGGTAGAGATGCTCCAGAAACGATCCATAAAAGAACAGCAAATAGACAGCGCATATAGTGATTCTTATAAGTTTATGAATCTTGTTACTTTTTTTAATATATCCTTAAAAGTAAAAAGTTTTTTTTCTAAACCGCAACTAATTTTTTTATTCCATTGTCATTTTTGGATTCAGCGCCCCAAAATTAACAAAGAAGTGCACTTTTCCCACAAGATACAATTAAAAAACTAAAATTTGTTGTCCAGTGTAATAGGTCGATTTCCTAGCTGTTAAATTTGGCAGCAAATTTGGACGTTTGTTAATGCATGGCACTCTCGAATTTACCAACTTCAATATACTGAAAGTTATCATTACATACCTGTTGAATAGTGTACATTTGTCTGTATTTTGCAAGAAAATAGAATATAAAATACATTCCATCCAATTCCTCATCTTCCTTTACGTCATAATAGTAATCATTTATTAATTTATGGGTTAATGAATTTCTTCAAAGCAATAAAAACATTATGTCCTCTCCACCCCAAAAACACAGATAATATGACGTGTCAATCCCTACATCTCCCTGGTGCATAATGCAATTACTATGGACATAGACAAAAAATTATGAAAAATGTTTCTCAAATAATGTCTTTTAAGTCCAAAAATCATCAAAACTAGTAATGTTTATTGTTTGTATTTTTGACGTCCCGTGATGAAGGATGCGAAATGAATGTTTTACATTTGCTGGTTTTGCATTTTTTTCGTGAAAATTTACTAAGTATCATCATTATAAGCATCTTTGGTAGATTGTTCGATCCGGAATGGGAAAGCTCCTATTTATGAAAATATTTTTGGTATCATCTAACCCTTGCAATCAGTGCACAAACACTGTGACATATGATTTATAGCATAACCCGCTGCCCCATCAATACAAATTTAACATACAGGTCGCCTAGCCGTGGGGATGCAGTGGTCGGGATGAATATCACGGCAGCAACTGATGATTTGGGCATGTCTGGTGAGAACGTATGAAGTGAAATTCGCTAACTTCACAAATTTGAAGATTTTGTACAATTTCTTTGAAAATGATGATTTGGCAGGGTAATGTCGCAGCCAAATGGCAGTCACTCTTTCTGACACAGTCCGGATCGAAAGATGACGATACTCGTGAAATGTATTGATACTTCTAAATATAGGATCGTATCGAACATCCCTACTGTCAAGATGTATAACCCAAGGTACCGACGGAGCTACTTTGCGGCGTCATGGAAATAATTTTAAACTTTCATTTGCATTTTTTCAAGTGTTGTGCAATGATTTTGGCAAAAATGTCACGAATAGTCTTATAAAGCATAGTAGAGTATATTTTAACAATTGGCGGAACCTACTCCACTGGGACCAGGAGGGCGAAACGGGATATTAATGCACAATCTGGCAACCCTGTCGTACCCTCACAAAATGGCGGCTGACAACCACACAAGTCACCGTGTTGTCATTGAATAGCATGGAATTAAACCTTCAGAGTATACGTTTTGTGACTGGTACCAAGAGTTGACAGATCCCACACATGTGTCACTCCTGGAAATGCAATAATCAGCTGTATTCAAATAATGTCTAATATAAATATAACCTAGAATGTGTACTCGTGAAAAAAGGAAAATATGGCAAATTTGTAGTTTTTTTTACAGGTTTTAGGTTTGCTGGTAGCTTTAAGGCATATATTTGGGAATTTCTTAATCGCTGTGGGTATAGTGTGGATGTTTGTTCAGTTGCTGAACAACGAAAAATATTCAACTTTATGGATGTATGGATATCAAAAAACCTGAATGGTTTTGTCGCAATATCAATCTAAGGTGCCATAATGGTTGTGATGAACGGCAAGTAAATAAATGAATGTTTGGAAATGAGCAATATCTTTTGCTAGAGCCTGTCATCAAGTAGGTGCTTAATGGCTACCTGCAAGTGGTTTATAGGAAAAAACACCCAGTATCGCATATCAATTGAAGAAAATAATATAAACATGAATAAAAAATCAACAATAGTAATTAAAACATGAATTGTATTCAAAAATCCAATATTTCTTTAAATTTTGACTGAATTATATGTAATTTCTTAATATTCAATAAGCTGGTAATGTTTCAATGACAAGCTGTCATCTCATACTTTGACAGTATTTTGTTTTCAACATTTCATAGCTATTGGCTGCTAAAATTTGTTGTTTGGAACTTGAAGCTCATTCGTTGTATTTGACGATCTGTTACCCTATAGGTGGAGAATAACGCACTGTTGGTGAAATTGGCACTTAGTCACTTAAAGCTGCCAAATGAGATTCTGAAGTGAAGTGTCCAATCAGTTTGCCTTTGTTATCTTTTCCACGACTTTTCATTTTATGCCACTGACGAATACCTACTGATACCCATTCTGCATTAGCATGAGATCTTCCAATCCCTTCAGGAAATAGAATGCAAGCAAAGCGAAAAGCTGCATCTGTATTCCAGTAACGAAAACTCGCCATGCCAGGCTGGATTGAATTTTCGTTGTTATTTGAAGATATATCCTCATTGATTGTGTATATACTGGGTTTCGGTTGGTATGGTCCAAGAGAACTTAAGTATCTTCGCTCATTACAACTTGATATTCTTTGTCGTTTTCCAGGGTCGTGGTCAATAAAAACTACATTGCCAACGTGTAAAAATTTGTTCTCCTCTCTTGTAGCGAATTGCAACAACTTCATCACTTTCTCTGTGAATGTTTTACAAACAATCAGTCATGTCAATATAGAATACTCTTAAATTTGGAACTGCCTCATTTCTAACTTTTTCCAACTCTACCAGAAAACTTGATCCAAAGAACATCTACATCATCTTCTTTTGGCGGGATTGGTGACGGTGACCCTGATGATGGTTGTGAAGATATTGGCACGCGCAAAAGCCACACGCCCATGCCTCGGCACGTGAAAATTTTCAAAATTCAAACCACCACAGCGCGTAGTTCAAATAATTTTTTTACGACTTTTCGAAAAGACTACCTTTTAGTCGGCGTTTTGAGAAGTTGAAACTTTCATAAATGCCGACTAACGACTCAACAGACATTAGTCGAAATTTTTCATGATAATAACATACTAAAAGAGAAACTAAACAGAAGAGAAATAAAAAGTATGTAGTAAGCTTCAGAAAAATGTTATTTCGTCGTGTCCAGGGGCGTTCCCTACTTCAAGTTTCCTTACGGCATTTTCTGATTCTTCCTCGGTAATAGGATCTGTTACAATGTCACTATTTGTCCTAATTTCTTGTACGGATGAGTTACCCTTATGCGAATTTTCGTATTTTCGTCCCCTCCTGATAACTCCCTAAAATATTCCCTCCATCTTTCCATGATTTTTTCATCTTGTCTTAGTAGTTGCCCGTTTTTATCTTTAATATAGTCCACTTCATTGTTATTTTTTCGTCTTATATTTTTCTACACTCTGTAAACAATTTTTGATCCCCATTAAGTTTTTCTCCATTTTTTCTCAGAATTTTTGCCATGAGCTTCTTTTCTGCATTACCTTTCTTCGATGTTTTCTATATTCCTCGTAAGATTCTAAATGAATTCCTGCTGTTGAAATTAATATCGATGAAGCGTTTCCGTCCTTTTACATAATATAAACTGCTATAATGGTGTTTACACCTGAATATAGCGAAGTATCGTGACATTGTCAGTGTAATCACAGTGGATGAAATACATGACGGCAAGGCGAAATCCAAATTAATTTCAATGGTCGAACTTCAATTAGAATCAGGCGTCTGGATTGAATATCGACGGGCGCCATATCACTCATTTGATATCGCAGAAAATTTTCTGATTTGTAGAAAAACCATACGCCGTCTATAGAAAAGCCTCAATACCAAGTGTATATAGTGAAAATAAGTTCAGGTTAAGAGAAGAAATGGTACCCGCTTCTTTCTATAGGTGATTTATTATAAATACCGTGTAAGAATGATACCTGTCGCCTTTAACTTTGATAAACATTGCTGCTGTCTGAAGTATAGTTATTTTTAACTCAGTTTGTCATCATTTATTTATTATGCATCCTATTTTAACAACCCTTTAAATGGGCTATATACAATTTACTCGTTTGGTAGGTCTAGCGTGCTCCTAATTGGTCGATAAGGTTTTATTACCCATACTTACGAGTACGTTAGTTGACCTGAAAAATTAAGTGATGTTGTATCCTGACATAAAAAGAATAGAATTGGAGTTGCTGATAATCGCATGATTGCAGGATGTTACAATAAGGGTTTAATTAAAAGCCACGTCGTCACCTTGATAACAATAATATTTATTTACTCAATGTACAAAGAAAGCAACGTGAATAAATAAATAGAAAATAAAAACAGGCCCAATGGAAGGCATTGCCTGTGCATGGACCAATAGTTTTAAATCGTAACTGTAGAATACAAAGTATAAAAAATGGCAAGGATTAGTCACAGAGGAATATATATTTAGTTAATGTTAATACTTATCAGTTTACGAATTTCAGTCCTAGATATAGAATGTAGCCACTTTTTCAAATCTTCGAAATTTAATTTTTTTAAATCTTTAGGTGTAATTTCATAAATTTTACCAATTGTGAACCTTGTAAAATGATTATGTTTAATTTTTGGTCGGTGTTGGCAAATTTATGGTAGTGAGTGATACTGAGTAAGAAATAAAGTTGTCTTATATCGTCAGTGGGATAAAGTTTCGGTTTTTTAACACCATTTTTGTAATACTTTCTTGAAGAACATCTAAATTATAGAAACTGATGAACATGCAGCTCCCGATGCTAATATACCATATGTGAGATGAGGTTCAATCGGTGTATGCTATACTGTACGAGGATACCTTACTGTCAGTATATACGCGAGGTATTTAATTTTGTACGAGACAAATTAACTTTCTTCAAAAATTTAATAATTGATATTGATGTCCCATCGTAAGTGAAGATCCAATACTATTCCAAGGTATTACATGTTTGGCACTCGATTGATTTGCAGTTTTTGATCATTAATGTTAAAGGAATAATCTGTGTAATTTTGCAAATGTTTAGCATGAGATGCACATGATGAAAAATAAAAATGGTTTTATCAATTTTCTGCTGTTATACTACCGAATAACTTTTACAAAATTATTTTCAATTATATCTTCTATCATCAAAATAAATTGCAAGTTTTTATTGTAACATACTTGACTCTAATAGATGGCGTAGTCAAATTTTCAGTTCGACATTCGTCCTTTTGACTTCCATCATCAACTTTGTCTTCATATAGACGCTATACTAGAATTTTGTACATTTAAATGGACTTTTCAGTCCTAAATTCAGTGACGTATTTCTTTAGATGGCCGTGAATTTGTTACTGGATGAAAATGAAAATTTTATTGATGGTTATAATCATAATGATCATAAATATGTAGACGTAAATCACAGCAGATGTTTAAAATGTTGTCCGTTATTTTTTAGGCAAAGCCTGACTCCCCTATGTACATTGTTCACTGCTCGATTTGATTATATTTTTCTCAGTCTTTCAAACTCTGATGATTTGCTCAATTTGAGCTCTGGTCTGATATACGAAATAAATTAATGAAATCTGACAATTTCAAGGCCTACATGGGAACTTCTGTTTTTTTGTAAATAATTAAGGCTTAGCAATGTCAATATATGTGTCGGCGTCAAACGCTGATATCCGTCATTCCCTGAAATGCCTAGTCAGTCCCCGTATTGCCGGCAAACACCGTATTTTTTTTTTAATACCAACGTTTGAGTAAGCATTTCAGTCATTCCCTGTAATGCCTAAAAAATTTCAGTCAAATACCGTAGCAACCACATAAACTTCGTTACGTAATTATGCCATCTTGTAGAGCAGAAAAAGTGGCATTGTTAATGTGCAATTTATTTTGAAATCCCACTATTGTTTGTAAGGAGAAAATTAAAACAATTTTGGGGAAATTCTTTCTGGAAGTATTTTGAATTTCGAAGCTTACTATGCGGCATTTTGTTGATAACCTAAATGTGCAACTTTGCCCTCATTAAAGCGACTTCGTATCTCTTAAGTTTCCGAGATCCCAACGGTGAGGGTCGAATTTGAAACCCCCTGTATATTGGCCCTGTTCGGTGCGCACAGACAAAGCGCATATTCAAAAGGTTGCTGCGAGCTGATTTAGGGAAAGAGGAATTTTAAAATCGAAGTGTATCATTGGATAAATAAAGAGAAGATGTCTTCATCTGAATGCCTTCTCTCATGTTTATCAGAAGATTATTTTGATTCCTCGCGCGCTAATTTTTCAACCTGCTCTTCAGCTTATTCTGCGAATATAAGGAAATTCGCTTTCACTATGCCTTAAAATCGAATTGCTTTGTTCCACATAAATTTGTTGTTAGTACTATCAAAGCATACAATTTGCTACCGAGGGAGCTTAGATTACTGAATATCCATCAACCTAAATATAAAAGAAGAAGCAATTACGCGACAGGCGGCTTCTCCATTGCTTTTCAATTACCCCCAATTTCCTATTTTCAGTTCTTTTTTAATTTACGTCAGAAATCAACCTTAAACTATTAACATTGTAATAAATATTTCATTGTTTAGTATTTTGTGTTAAGCTTGTATTTCATATTGTTATTGCAGCTTTAGTACTACGAGTGTGAACTCACTGGTGGTGAAACACTTTTACTGTTGCTAAAATGAAATTTTTTTTTCTGGGTGTCACTGAGTAGACTTGGAATAATGACACAGGGAACGTCGATACACACTCAAATGATATTATTATAGGTACAGATACTTTTACAGGCAAATAATGTTATAGTAGAGGCCTAACAGCTCACATCCAAGATTTCAGATATTCTGACACACTAATTGACTGGAAAGTTATATAAACTTGATTTTACGTACATTAATATTTGGAAACTGTCATTATGCTCTACTTCTTGGAAAGTTCTTTGCATGACGGTGCTATTCCAGCTATTGTTCTCAATGCCCGTTTCTGCAATATAAGGAACCTCTGCATATGACTTCATGTAACCCAAAAAATAATGCTATATTTTACTCCTGGAGCAAACTGTGCAGATAATATGAAATTATAACTTTACTTGGACATACTTGTCGAATCCTCCAGATTGAGAAACAAATAGATGACAAGCTTTCACATAGCTTGCTCATGTAGTGCTCCCACTGAAGAGCTGCATCAGGATGGCTTCCTAGAAATTTCGCCATTGAGCTTGACTGATTGACTCTCACTGGTTGAGGTGGAACGAGGAGTAAAATTGATAAAGGCAGTCTTTTTGTGTTAGGTGATAGATGATTATTACAAAATTGCTTACGAATTTATTTACCATGCCTTGTATCAGGTAAGCAAATAAGTTCGTGCAGCTTTTAGTAGAAAAATATAAATTTTTATTGAGAAACTATAACACACTTTTTATTCGTCGAAGTAATTACCATCACATTCAATGACCTTATGTCAACGTGGAACCAATTTCTGTATACGGGCATTGTAGAACTACCTGGATTTGGAGTAAAAAAATTGGGGGACTACATTTATTACACCATCTGGAGTTGTGAACTGTCGGTGCCTCATACAGTTATTGGGCGAAATGTCGGCAGAATATGGCGGGAGCAGTGACGTTTCCTAGCCGAGTTCAGAAATTTTTTGCGGTATGAGGCTTGGCGTTATTCTTCAAGAATATCATTTTCTTCCAATTGATTAAAGAAGGCTGTTTCTGGATGAGTGCTGCTTGTACTCGTTGAAGCTGCTCACAATACAAGTTAGCAGTGATGGTTTGACCACTTTCCAAAAACTCATAATGGACACCAAACACACAACAAAAGGAAGCCTTGGGCGTGTGTGGTACCGAATCAGTAGGCGACAACCAATGATACGAACGCCTAGAATTCGAATAAAAGAACCATTTTGCGTCGCAGGTTAATAACCGATTAAGAAATGCTTCATTAGCGTTGCGTGAAATGTTTGCTGAACAAATGGTAATTTGTTATCATTTGTCAGTTCGTGTGGGACCCATTTGCTTAACTTCCACGTCTTTCCTAGCTGATGAAGATGCAAACGAGTAGTTTCAAGACTCGCTCTGAACATTTCTGAAAGTTTTTGGCACGTTTTTGCGTCCACAACCTGTCCAAGGTCCTCGTTGTTCATGATTGTATGTCTCCCTGAGCGCCATTGATCGCTGAAACTGAGATCTCCCGAAGAAAAATTTTTGAACCACTTCTGTGCAGTTCCATTGCTTTTCGCGCCGCCGCTGCAGCTCTTATACCAAATTTGAACTCATACAGTAAACAACTTCAGATTACTGTTTTATACGTCGCCATTTTCAATTATTAAAATTAGGTATGTAACAATTTTCAGCAGCTTTTTATGTGAAGGATTCATACTAAAGCTACAGCAGGTAACAAACAATCGTTATCGATCAACAACATCCATGAGAATGTGCGATATACAGCAACTGCACGAACTTATTTGGTTACCTGATAGTTTATCAATGCATGATTTTATATTGCTTTCATAACATAGGTAAGTCAACATATTTAGCTTATCTGTTACACTTCCTATTCCTGGCAAGTCGTTGACAAATAGCAAAAATAGTAATGGCCCTAGGATTGAGCCTTGAGGTACACCAATCCCGACATTGCGTCTTGAAAAATAGCATCCATCAACGTCCACAGTCTTCTCCCTTAGAGCAAGATATGACATGATCCAACAGTGTATTCTTCCGCGTAATCCAAAATGACAGAGCTCATCACTAAGAATTTGAGAACTGACCATATCAAGGGTGTTACTCAGGTCCATGGGCAGCCCTATGCACTTATCTCTTATCCAAACATTACTACAATTCACTATTGAACTGTAGTGCAGCCGTTTAGGTATTCTCTTGTCTTCTAAAGCTATGCTGACAATATCCTTCTCCTTAAGGAAGCTCTTTATCCTATCAAATGTAGCTCGCTCTAAAATCTTCGAGACTGTACTCAAAATAGACACTGGCCTTCAGTTGCTTATATCATCCTTCTCACCGAGGACCAGAAAGGAAACAGCTCCACCATAACATTTCGTTTCCCCGCCTCTAAGGCAACTATTCAGCAGATATCCTATTTCCACTTAGCGCAACTCCTGGTACGTCAACAAAGTTTAATATTCCGAAATCGTGTGAGTTAATACAAGCTAAAATTGAACTAATTATATGCCAGATGTTGCTCTGAAGAAGTTCTACCGTTGACTGTGTAGCTGACAGCTGTTGCAGTATAACTTGTACGTTCGGCGGTTTATCCGCTGAATGCTGAAATTCGTCGTCAACTCAGCACCGCAGAGGCTTGCAGACGTAAAAAAGTTTTTATGCCGGCAAAACGCGGATGCATCAACTTCGACTCTCAGTTGAAGGATTCGTTCGTAATTGTTGGGTAATAGTATCACCGCCTGCACGGAATGTAGGCATTGGAAGTTCCTCAAAGTCCTTAGCTCAGAGATAGGTGTCGTCATCATACAGAAATCGTAGTAAGCACAGTAATAGTAGTTTGCCCAAGGATCGCTACAAGCTGCTGAGTGAGATTCACTGTACCCCTAAAAGCGCAGTAAAAGTCGTGCCAAGCTTTGGTTCATATACATCAATTACAGTGTCGCTGTGCTACTGGGTGTGGTGTTTTGGTTACCTGAAAGGTGAGCAATCTCTGAGTATTTCCTTTATTCTGCTGGATTTATAACCATAATGCTTTTATATTCATGTTATTGAATGTCGTGAGCCATACTTATATAGATGCTTTGATCGTATATCCTTACTTCTATTAATGGCTTACGGGCTCAATAATTGCGGATAAGGATAGAGAAATTAACTGGCTCATAAAGTTGTTGCGTATCAAGTACCTGGAGGTTGTTATGGGATCTTCGTATCCCGATTGCTGCTCTAACAGGGGAAATGTCGACGTGACATCCTAAGTCTGAATGACCGCTTAACTATCTTCTCTTGGTAATCGCAGCAGTCTAAATGTTTCACATGGCAGGGCGTGTATAGGTATACTAAGTGACATATAAATCCGAACACCCAGTTTAAATGGTTTTATTTTAATAAAATTCTGTATAAGTACTTAATGAAGCATAATAAGTAAAAGATAAAAATTTCAAAATGATTGCACTGCTTTAAAGCTCTTTGACCTTTAATAATGTGTGGATGCACCCTGATGTGCTACGCATTCTCCAACGCACCTAGGCATGCTTCTGATCAGGTGGTCAATATCTTCCTATGGTATTTCATTCCAGGCAACCACCAACTCCTCTCGAAGTGCTTCTAGAGTCTGAGGAGGACGTTGCAAATGGAGCAATCTCCTACCCATCTTACACCACACGTGCTCAATTGGGGATAAGTCGGGAGATCTTGGTGGCCATGGTAACAATGTAACATCATTATGTTGAAAGAAGTCTATTGTGACTCTTGCAACATGTGGTCGGGCATTATCTTGTTGGAAAGTTGGATCTGCAAGGGTGTCAAGATAGGGTAAAAGATGGGGTTCTAGAACTTCGTGGATATAACGCTGCGCGTTCATGTTACCTCTGATGAAGATTAAAGGTGACCTGGAACCATAAGCTATAGCACCCCAAACCATAACTCCAACAGTGTGATGAACATGTCTTTCAACAAAAAACTGTGGATTCCTCCTTTCACCACGTCGCCTTCTAACCTTGACATAAATCCGAACACCCAGTTTAAATGGTTTTATTTTAATAAAAGTAGGTGAATGTATTTATCTTACTGTAAATAACAAGTGAAAAAATTTTCAGTCTTATCAGTTGGACCTTCCGGTTTTTATACTGCTTTTTTTTAATTCACTAACGCTCTAAAAATGAATATTTCAGCCGCAGTAAAGAATCAACGTTGGCGGATTTTGGTTCTTGACATCCTTTACGATCGGTTACGATGCCTAGAGTACCGAGACCTGTACGATTTCGTCAACTTAGTGAGTTTGATAGGGGCCGTATAGTGGGACTTCGGGAAGCTGGACTTTCTTTTCGGGCAATTGCAGTTAGAGTGCAAAGAAGTTTAGACACTGTGGTTAGGTGTTGTCAGGCATGGCTTCGAGAAGGCCGTACGCAAAGAGCAAGGGGCACTGGACGCCGCCGTAGAACAACAGACCGTGAAGATCGCCGCCTAAGATTATTGGCCTTAAGGGACCGTTTCTCCACTACCAAGTCCATTGCAAATGAATGGTTTGCAGAACACGGAAGACCTATTGGCATGCGAAGTGTTTACCGACGATTGAAAAGCTTTGGCTTGTTTTCATACCGGCCACACTGGGTCCTCCCTTTAACTCGAGAACACCGACGTAATCGCCTTGAGTGGTGCAGACAACGGTCACTCTGGGATCAGGAATGGAACAGTATTGTCTTTAGCGACGAGTCTCGATTTTGTTTAGGCATGCACGATGGTCGTGCCAGGGTTAGAAGGTGACGTGGTGAAAGGAGGAATCCACAGTTTTTTGTTGAAAGACATGTTCAACACACTGTTGGAGTTATGGTTTGGGGTGCTATAGCTTATGGTTCCAGATCACCTTTAATCTTCATCAGAGGTAACATGAACGCGCAGCGTTATATCGACGAAGTTCTAGAACCTCATCTTTTACCCTATCTTGACACCCTGGCAGATCCAACTTTCCAACAAGATAATGCCCGACCACATGTTGCAAGAGTCACAATAGACTTCTTTCAACATAATGATGTCACATTGTTACCATGGCCACCAAGATCTCCCGACTTATCTCCAATTGAGCACGTGTGGGATATGATGGGTAGGAGATTGCTCAATTTGCAACGTCCTCCTCAGACTCTAGAAGCACTTCGAGAAGAGTTGGTGGTTGCCTGGAATGAGATACCACAGGAGGACATTGACCACCTGATCAGAAGCATGCCTAGGCGCGTTGGAGAATGCGTAGCACATCAGGGTGCATCCACAGATTATTAAAGGTCAAAGGGCTTTAAAGCAGTCCAATCATTTTGAAATTTTTATCATTTACTTATTATGCTTCATTAAGTATTTATACAAAATTTTATTAAAATAAAACCATTTAAACTGGGTGTTCGGATTTATATGTCACTTAGTATAAATATATTGACTTTCTCTAACACAAGTATTCGCATGATGTCCTACCTCATCTATTGGTATCGCTAGGATTGTGGCTTTATGATCAGTTATGTGATTTTCCAAAAACCATGGAGATACAATTTCTCTCAAAATTTGTCACATTAAATTTTTAAAAAATATGGTCAATACAATTGGCTACTTTACCATGCATTCTCGTATTTTTATTTATCATAGATATGAAGTTGTGTTCGCTCAAGATATTTAGGTAATTGTGGGTGTTGTTATTCAATTCATTTAACCTCAAATTCATATCGCCTACCAGCATATGAGAAAAGACTTTGGAATTGTTTGTTTCTTGTAGGTATTTTTCTATGAAAACTTCCTCACTGGCTGATGGCGACGTATATACTGAAGTAATAATAACTTTTTTTGACTTGTTCAGAAATATTTGAATTTCTATTGCTTTACAGTAACCAATATTTATGATTTCATATACGTAGTCAAAGTTTTTCTTTAAATACACCACCACCCCATCTGTTAAATTCACCATTGTTATAGATCATGTTGTAACCTGATAGGTGGAAGAGACTGGTGTCTGGTATAATGTATGTTTCTGTAAGGATAATGCAATCGTACTCACAGTTCATTTGATCAAATAATATTTTGGCCTCATCAATGTCCTTTCTTAAACTGCAGATGTTTTGATAATATAGCTGGAAAAATGTACTCTCCTCTTTACCACTCCAATACTTGTTGTGTTCCTCTACGTTAGAAACCTCTAATGTGTTTATTTCTATATAATTTACATCACGTATGTCTTCTTCCAGAAAAAAAAAACGAAAAAAAATCATCCCAGAAATTACAAGTTACAATTTCATAAAGAATTAAAATGTACAGAAAAATTGAATAGAAGGATAGACATGATTTCCTCCTTCCTTGTGATTTTACTGAATTTGAGCTACCTGCCAGTGGAGGCTGTGGAATGCACTGCGAGCATTCCTTGAAATATAACCGTTGTTCCCATCTGTAATCAATGGAATCCAGCTTTTCGATGAACTGATAGCGCAGTTCATTGGAGGAATTTCGGCTGGAATCAACGTGATGTACCAAGAAAGGAATTCTTTAATTAAAACTGGAAACAATCTCAGGTATTTAACGGGTACGTTTTGACGCCACACCGCCGTCAAAGGCACGTTACTTGGGGACAGTTCGTCGTGGCGGGTTGAGGTGATCTCGCACAGGGCCGTCACTAAGGGTCGGATATTTAGACCCGTCTCAAGAATACGTCCTTCTTAGACTTTTCTTGCATTTTTATTTCAACGCTGCTTTTCTCAAGAAACCTATCGAGCAACACTCGAATTAGTTAGTAAATAGATTGTGACTACTAGTTTCTAGCTTGAAATGCATGAATTTTGATTTTTTTGTAAACGTTAAAGAGATATTGTATCAAAAATGGGTTGAAAACTGTCAGAGTAAGTAGGTTTGGACATAATGATTCGCAAAAGATTTTTTTAGTTTGACAATCGCGAATCTGTTAATTCAAATATAAACTGACGTAAGATCGGCACTTGTCAAGTCGTCGTTGGTTTTTAGAGTCGTCCATGGGACCACAGCTCTTGAGTCAGTGTCAGTTTGTAAGTCTGTCAAGTCTGGTAAACCAGAAACTTGACAATTTTAAGGAAAAACGGGAAGGAAAGGAGAGAAGGAAGAGCAAAGAGAAAGAAGAGAATCTCTTAGGATAGAAGACGTTTCGGCATTGTTAAAACCACTTCTCAGATTTTGATATGGTCTAAAAATATTTGATTTTTTCTAAAGATTTTGTCAAAATGCTCCAATTTTGGTTGTTCTGAGTTCACTAATCAATTTTGATTACAGTGAGAGCCGCAGCATTTTGCGCTTTCGAACTTGCGCGACTGTGTAGTCCATCGACACGCGCAACAGAGGGTTGCTGTGCGGTTCCGCTGCGTCTGCTGCTTGATGTAGTCCCTTAGGTAAGCGACATCGTGGTATCTATGAAGAGTTTAGTTAGTGACATACCATACGGCGTCAATAATTCTGCGCAACGTCCTCCTTTGGAGAACCTGCAGATTTAGCATGTATGTTTTGGCAATGAGACACCAAGCCGCACATGCGTAAGTTATTGCTGGTCTTATAGAGCCGAATCTTGTTAATCAAACTTAATTTTGAACGTTCACGTAATACTGGGTAGAGCTGTCGAAACGTAATTTGGAATTTAGTTTTTAATGCTTCAACATGATTCCGCCTAGTCATCCCTTTGTACAGAATGACACCGAGATACTTAGCGGGGGTTTCCGATGGTATAAGAACTCCATTTATTGAAACTGACGGAGCGCCACGACGCCCTTTTATACAATAGATTGCCTGCATTTTCGAATGGTTAATTCTAATTAGCCACCGATCCGCCCAATCTAATACTTCCTCAACAGCAGTGTGCAGCCTGTCGTGGACTAGGTCACTAGACCACGACTGAGCCACCAATGCAGTATCGTCAGCATAGAGATATATAGTCAACGCCAAACAAAGTGGCGTGCACGTCATCAAGGTGGGTGTGTTGAAAAATTTACATTGTTGCCAAACTTTTTGTAAAATAATAAAATTTATTATTTACATATCTAGGTTTATAAGCAATATTAACCTCAAATGAGAACAAAAATAATAGTATAATAAAATTATAGATCTGTACTTGCATAATCATTAAGTATGACAATTATTGATCAGATGACACTATGAAACTACCATATTTAATTGATAGCTTAAAGGTACTGAATAAAAATCCAAATGGGGTCCTCCAAATTTTATGCATGGTATTTATTTTACAGAATTCATACAGAAAAATGCATTCTAAAATTAGGTAAGCTACTGGTGTAAGCTTTTTCTGTACAATAAAGTTAGTCGGAGTTTCTTTCTTCAGCGCTGTCTGAATCTGAATCTTCATCACTCTCAAAGTTGATTATTAAAGGTTCGATGTCTGGTCGATCAAATATTCGTTGTCTTTCATACCATTTAAAAATTTCTTGCTCAGTATGTCGAACACTATTTTTCCACATGTCTGGGGTAACCGTTTGTAGAGCCTCGTTCCACATATCCAAACAGTCTTTTTCACTGTTACCATCTCTACCAATATGTCTGTTATAGTAACCTTTTGCTATGCCCCAAATTAACTCAATAGGGTTAAATATACAATGGTAAGGAGGCAGACGAAGAACTTTGTGCCCATGTTGTTCCGCCAATTCATCAACCACGTATATTTTAGGTGGTTTGTTTCTAAAAAAGCAGTTATTTTAAGAATAGGAATAAACAAAAGAAATATAAACTGTCGACCAAAATATATATAATTAAGAAGCAGTATGTACCGAGCAACAATACTCAATAGCTCTATTTTAAACATTGTGTTTAAAAATGGTATGTTTTGATTTGTCAACCAGTCTTGGATATTTTTTTTTGTCCATGCATTGTTGGGCACTTTGTTCAATATCATGCTGTGATAAGGGGCGTTATCCAGTATAATCATAGATGGACTCTCCAATTATTCTAATAACTGATGTTGAAACCATTTCAAAAAATTGTCCTGGTTCATCTCTCCATGGTAATCGCTCAATTTTGTTTTCGAAGAAAATATCGCTTCACTACCCTCAATAAACCCATTTTCATTTCCAGCATGTAATATAATGTATCTAAAATATATTAGATTTAAATTTTATAGTGCAAATTGTGTAAAAGTACATACCTTTTACCATCTGTTTTAATAGCTTTCACGCTTTTTTGGTTTCCATTTTGCCAAGAGCGACCTATGGTCCCATTTTGAAATATCCAAGTTTCATCGAGGAAGACAAACTGGTATAAGGCCTCAACCTTGGCTTGATTGTATTGCCTTAGAAATTCCACCCTTTTCAAAGCTATACTTGGTAGTTCCATGAGCCCTCGTCGCGGATTGTCCTTAAGCCAGTTAAATCCAAGATCTCTAAGCAACCGCCTTAAAGACGTGGCACTACCATCAAATAATGCCCTATCTCTTAATCGAGACCATATTGTATCGTAACTTGTTCTTCTGAAACCATGTGTAATATGACATTATAATTTAGTTAACAAATTAATGCAAATTTCTGATAAGTTATTATAATAAGATCTTACTTTTGTGATACATATTATAGATCACTTCTCGAATGGCACTTGTATCCAATGTCGCTGTGTTGGTTACACGTTTAAAATAACTCCGCTTTTTCTTGGGCGATTCTAAATTTGCATCACTTTTCACACCCTCGGAAATACGACTAACTGTCCTTAAGCTAATTTTTAAAGCAGCAGCAACACGCTACAAAAAATGAAATAAAATTTCACTATTATTAATATACATTACATATAATTATTAGTAACCTACCTCTTGAACAGCATTTAAAGGCAACAAAGGCCCGTTGTTGTCCCTTTCTTGCTCAAAGTAGTGCATTAACGAGGCCACGAGTTCCTTACACCGACTATTTAACTGTTTGGGCATCTTTATATACCAAAATTGTCTTTATCTACTCGTAAAATGAATAATTTTGTTTTGAAACAAACAGTTGTTGATTTACAGTATGCGGGGCCAAAGGATTTATAAAGATTTGAAATGCCACAAATTGATTCAGTGTCAAAATTAATACAAATGTCAGTTCCCAGTTTAAATAAGTTTCAAGGTGACAATGTGTCAACGCTGCGAAATCGGTTTAGTGCGTTTACATGTCGATAAGTGATTGGAGCGTTTGCAAAACATTTTATTTCGCATAATGCGTCTAAATTTATCAGAAAGCAACTTATGTGATATTTTAATAACAATGTTTATATGACTATTAACCATAATAAGAGAGTAATGACCATGTTACAATTTATATATCACATTAATATGAAACTGCAATAGAGCAATTGTTTGTGATAGAAACCTAGGCATTAGGTCGGGGAATTTTTATCGTGATGACGTGCACGCCACTTTGTTTGGCGTTGACTATACTTCACAGCTGCTCGGGCTAGGGACGTCATGGATGTACATTGTACAGTGCGTAAATGATTACAGCCGTGTTGTCGACAGAACATTGTCAATTTTGATCCGAAATTTCCTACCTTCAAGAAAGGATTTCACTAGTTTTAGAACCCAAAAAGGGAATCCTTTTGGATTAGTTTATACAGGAAGCCCGCATGCTACACCTTGTCAGGTGCTTTTCAGACATCCAAAAACAAGATGCCAGTAGTTTCATTAGGAATGAATCCCCTGGTTACTCATTCCACCAGTCTAATAGCCTGTAGCTGTGCAGTATGTTCAGACCGAAAACTGAAATGCACGTCAGGAATCACATGGTGATCTGACGAAAAATTTACATGGTGACTTAGAACCACTTTTTAAGCGAGCTTAGACGGAGCCGACAGCAGGCTAGTGGGACGATAATCCTGGGGATATATCGAACCCACCTTCTTTGGAATCATTATAACTTCAGCAGTCTTCCACGCGGATGGGAAGTACTGGGTCGTTAGCATGGCATTGATTATTGCCACGAGATATGTTAAGGACTTCCGCGAAAGCAGCTTCAGCGCCTTATTAGTGATTTGATCCTCCCCAGGTGCTTTACGTACCTTAAGGTCTTCAATATGGGCTTGAATCTCTGCTGGTGTACATTACGGGATCTCGGGATATTCTGCTGATGTGCTGTGCTGATCTTCGGTTGAAGAAGCTTCTGAATAAGAATCTTCCGACATAGAAAAATCATCAATGGTAGCGCGACTGTCACTGACGCCCTGAGAGATCTTACGATGTGTCGCTCCTCGTCAAGGTCATTATCAAGATCATAGTTGGGAGAGAACTGTCTTTCCATGGCATCGGCAAAAATCTCAACCTTTACCTCTGTCCTGAAGACAATGCCTCCAGGACCGTGGATGTGCGGGATTTGTCCTCTCCTTCCATTTCTGAGCGACTTTATCAGTTTCCAGAGAGGAATGCTTGAGTCAAGCAGCCCCGCCAGAAAGTTGTTCCATTGCTTGTTGCGGAATTCATGAAGAACATTCCTTATTTCATGGACAGGATTCGTCGCTGTACGATTGTTATCAACATGAAGCGGCACTTGTATTACATATTTTGAAAAGTGACATTATGTCTATTTTTTTTGACATTGTATTGGTTTTCTGACATTATATAGGATTTTCTACAAGATCTTAACTCAGCTCTAGCTGATGATCACGTTGTGAATTCGTTTGGTGTAGTGTGTTGCCTAAAGGTCATGAGGCTTCAGTTGGACCTGATGTGATCATAGATGGCATTACTGGAGGTCTAAGCTGTACGTGTTCCATTGGATTCTTGTCTCAAATACACTTACTTGAGATCCAAAACTAGGAATTAGTTGCGCATACACTTTTTCTTATCTATTCTAAAAATTACATATGCAAATTTGCTCAATTTAAAAACGAGAGAGATAAGAAATAATTATATTCACTGTACACTGTCGAATTAGAAGTCATATAACATATATGCTAACAGTAATCACACACAACACGCGCTGGTGATTTTCTCATACAGCAAATATCACTGATTTTATACACATGCAGAGCAATACACACAATCATCCAGATGCGATCTTGCTATTCTACCAACTTTCTTCTCAGAGATGGAAACCACAGTCTACTGGGCGTCACAAAACCTATGCAACCGACAATGCGTAATTCCTCCATAGATAGACACTCACAACGATCCTAGTAGGCAAACCTGAAATGACTGGTTCTACCCTAAAAATTACCATTTTTTTTAACGTTTTATAGGTTTTTAACATAATGTGTAATGAAGTACAACTTGAGACACGGTAGATGAAATTTTTAAAACTACGTACGAACTCAAACGCAAAGACTCATCAGACTCTGATGGATCAAATCGTAATCTAATTAGCATCTTTATAGAGAATATTGTTGGATAAGTCGTTTATTTATTTAATGAATTAATTTTTTCCGGGTACTTTCCTGAACCTTCGCACTTGCTGTACCGATACATAAAGTTGAGTAAGACATTGAAAATTACAGATTAGTTTTTATTCTTAGCATAATGTCCAGAATTCTCGAAATAATCATTTACAACAGGATATGTTCTTTTCTTGAGAGTAACAAGATTCCTCCTCGTTCCCAACATGGTTTTAGATATAAAAAATCTATAGAAACTGCTTGTTGCCATTTTCTTGAATAAATCTATGAGGATCTTGACAACGGTTGATTTGAACGAAATATTTTTATATCCGTCCAACGAAGACGAGTTTTTAAACCTGTTAAAAGATTGAGGCCGGAGAGTGTCCGCTTGGGGTATTTTGCGACTTTTGACTGTGTCAACCATAACATTCTGTTGCAAAAGCTCTCTGCAACTGGTATGAATGGTGCTCCTTATAGGTGGCTCAACTCATACCTTGTTGACAGGAAACAATATGTTCCTCTACTTCATAAAGATGAACCAATATTACATCGAGTCCAATCCAGTGAAGTCACTGTCAATATTGGGGTTCCTCAAGGTTCCATTTTAGGGATTATTTTGTTCATTCTATATATCAATGAGATTGAGTCAGTGTGTGAGGATGCGCTGTTCACACTATATGCAGATGATGCATCAATATTATCTCGAGCAAATTGAAAAATATCTTAAATGATAGATGTAACGAAGTAATTGCAAAGGTCAGTGATTGGTTTTCCAAACATCAGTTGTTCTTGAATACTGACAAGACCAATTTAATTAGGTCCCATAACCCACAAAAAAAGATAAATATCCTTGACAACAGATGTTAAGTTTCTGGGAATATTTCTGGACGATAAATTAAATTTCAGAGTACATTGCGATCACTTGGTTCCGCAACTTAACTCTATCTCTTATTTGTTTAAAAATTCAAGCTTGGTTCTCTATGAAAGTCAGCAGATCGGAATACAGGGTGTCCGCAAAGTTGGGGTTTTCCTTTTCAGAAACAACTACCCTTGAAATAACAAAGGTAATGTGTAGTGAAACGAGGGCGACCAAGTAAAAAAAATAAAGGAAAAAGTACTCACTCTCCAGTTGACGAGAAGGGCTAAGTACGTCTCTGCCCGAGAAACCAACAGAAAATGGAATCAGCTGATGCGCTACCGAGCAGACGCCGGCGATGGTGCAGACCACGAACAGAGGTAACAAATATGAGAAACCACATTGATTGTCTTAGGCCCGTATCGTCAGTCGTCCCTACAATTGTATGGCGCCTTTATGGCCTCCTTGATTGTCATAGTTTTCTACTTCTTCGTATCAGAACTCAATTTTGAGGTTATGTCACAAACACCTATTTGCATCAAATTGTGCTTGCTTTTGAGTTATACCATATTTTATCAGCCTGAAATTTCCTAAAATTTAAAAAGAAAACATATTTTCACAATAGGAGAGCGCTGACGCTGACACGGGACAAGTGTAATCTAGAAATTTTTGGAGGAGAGAAAGGAGCATGACAATCAAGGAGGCCATAAACGCGCCCTACAATTGTAGGGACGACTGACGATACGGGCCTTACACTTAATGGCACATCTTCTAACAAGGAAGGCAAAACGTTGCGTAAAAAGTCTAGGTATTGCATCCGTCTAATCGATTTGGGAGAATAAATGGTCCAATGAGCATACCGTTCACCATGCCAGCCCGAACATTCACCGAAAATGTTTGTTGAAAATGTGCCCGACGGACAGCGTGCGGATTTTCTACTGACCAAACATGAGTGTTGCGAAAGTTATTCACCCCATTACGCGTGAACGTAGATTCATCTGTCACCAATATGCACTTCAAAAAGTCCGGATTATTGTCATGTTGATGCAACAACCACTTACAAAACCGCACTCTTGCTGGAAAATTGTCAGGTTGAAGGGCTTGAACACGTTGGACGTGAAACGGATACAGCCCCTCTTCACGCAGCGTTTGCCAGTTTTTGATACTTGCACTTCTCTAGCCACGTCTCTAGTGCGTGTTGTTTTTTGAAACGGAATCGATTATACGGGTTCGTTCACCTCTACACGCGTGACCGTAACCGTCGGTTGAAGGTTGCATACTGACCTGACACACTGACCCCGACCCAGTTCTGTCGTCGGGTTGAGCTAGTGTCCTAGTACCAGTCGGGGATGTCGCGGCTACAGGACGGTATTCAGATATTTTTGATGTTGCAGAGCCCTTTATCTCGGTTCCCTTAAGACATTGGTGTATATGGTACTAAGAAAAATTGCTTATGTTTTCAAGATGTACACGTCGTGTAAAGGAAAACCCCAACTTTGCGGACACCCTGTATACTACGGCCTTGTGGAATCCAGACTCAGATACGGTATTTGTCTTTGGGGCTGCTCTGCTACTGCACAACGTGTTTTTATTGCTCAGAAGCGGATTATTAGATCAATGACGCGGGCAAGTAACACACACAGTTGTAAAGACATTTTTAAAAAATATAAAATCTTAACAGTACCTGCCCTGGCGATTCACGAGTTGGCGTTATATGTATTCCGGAATAAGACCAAGTTTACTCTCAACAAAGAAATACACACAGTTGCCACAAGGCAGAGTGATAATAGACACTCCAATTTTTCTAAATTTAAAGTAGGAAGTAAATCGCCAAATATACTTGGTCCTAAAATCTTTAACATCCTTCCAAAGGATATACAAGGAATCACTTTAAGTATTGTTTGAACGGCTTTTTAATACATAAATGTTTGTATAATGTCTGTGAGTTTATCAGTGTTTATTATTTTGTTTTACGATAGTTTTGTCATAACTGTGTATATAGATGCTCTTGACGATTTCTATACAAACTTTGTTTGTCTCAAGAAGAAAATAAACTATTATTATTATGATCGGCATCACTTCACGAACACATTTCAAAAGCTACCAAAAAGACAGGTGCAAATATTTAGACAGCAGTTTACTTATCAGTTCATGGTGAAACGATTAGCTTTTCAAGAATTTTTATTTTCAATTAATCGCGTCAGTCGGTGCTGGAACTCCTTCATCGTCTCAGTGCAAGGTGGTTATTGGCTACCACGTCGAGTCACTAATGAGAGCATGGCACGGATCTCTAATTAAATGCTATACAGCCGAGAATAGTTACTGGATCAAAGTGGGCCACGCTAGTGTCCCGGTGTTAATTCCGTTGCAGTATGTGTGAGGCTTAATAGATTCCGGGCAAGTTAGCACATTCCAGCGACAAATGGTGATTGCCGTTCAGCTGACCTTTCAGCTTGTTTTAATATAGTACCGCAAGACCTGAACATATTCTAGATGTAGCAGTAGTAGTCTGTTGTCGTGTCTAGACTAGTCAGCTTACAGTCAGGAGAAAAATGGTCAGGCAGCAAAACAACTTTATTACTTATTATCTGTGCATACACATTACGCTATTAATTGTCGCTATTTATGCCTTGGTGTGCTATTTACTCGTTTATAATGGATTTTAAATCTAAATTACAACGTAAAGTTTTATCAGGACAAACTAGGGAGGTTGTAGCAAATGTTATATTATGTTCCGTCCTCGTCGAAGTAAATATTTAGAATACATATAGTGGTACCCTCGTAGCAGTACCGCCACGATTTCACAGCGCGCATGCAGAGAAGGAAAGCGGCACCGCGCCCCTTTCCCCTACCTTTCTCCCCTCTGGACACCTATAAACCTTCATTCCTTGTTCTCACGCCCGACCGTCAAGGCGTTAATAAAAAAGGACAGAAGGTCAGCCGATAGATGTCCATTGTCGAACAAGATACCGACGGACCGGTTCCTTTCGTCGCCGACCAAAACTAGAAAGTGGCGTGCATGCCCCTTAAGTCTAAAGGGACATCACCCTCAGGAAACTGTCAACTAAACGATCTTCTTTAGGTGCAAGTTAAATGTATATCAGTATGGATGCCTCACCAGCGCTGCAAATTATGCCTAACGTGACGTGCGAGATAACGTTCTGATACTGTTGCTTGGGATAGCAACCTGGACCTAGCTTGCGATAGCCAACTTCATACCTAGGATGAACAAAGACGTTTGGGATAACGCTGAAACATTGGACTCGGTTGTTTGGGATAGCAACGTGGACCTGGCTTGGGATAGTCAGCTCCACACCAATGAAGAAAGAAGAGATTTGGGATAACGTTGTAACATTGGACTCGGTTGCTTGGGATAGCAACATGGACCTAGCTTGTGATAGTCCACGCCAAGGACGAATGGAGATGGAAAAACGACTCAATACAGAACTTCGTTACACAAGCAACAACACTGAAAGCGTTTGGGACAACGTAGCAACAAGGTATGGTGGATAATATTTTCTCATTTGCATATTTCATCTGGTTTGTGATAACCATGTAACAGGACCGTAAGTTTGAACATGGCAGGCTAGCAAGTTGTTAAATTATATTTTTTCCTTATTACCAGATAGAGATTAGGTATGTTATGGGAGGTTAGCGTTACATTTTGCTTGTGATGGCAAATTCCATCTGATTTGTGATAACCCTGAAACAGAATAATAAGAATGCACAAGACAGTTTAGGAAATTGCCGAAGTACCATTTTTCATTAACAACAAATAGAGATTAGGTTCATATATGCGAGACTAGCGGTACATTTTGCTTGGGATAGCAAATTCCATCTGATTTGTGATAACTATAGAACAATATTATAAGGATGCACATTAATGAACGACAGAGATTGGCTACATCTATGCGAGACTAGTGTTACATTTTGCTTGTGATAGCAAATTCCACGTAGTTTGTACCAAGTTGAAGAAATTATTTTGTCCGGGTATAACCCATGTCACTGAGTATAAATGAAGGGAGTGGAGAAACTTAAAATGCTGGGTTCAGAAATAATGTTTTATTTTCAAAAGTAATATGCTAGCGTGATGGAAATAGCGATGGAGCGTATATTGTAGTAACTTCAGAAACCCGTATAAAATAATCAATCCTCCTTAAACAGTCAGGTATTCACACATCTTCGATTATCAAGTCGTAACATTGTATTTTACCGTAATAACGAGATTGAGTCTAAATCATGGTAGATCCGGAGACCACCTTTTCAAAGTGGGAATCATCGATAATAATTGGTACGACTGTGATGACACCAAAGTAGGAGATTTAAACCATTTTTTTTTCACAAAAAATGAGCCCCATGTTTCTAATTTAATAGAAATATTAATTTTGGAGGATCAGATATTACTTCCAATCCAACTGTGATCATTGCCAAGTTTAAACAGAAAGTCCGTTCTGGATAAAATTGCTGAATTCGCAAAATAAGCTAAGGTGGTGATATAAAGCGACACGTAACAAATTATCACTGGTCAACAAAATTTTAACTTTGTCGTGCCACACGGACTTTTTTGATATTTTTTACTTTAATTGGTGATTGTAAGAAAAAATAAACAGTTAAAAAAAATTTGCTAGACAAGGATTTTATTCTATTGAATAATTTAAAATATTAAGAAAAAACACAGATCTCGTAAATCAAAAGTTATTTTTTTTATAAATGACTTAATAATCTAAGATTTTCTTGAATATTTAGCTTCTGGTTCGTCCCTTTTAATTGTCCAGCAGTAATCTGCTAACATATTCGGGCTCCATTTGCCCTGGTACCGCTTTTCCATTTTAGAAATGTCCTGATGGAACCTCTCACCGTGCTCGTCGCTGACAGCCCCTAAATTGTCAGGAAAAAAATCCAGGTGCGAGTCTAAAAAATGGATCTTAAGTGACATGTTGCAACCCAATGCTTGATATGACAATAATAGCTCGCTAACCAACTCTCTGTAGCTGTCACTCTTGTGGTTACCCAAAAAATGTAAAACAACATTTTTAAAAGCCTTCCATGCAGATGTTTCTAAATCGCTTAATTTTTCTTCAAATCTTGAATCTTTTATTAACTCCCTAATTTGAGGGCCAACAAAAATACCCTCTTTTATCTTTGCATCACTTATTTTAGGGAATTTTTCTTTTAGATACAAAAATCCACTCCCATTGCGATCCATTGCCTCCACAATTTTTTTTATTAATCCTAATTTGATATGCAATGGTGGTAGAAGCACATTATTTGGCTGTACAAGGGGTAAATACTTTACGATTTTTTGCCCAGGAACTAACGATGCACGCGTAGACCATGTTTTTTTATATAGTGATTAGTTCTGTCTCGGCTATCCCATTCACATAAAAAGCAGCAAAACTTTGTATAACCCAGCTGAAGTCCAAGTAATAGTGCAACAACTTTAAGATCACCGCAGATTTTGAAGGAATATGTACTGTAATTTATTTTTTCAAGTAAAAGTTTCATATTTTCATAGGTTTCTTTCATATTTGCAGCATGGGCCAGAGGTACAGACGGAAGCTTATTTCCATTATGCAATAACACTTCTTTTAGACTTGCTTTCGAAGAATCAATGAATAAACGCCACTGAGAGAGATCAAAATCTATGTCCAACATTTTCATAAATGTTATTGCAAAACACCAAATCTCCATCCTGAGAAAAATACGTTCTGAAGTGTTGATCACGGTTTCGAAAATAGCTAACTTTTGTATTATGATGTAGCAAATTCCATTCTTTTAGACGTGATCCTAATAGTTCTGACTGCTTTTTTGACAAATTTAAATCCCAAACCAAATCATTTAGGTCTCCTTGAGTTATCAAATGTGGCTCGTTTACAATTCCTTTTAACTCAAAGTCATCGTCCTCGTCAACACATTCACCTGCAGTGGACGGTTGTGAATTGTTCTCAACAGACGTAGTTGCAACTGGTATTACGAGTAGTTCTGGCAATCTTTTACAATGAGAGACTGGTTTTATAGCCAAAGATAAGGGTAAATAACTGTGGTTTTTTTCTTGTAATTTATACCTTTTATGTCTGTGAGACAAAAATAGCAATCTGAAACGTGATCTCGCTGTTCAGTCCATATCATGGGTACAGCAAACGGCATAGGTCGTGCACCTTTCTTCCAGTCAGTTAAATTTTTCAAACACGTTATGCAACAGACATGAGGGGCCCAGGATTTGTCTTGATGGGCGACAGAAAAACCAAAACATTGGTGATAACACTCCAACACAAGATTCGTAAAATTTCGTGGTTGTTTTTTGAATGTTAGTTCTCCGCAGACATAACAAAAAGAGTTAGGATCATTATTACACTTCCTCGACATATTCACAGGGTTAATAAATCACAAAAATGTGTTCAAATTCAACAACAAATATTTTTATAAGGATTTACTTGTAAGCGTTTCTGTTAATTTACTGCCGTAGTACTAGTAATGAGTATTACCGTATCACAACAAATATGAGGCTAATAGACATATGACAGCTGTCATGTAATAATGAGGGTAGACTGATAAAACAAAATTGGCTGTCAAAGTTCGTGTGACAAAACCAGTGTTGACCAGTGTTATAAAAATCTGGCTAATGGAATTTTGCGCAAAGCCAACAAACCTCCTACATACATACAAGTGGAGAAATTTGATCCAATCTAAGGATTAACTTAGAGATTGCTTGTTGTGGAAAAAATATGACTGACTTTATCGTTAAGCGATATATCCCTTACCTTTTCATCTACAACTACTAATTAATTTCCAATTATCGCCGGCCATCAAAGCAAACTGTAGCAAAATGATCTTCAAAGACGAAGCGGTTACGTTAACGACCAGTAGCCTCGTTTCGATGTTAATCTTGACGATGATTTCTGCTGGTCTGGAAGCGGGAAGGTCTGCGCGTCCAAGTCTTCCAAGGCAGCCGTTGCTTCCGATAAGGGCAGACGAACGCTAATTAAGGGAAGGTAATCTTATCGTGGCCGGCGACCTTCTCGAAGTCCCGCGGGCGAACTTTGTAGATTACGTAGCTGGCAATTTGTTCCCTAATTGCATGTGCTAATTTAAACTGGACCGAGCTACCGTGTTTACGTAGGAGCGGAACGGAAATGTGTGTTCGCCGCACCACGCCGAGCGCTTAGTGTTAGTTGCCGACAGCCGGACGAGTCGATCAACTAGATCATTAGTTCGTATATACAAATAAGTCGACTAGATAGTTTTTTTTTATACCGAAGCGGCCGCGCAGGCAGAAGCTTGAATGCCAGGACACCGCGGCTGCTATGAGGATCCCAAACAAACATTATTAATCCGAGTTTTGCGAAGATTAGTTAGGACGGGAGGCCGAAGTCAGGCGGGTCTGTCTGGTAGGTACATCGCGTGGGATCATCAGAACAGAGCTATATCGCGAACGACCCGCCGGTGCGAAAAGGTCTCGAGACTGTCCGTTAAAGAAGAATCATCTATCATTCCGACAGTCCTTCTCTGGAAAGAATCGAGCATGGATCATGTAGTCTGGGCGACAGTACCCCAAACGTGTGAAAAAAACTCGGTGCTACGTCTTGTCTTATTAAAAATTTTCGTCTAAACTGAATCCAAATTCAAGATGAGATGTAAATAATAACAGTTAGCGCGTGAATTCTCGGTAACAGATGGGGACAACGCCTCTTATTGGTCAATTCGCCGTTAAATTTCAAGCGGTCGCCTGGCGGAATAATGCGCGGGGCAGGGACAAGGCAGGCAGAGTTGCACTCCGTTCTATCTTGGGTGTAAATACACTATACAGTATATTTAGATAAGAGATAGACCGGATGTAAACAAAAGGTTCGGGTGATTTTCACGCTAACGCCGCCGTCTCGATGTAAAACAGGAGCCCTCATTGGTCAATTCGCAATTAAAAGCCTATGCCGAGCGGCAGAGCAGTCGTATCAAGGCAGAGTCACATTCAGGTTCAGACGTGTTATGTATGTCGTGTGCATCATTGCAATTAGATTTTTTTTTTGGACGTTTTCGTTTGTTATCTTATTAAGTTGTTGAGTTTGTCGTTGTTATTGTTATACCTTGTTATTGATTGTTATTGTTATCAACTGCTTGCGCAAAATGCCCAGTAGTACAGATACTGCCGATGAAGTTGTAAACTCCTGTAGTCCACCTAGGAAACGCTCTAAAACAAGACACCTGAGTGCAGAAATGAAAGAGGTCATTTTGAATATATATAAGATCGAGCGCGAGGAGAACGAGGCATCAACCATCAAAGAAATTGTTGTGAAGGTTTCTCACAAAGTTGGGGTGTGTCGCGCATCAGTGTTTAATGTGTTAAGACAATACAAAAAAAATCACACCTTTTCTGAGCCAATGACCAGTAAACATCGCAAAAGTATTGTTAAATCATTGGATGAAGCTGATAAGCATGCGATTAGGAGGAAAGTGCATGAATTCTTCTTTAGGAATGAAATACCTACTATAGATAAAGTACTGCAGGAGGTAAATGGAGATACAACGTTGCCAAATTTCAAACGATCAACTTTCCATGCGTTACTGAAGCATTTAAATTTCAAATGGAAAAAACGGGGTCGTAATAGTTTACTACTGGATAGAGAAGAAATTGTGCTATGGAGGAGGGATTATTTAACAAAAATTGGGAAATATAGAAATCAAAACAGGAAAATTTATTACCTTGATGAAACGTGGGTAAACGCAGGACACACTACAAGTAAAGTATGGGTTGATGATTCTGTAACTTCATCCAGGAGGGCCTTTCTAGATGGACTGTCCACCGGATTAAAAAATCCAGCAGGTAAATACGAGTAATAGACAACAATCGGATGTTTTTCAAACCTTGGGAACAAGATTCTAAACATTAATTCCAGGGGGCAGATAAAACATATTACAAGTAACAAAACCTTTATAACTTTCGATAAAATGCGTGGACGTTATATTGTCATTTTCATTTGTTAGAACTTTTTTAAGCCATGTTTTTATGTGTTTTCAATATTTCAATAATTTTTTAATATAATCTTAAAATATGTCGAATATTATAAACTTAAAAAAAGTTACTAAGTTTTATATTGTGTACCGTTCCTAATATTTCTAATCATTTTAATTTATACTTTAAGCTTTATAAAGTTATAATTTGTTAATATTAATATTTGCGCGTATTTCAGGTTCCTGATCATTCATTTTTTAAAGGTAAATAACTTTAAATTAAATTGTGAAGCGCTGAGTAATCATACGACGTTCAATATTCTTTCTTTCAATATGACTAAATAATCCCAATTATAGCAATCTGATACTCATGTCTCAATGTTGCTTCGCTGAATGTGATGAAAACATTTGAAAAAGGTTCGCTTATTGAAATAAATCTACACCAGTTAGTACTTCGATTTACAGGTAAAGGGAAAAGGCTCATTATCTGCCATATTGGCAGTGAGGATGGATTTGTTGTTGACGGTCTGTGGTGCTTTGAGTCTAAGAAAACTGGAGATTACCACGAGGAAATGAATGGCGAATCGTTTGAACAGTGGTTTTCAAAAATTTTACCGAACTTAGAGGAAAACGCAGTAATTGTGTTGGATAATGCGCCTTATCATTCTCGAAGAATGGAGAAGGTCCCAACAACGGCTTCAAGGAAAGTTGATGTTCAAAATTGGCTCCGCTCGAAAAATATTAACTTTGAAGAAGCAATGCTGAAAGTACAGTTATTAAGAATTGTCAAGGATCACAAGGCGGAATATCAAAAATACGCCATTGATGAAATGGCAGCAAGTCAAAATAAAACTGTGCTCCGTTTACCTCCATACCATTGCGAGCTCAATCTCATTGAGCTCATATGGGCAGAGGTTAAAAATTATATAGCTAAGCACAATACAACTTTTAAATTTTGTGACCTCAAAGGACTTTTCAAAGAAGCACTAGAATTAATAACAGCGCAAAAATGGGAAAACTGTATTAAGCACGTGAAAGACAAAGTTGAAAAGAGAATGTGGGAACTGGACAATATTTTAGAGGAACAAGTCGAGCCATTCATTATTGACGTTGGTGCTTCAGGCAGTAGCGATGATGAAAGCTCATCAAGCTCATCTTTCCAATAAAAGATGTCGTTCATCAAATTCGGTAAGTTATAAGTAATTATAAAGCTACTGTATTTTTTAATTAATTATTAACATTTTTGAACCCATTTTGGCATAACCTATTCAAGAATCTACTTTCTGACAATGTTCAACCATGCACATTTTTTTACGTTTTGAACGTTTTAATTTGGTTACATATTTACCTAGAAATCAAAAAATATACTATTCAATGTTCTAAAAGCAATTTTAAGAGATATACAATTATTTTTAATTTAGGCTAATTTAAACGCCATTTTGAGATTATATTCGACTGTATTTCACCAAACATCAGGCGGCATCCGAAGCTGGAAATCGAAGCGAAAATTTTGAAACCCTTATGTATATTTACATCATTATATATTTCTTACCCCACCCCCACATGATCCTATATCCATCACCAATCGTATACACATCGAATTGTGCTAATTTACTACAAAGTTACGCAAAGCAGCATCTACTATCTAAAATATGTACTGCGTGACTCTTAATACGTCCCTGCCGAATGTTACAGCGTTCGATGATCACGTGGTCTTGTTTATGTCCGGTCTATCTCTTATCTGAATATACTGTAGTTGCATGTATCTGCAGAGAAGCAAATAGGCACGGTGATTGTACAGTGTATGTGAAAGATCAGATTGTGTGTAAGGAAAGAATAGAAGCAGAAAATTATAGTATTGTGGGGCATATAGAGTGTGCAGCCTGCGAATTACAATTTAGCGGCAAAAAATATAACCAAATCCAAGCGAATAACCAAAATTTCTGGGTTATGTACCGCGGTTATCGTATGATTTAACATGACACACGGTTTGATGATGTTAGTTACTCGAATCGCTTGAACGTGTTGGTTTTAACCGCGGTTTTGTTGCAAGTTGTTTATTTTAGAAAAGTGCGCATATAATTTCTGATTTTATTTTTATTATCACTCAATAATCGGTGCTTTTTGTCTACAACAGTGTATGAAAAGTTTAAAAAAGAAACCTTTCATAATATTAATGGCAGAAATGTGTTTTTATCAGAATCAAATTTTGAATGATGGAACCATGGCTTTGTAGCTATGATGATTTTCAATTCTCTTCTTCTCCTTTCCGTGTATTAAAGAAAACATTAATTTATTGATTTAGCAGAAATGATAGGAAAAAGCGATGAAAAAATATATTAGCAAAACCGTATACAGGTGGACATTATCCAGTGCGTTTATATGACCATATTGTAATATTCTTGTAGTATATGGCTACACAAGATACTTTTTTAAGCATAGGAACTAGATTTAAGGTATCCTCAACAACAGTAATGAGCACAACGAATAAGGTGCTACAACTGAAGTCAGCATGTATGAAGTTTCCAAAAAATGAAGCTGAAGTACAACAAAAATATCCAATACCCGCCAAAACTTGTCACATTTCAAATAATAACCAAAAATAAAAAACTACTAAGGAGTTGGGTAAATACCACAGTTTTACGGTGATAACTATGACATATAACATAATTGCTACAAAGAGCCCAGAAATTCAACTTTAAGTCAAATAAGATATGAAAAAGCAGCATATTTATCATCCCTTCGTCAACAAAATGATTCAAAAATGTTTTATAGATCTTAAAATCAATGCGTATCCAACAGACACAAAATACCGATATTCCTCTATATTTAAGGAACCCTACTGACATTAATAATTATTTCTGTTCCATTTTTAATAACACCATTTGTTCATGCACAGAGAAGATTGAGCATTATGAAAAGAATCACCATTCTAGTGATCGATTCAAGTTTAAAGCAATCGATATGACTGATTTAAAATCGATGTTCCAGTCTCTGAAATCGAATGCCTCAGAATGCTAAAACTATGCTTCTTTGCGATTTCAGGTCACATTTTACACATCATAAATACCTGTTTGGAAAGGGGATTCGTCCCAGAATCATGGAAAGAAGCCTCCCAAACAATGCGGTTATCGAAAAGGATACAACACTGCAGGTGCCCTATTAGACTTAACCGATAACACTGTTAGAGCCTGGGATCAACATATGATCACATCATTAGTTCTTCTTGACTTCTCCAAGGCATTCGATACCATAAATCATCGTCTTCATAGGAAATCGATATCAAAGGGTACACACTGACATGGTTCTATCTTCACAGTGCCTCATTTCCCTACGGAGTGCCTCAAGGGTCTGTGCTTGGGCCACTCCTATTCATTTTGTATATTTCTGATCTCCATTCAGTTGCTAAATATTGAAATATCCAATTCTTTGCCGACGATTCACAGATCTACAGTCCATAATCACGACATTCGAAATGCTGAATCTGAGGTAAATGAAGATATAACATCTATTAGATCTATTAGTATGTATCCGAAAAATCATAACCTTCAGTTGAACCCTTTAAAATCGAAACTCATAATTTTTTCACCAAAACTATTTAGAAGTGATGCCAAAAGAAATTTTAAAGTAAAACTAAATGGTGAAACTATAGAAGTGAGTCAGTAAAAAACTTGGGCGTAACTTTAGATGAATGTCTAAATTTTATACCACATGTAAATGATATCAGAAGAAAGAGTTGTTTTTCAATTTTACGCCAATTATATTTTATTAAACAGTTTCTTGACTTTACAACTAAAAAACAATTGTGTGAATCTTTGGTAATGTCCAAAATTAGTTATTGCGATTTAGTTTATCTTCCATTTCTTGACTCAATACCTCTAGCATGTCGCCAAAAAATCCAAAACTCCTGTTGTAGGTTGATCAATAATTTGAAAAAATATGATCATATCAGCCCTTTCTTCAAAGACATGAAGTGGTTGAGAGTAAATGGACTGTATGAGCTACACCTACTTACTTACACCCACAGGCTTTTACTGTCATCCATTCCGCCGTTTTTGGAAAATAAGCTGATATCTAGAAGCAATATCTATTCTAGGGACATTCGATTCACTGAAACACTCACAATGCCCCTCCACAGGACATCATCCTTTCGTAAATGCTTCACCTACAACGCAATTATTTTTTACAATGCTCGAGCCACAAAATTGCTATGATGTGATGAATTTAAAAGACATATGAAGGCATTCATTTTGTATAGAAGTACATAAATTAGTTAATAAAATTTATGTCACCCCACACAAAAATATTCCCAATATAGCATTTCTTTGTTTTGTATGACTGTTACGATTTTATACTTTTAAATCATGAAGCCGTCACTTATATGTGTTATATACCATATGTTTGTATACAAGGATTATAGATAGAATAAAATGAATTAAGGTGTTTTACTAATGGGGGTAAAAGCCCACAAGAATTCTAAATTTATTACACGCATCTGTTTCCGAAAGGAAATGCACAAGCTTTCGGAGCGTTCTGTACTGTTTTGGTTTGCCTATGATCGACAATTTAGAATTTGTGGAACAAAAAAAAAGTTTGCTTTTTAAGCCGTACTGTAAAAGAAAGTCACAATTTAGCGTTACATAAACCCGATTTATATCTCTTTTCAAGTTTCATATGTTGGTTTTTGTACATAAAACAGTCGTTACCAAGAGACCTATTTACCTTGCAAATAAGTTAGTTCCGCGTAGGAATTTAATTTCAAGAAGGTTACGTCATGATGAACAGTTCAATATTCCTCTTCACTACACCTCATTATATCAGAGGTCTTTCACGTATAATGCCATTCAGCTTTACAATTCAGTCAGTGCGGCTAACAAACAAGAAAGTTTACTCTCTTTTAAAAAATCAGTTAGAAAACAGCTATTAGAGATACAATCATCTCTCAATGTTTGAGATGTTAATTTATTTTACTTTCATCTTTGGGATTTTGTTAAATGAATATTTTCAATTTGGTTGACTTCTAATGTTTATGTCGATATTTGCTTTCTGGCATGCTGGGCTAGCAAATGGTATAATCTCGTCATTGTTCTGTAATTGTTTATATTTTATGTATTATGTTCCTTGTATAAGTTTTTGATGTTTTGTCCATATTATGGTTAAGTGGAAGAGTAGCTATCAAGCTAAACTTCGCCATAATATGGAAGGTTGATAATAAAGACACTTTATTATTATTATTATTATATAATAAAAAGCAGTACCCTTTTTCCTGCGCTCTTATTGGCGAGTGGACCAGCAGCGCTAAGCGAACAGGAATGACGGTCGAGTGCTCGTATTTTTTGTGGAGCAACTCCTTGTTTTCCCACAGTATGACAGCACTATTATAACTGTCTCATTCATCTTCCGATCAGGTAAATATGTAATAGCGATCTGTTGAACTTAATTCAGTAGCGCGGTTTCTGCTGTCACAGTAGCCAACTCCGAGGTCCAATCTTACAAAAGATAGGATTGACGGATTCAAATTTTATGGATTTATTTATTGGATAGGTTAAGACACAAATATCTGCAGGAAAATAGAATCAAAAATTACAAGAAAATGAGTTCATTGCAGAAACGATTGTACCACGCGACTTCGATTTAAATCCAGTCCAATCCTAGCATTGCACGTCACTGAAAACAGTTCAAGTGTATGCTCACGGACAACGTAATATACGAATATTCGAAGAACTTTTCAACTTCAACCGTGGAATGTGCTGCTCTATAACTCGGAGCATTTGTCGAAATAAAGCCACGGTATTTCGCCTCACGGAAACTTTTTGTGCTGTCTGCTTTATGAAATGGTTACTCAAAGCCTTTGATAGTAGCATTTTTCTTATCGCAAGATTTACGACTGGGTGTATTAATATTTTCGGATGCTATAATGTTGTAGGATCTTTTGACTCACTCCTGAGAGGTACTAGCTTTTATGTATTCGATATTTGGATCTTTTTATTCGTTTATTTATTGATCTATACATCATCTAATAGATAAAGTTGTTTTAGGGTGGATTTCACCAGGATTGTCAAATCAACAAACCGTTATTTTCCAACCAATAGCTGTGTGAAATATTGAAAACAAAATATCGTCAAGGTATGACAGATTGTCATTAGAACATCACATGTATGATTCGGTCAAAATTTACGTCATCAAGGTGGGTGTGTTGAAAAATTTACATTGTTGCCAAACTTTTTGTAAAATAATAAAATTTATTATTTACATATCTAGGTTTATAAGCAATATTAACCTCAAATGAGAACAAAAATAATAGTATAATAAAATTATAGATCTGTACTTGCATAATCATTAAGTATGACAATTATTGATCAGATGACACTATGAAACGACCATATTTACTTGATAGCTTAAAGGTACTGAATAAAAATCCAAATGGGGTCCTCCAAATTTTATGCATGGTATTTATTTTACAGAATTCATACAGAAAAATGCATTCTAAAATTAGGTAAGCTACTGGTGTAAGCTTTTTCTGTACAATAAAGTTAGTCGGAGTTTCTTTCTTCAGCGTTGTCTGAATCTGAATCTTCATCACTCTCAAAGTTGATTATTAAAGGTTCGATGTCTGGTCGATCAAAAATTCGTTCTCTTTCATACCATTTAAAAATTTCTTGCTCAGTATGTCGAACACTATTTTTCCACATGTCTGGGGTAACCGTTTGTACAGCCTCGTTCCACATATCCAAACAGTCTTTTTCACTGTTACCATCTCTACCAATATGTCTGTTATAGTAACCTTTTGCTATGCCCCAAATTAACTCAATACGATTAAATATACAATGGTAAGGAGGCAGACGAAGAACTTTGTGCCCATGTTGTTCCGCCAATTCATCAATCACGTATATTTTAGGTGGTTTGTTTCTAAAAAAGCAGTTATTTTAAGAATAGGAATAAACAAAGGAAATATAAACTGTCGACCAAAATATATATAATTAAGAAGCATTATGTACCGAGCAACAATACTCAATAGCTCTGTTTTAAACATTGTGTTTAAAAATGGTATGTTTTGATTTGTCAACCAGTCTTGGATATTTTTTTTTGTCCATGCATTGTTGGGCACTTTGTTCAATATCATGCTGTGATAAGGGGCGTTATCCAGTATAATCATAGATGGACTCTCCAATTTTTCTAATAACTGATGTTGAAACCATTTCAAAAAATTGTCCTGGTTCATCTCTCCATGGTAATCGCTCAATTTTGTTTTCGAAGAAAATATCGCTTCACTACCCTCAATAAACCCATTTTCATTTCCAGCATGTAATATAATGTATCTAAAATATATTAGTTTTAAATTTTATAGTGCAAATTGTGTAAAAGTACATACCTTTTACCATCTGTTTTAATAGCTTTCACGCTTTTTTGGTTTCCATTTTGTCAAGAGCGACCTATGGTCCCATTTTGAAATATCCAAGTTTCATCGAGGAAGACAAACTGGTATAAGGCCTCAACCTTGGCTTGATTGTATTGCCTTAGAAATTCCACCCTTTTCAAAGCTATACTTGGTAGTTCCATGAGCCCTCGTCGCGGACTGTCCTTAAGCCACTTAAATCCAAGATCTCTAAGCAACCGCCTTAAAGACGTGGCACTACCATCAAATAATGCCCTATCTCTTAATCGAGACCATAAAGTTTGTATCGTAACTTGTTCTTCTGAAACCATGTGTAATATGACATTATAATTTAGTTAACAAATTAATGCAAATTTCTGATAAGTTATTATAATAAGATCTTACTTTTGTGATACATATTATAGATCACTTCTCGAATGGCACTTGTATCCAATGTCGCTGTGTTGGTTACACGTTTAATATAACTCCGCTTTTTCTTGGGCGATTCTAAATTTGCATCACTTTTCACACCCTCGGAAATACGACTAACTGTCCTTAAACTAATTTTTAAAGCAGCAGCAACACGCTACAAAAAATGAAATAAAATTTCACTATTGTTAATATACATTACATATAATTATTACTAACCTACCTCTTGAACAGCATTTAAAGGCAACAAAGGCCCGTTGTTGTCCCTTTCTTGCTCAAAGTAGTGCATTAACGAGGCCACGAGTTCCTTACACCGACTATTTAACTGTTTGGGCATCTTTATATACCAAAATTGCCTTTATCTACTCGTAAAATGAATAATTTTGTTTTGAAACAAACAGTTGTTGATTTACAGTATGCGGGGCCAAAGGATTTATAAAGATTTGAAATGCCACAAATTGATTCAGTGTCAAAATTAATACAAATGTCAGTTCCCAGTTTAAATAAGTTTCAAGGTGACAATGTGTCAACGCTGCGAAATCGGTTTAGTGCGTTTACATGTCGATAAGTGATTGGAGCGTTTGCAAAACATTTTATTTCGCATAATGCGTCTAAATTTATCAGAAAGCAACTTATGTGATATTTTAATAACAATGTTTATATGACTATTAACCATAATAAGAGAGTAATGACCATTTTACAATTTATATATCACATTAATATGAAACTGCAATAGAGCAATTGTTTGTGATAGAAACCTAGGCATTAGGTCGGGGAATTTTTATCGTGATGACGTGCACGCCACTTTGTTTGGCGTTGACTATATAAAGCTGTTGCAGATAGTCATTAGACACCTACTTGATGACAATGACTGTACAAAAAATTTAAAAGATATTGCTCGTTTCCAAACATTCATTCATTTACTTGCCGTTTATCAGTACCATTATGGCACCTTAGATTGATATTCGCACAAAACCAACTATTCAAAATGGTAGCAGAAATAATGTCTTTTAAGTTGGCATGTCTTTAAGAGCAAAAGAAAAGTCACACGCCACTTCGTACCCAAGGATTGGGTATCCTATTAAGAATATTTTACTTTGAAGCAGAAGCCAAGGGAGCGTATGTGCGCAACCCCACCCCCTCCCCCCCCTAATGGGCGCCCATGGACCCAGGAATGCAGGATGTGCTGTTAGTTTACATTTGGTGTGCTTTTCTAGATCATAAATTGGTAATACATTATTTTTGATGTAACAAAAGGTAATGAACCAATTGGAATACGTTTTATACAGGGTGGCCCATCTATGTGTGGACGGAATATTACTCATAAACAAATACATTTTGAGAAAATCTATTAATGGGGTGTTATACATGACATTGAGGTAACATTTCTAAAATATTGTCCATTATACAGGGTGTCCCAATTTCGACCTACATATCAAAGTTGATTTTTCAAATGGAATGCCTCAAATTTTATTGCATATTTGGATAAACCAATTCAAGAGAAGAAAACTGATATAACATACTATGGGGTTTTGGTAATTAGCTACTGAGATATAAGGTGTTTTGTATAGAAAAACCCCGCACTTTGGCAGTCCCTCAGTCTGCCATTTTGAAATTTGAAGTGCTGAATTTTGTATAAATAAAATTTACATACCTCAGCTTATATCATATTTGTTACTTTTTCCAATTTCAATTTTTGCTCATACAGGGTGGTCAAAAACGCAAATTTTAGTCTTTTTAAAAAATTTTAAATTCATAATCCTGTATATTTGTGCAAGTTTGGATTCAATCAAATTTTTTTTTATACTAGACACGTTTTTCATGGAACGGCTTAATTCCCTGAAGTATCGTTTCATCTTTGGAAACAAATAAATTGTTGATTATCTACAAACTGCCAACATTAGCTTTGTGAGCATTATAATAAAACCGTGTTTAAAAATGAAGAAATGGTGAATATGGCGTTCGTTTTGGATGAAGCTCAAATACATGGTTTCCTAGCATCTCGCATTTATAAGCAACGGTATCCTTATATGCGGCATCCAAGGCCGGAAATATTTCTTTGATATAAAAGTCAGCACTCCAAATTTCAAAATAGCGGAATGAGGGGTTGCCGAAGTGGACGGTTTTTCTGGACAAAACACCTTACATCTCAGTAGCTAACTACCAAAACCTCATAGTATGTTATATCAATCTTCTTTTTTATCCACATATGCAATACAATTTGAGGCATTCCATTTAAAAAATCACAACTTTGATATGTAGGTCAAAATTGGGACTCCCTGTATAATTGCCAATACTTTAGGAATGTGCCCTCAAATATCATGTATGACATGCCATAAATAGATTTGTCCAAAATGCATGTGTTTATGAGTAATATTCCGTCCACACATGGATGGGCCACCCTGTATATATAAAAAAAATCGGTAGGTTTCTGCAGGTACGTATTATGTACAACACCCTGTATGTGAAATAATAGAAATTGGCAATTCAGTGAAAATTGTCTTAATTATAAAGCTCAAGGACATGGCATTATATACAGAACATACCCTTAATTATAAAACAACCACTTTTTAGGATTCAATTCAGTATTTCAATAGAAATTACTGATATTAGGAGAGCTTTGACAGCTTCCGTCAAATTGCACTTCGATAAAATGCTCCCTTATTTGTGCCCGCTAATCATTATAGTTATGATAAAATTTGTTTTCAACTTCTTTGTTTCTTGAGAACGACGTATCTTTGTATAACTATTGTTTTGTTGTGCTTAAGATGTTTATTTGGAGTTGGATTGTACTTATATTTGACAGCGTTGAATTTAAGTGGGGGCTAGTGCGGGGGTTTAACCAGAATATAAAAAATGCGACGTGCATTGCATTGGAAACGGCTTGTTAGAAGAGGGAGGTTGTTTTGTTCTGAAAACGCCGGAAAAACTTGTACTGACGTATTGAGAGAATAAACGTATTTTCGTCCAATTACTGCAGTTTATTATCTCCAGATATATATAGAGCGTAGAACCGCAGATATTTACAGTATGAGTCTCAAACCTCCTCAAGACCACCCCATTAGATTTTGATATATATTCACATCACGCAGCAGCGGTGGCCGCAGTAGTAGACTCTTCGGTCGCCGTGTGCTGTGCGGGTTCGAATCCCGTCCCAAGATAAGGTTTTCTGTTAGCTATGGATTTTGTGATAGTCCGTAGGTGGTATACGGTCTCGGACTGTCGAACGCGGAGGTACCACCCGGCGGATTTCGTAGGCGGGGCCAGAATGTGTGCATGTTGCATGCTCACGTGTTCCCTCGCCAGAGTCCGCGTCGCGTTCCCCCTTACCCCTGTATCCCCCTATAGCCCCACTGCACCGCATGGGTGTTAAGGCCTTAGGCCTCCGTGGTAGTTGGAGTTTAAAAAAAAGCAAGTAACAATACATGAACTTATCTAATTTATTATTTTCGATGTTATGACTGTTTTCCAACTTGGTGTATGCATACAGAGGGAGCTATAATGTGACTGACTCCACGTTTCATTTTTTATATAAATTTGCTATTTCCATGACTGATGGTATCATGGATGCTTGATGTTGTACTTTTTCCTCCCTAATATAATTGAGCTGGATATATGGTAACCTATTTATACATATGATGTTTGACAAATTAGAGTAAGCCGTTAACCGACTGGTGGATCTAAATACACTTTTGTTTACCTGCTCCTACCATTTTCCCCTAAAACAACAACATAACCCACAGCTCACATTCGCTTTAGATGTGTTGCCTCAGATATCGCTGAAATAGTAGTCTTATACGTATGAGGATTAAAACGGCGATTCGTCGACGAAATGCGCAACCTGCAGCGATATCAGAGTGCAGTCCTGTCTACTAAGAAAATTCTGAACCAATTAAGTCGGGCGGAATCTTTGTGAGTAAGATATCATAATACATAACCCTGTTCAGGTGAACTGAATTCTGGGTCCCTTAGCATAAGCATTAGCAACAAACGAAATACATTTGTTTCGTACCCGAGATGCACTGATGTGAATATAACTAAGCGCCGATATCACAATTTAACAAACCATTATTCTGCATCAATAGGGTACGAGTACCAAACAGTCCGTTAAATATACTCAATCAGCCTAAAGATCTGTCCGTCGAATTTTAGGCAGCAAATAGCATAAAAGTATTCAAAACAAAACACTGTAAAATATGAAGTGGCAGCTTGCCATTGAAATGTTTTCAGTTTATTAAGTATTATGAAATTATGTAAAACTGAGCCAACATTTTTAAAAATTGGTTGATGTCTGAGCAAAATCCATTTTTTTCAGTTTAGGTGAGGGTTTTTCCATGTTTATAGCAACTTTTGTAATCCATATGTGATTATATCACCTACCGTGTGTTTATAGTTTGTCCTACATTTGCATACTTCCAAACCCTTACATGAAAAAGCCCTTTCACTAAAATGTTTGTTAGGTGTTGCGTTTCAACACATTCATACACGTCTTTACAGTTCCTCAACAATATTTTAACACCACTGGTCCGAACCTGTTCAGCATTCAGACATACAATTGCAGTTGCAGTTTTTTGTTTTGATTTCAGTGTATAATCAGTCGCACCATCGGTGATGGTACATGGTACACTCAACATAACCACGTATTTGGGGGTTAGTGCAGATATAACGTGTACACGACATTAAGGTGGGATATCTCGGCTTCAGAGAAATTTCGAGTTAAAATTTTAAGCAGCTCCTTTTTATCAGTAGACCTAAAACTTGTAAAACTCAAAATTACAGCACTCCTGGTCGGTGTTGCATTTTCTATATCATTTAGTATATTTATTATTTTAGGTACAAGATCATTCTGAAGATGAAACGTTTTTGCATTTTTTTCAACAAAGCTGCACGACGAACATCATCACACGACAATATAGTCTAAGAATAGTTCAAATAATCACCCTTTTGAACTTTTGTTGCAAGTTTTTTTTCGAAACACCCCGCATATCCCCACTAACTTTATAACTATTCGGTACGGTGTGACGTCGGCTTTACACTAACGAGTTCGTCAAATTCACGTGAATAGCGTGGCAAGCACGTACTAGTTCTATGCTTTTTGAAGGCAGTGTAGCAAGGTGCTTCTATTTGCTGGCTTCAATGAAAAAACGCAAATGTCAGAAATGCGTGTACCCAGAGTAAATAACATCTCATTTCTAAAAAGATGCCACTATGTATCTTGAAGATAAATACACTTACCTGGTGAACTACCGCAGGACCCGATGATAATTTAATGACGTCTATTTTATTTGTAATAAAATTACAGGAGGTGAGATTGACATACCATATCTATTCTACCATCTAAGCCGCTCAATAATACAAGACGTACATATAAACTAAAAATTTATTGGAAACCAATACCAGCATACAATAACGACAAAATAAAGTATAATCAAGATAAAGACAAAGAAAACACGAGGTCAGTTAACACTTGTGGGTTACAGCAGATTTCGCTGCTGATCAAGTAGAATTCCTTTCAATTTTCTCTTGAATGCGGGTAATGAATATGGTTCCTTTTAAAGCATGGTCTAGATGATTGCCTGAAGACCCATGGGATATCGTGGGGATATAGGGGGAAGCAGGGGAAAGGGGGAACGCCACACGGACTCTGGCGAGGGAACACGTCTACGAGAACCGCCGGGTGGTACCTCCGCGTTCGACAGTCAGAGACCGTCTACCACCTACGGACAGCCACAACGTCCATGCCAAGAGAAAAATTTCTCTAGGGAGGGGATTCGAACCAGCACAGCGCACGGCGACTGATCAGGAGACCGAAGAGCCTACTACTGCGGCCACCGCTGTTGCCTATAATCGCATTGTACATATACGTGTTCTGAAATAGAGATGTGCTGAGATGATTGAAAACGAGGGACTACACATAGTTTATTTACTTCAACGAGGCCTCCACATAATTTAGATCGAACATTACTTACAGGTGAGTTCGTTTGATCTTGCAATTATCTCATAAGAATTAATGAAACGTATATAGAATGCCTTACAGTTTTTTTGGAATTGTAGTACCAAACCTATCTTACTGCGTTCTTCATACATCATCAAAATAATAGATTCGCAAAGAAATGTGATGATCTCCTGTTTGACCAAATCCACAATGAGATGACCTTCATTTTCTATTATCATTAGGTCTAAGTAATTTTTGTCTTTTGAAGGATTTTAATATGTAAGGCTTGGAGTTATACTGACTGACAACAAAAAGGTAAGCACCTACGTATGCTTATCCGATTTCAATCATTTTTGGCGTATATGTTCAGCGTGCCTTACTAGTAAAATGATTGAATTTTCCGCTTGATTCGTCAACTGACTGCAGAAACTGGTTCAATAATGTGTTGAGGATCTACAATTCATTATACACTCATTGACACGCCTGAGCTTCGTGCTGATAAAGTGGTCGATATCCTGTTATGGTTCCAGGCTACTGAAACTTTGTGAGTAAAGCTGCTAAAGTCTGTGAAGGGTGTTGCAGATTCAAGAGCCTGCGACTGATCATATCCCAGACATGTTCAATTGGAGATAGGTCAGGCGATCATGGTGGCCAAGGTAAACGGTTGATGAGATGTTGATCCATGAAGGCTAACGATGCCCCGGCAACATGCGGTCTGGCATTTTCTTGCTGAAAAATCGGGTTTTGGATGGTGTATAGGTACGGAATAAGATGAGGATCCACGGATCTGCTACCATAAGCAATAACACCCCATACCATAACTCCCACGGTGTGGCGAACGTGACGTTCTCTGACAAACTGTGGGTCACGTCTTTCACCACGTCACGTTCTCACTCTTGCTCGATCTATCTGATTCCGTTCCCAGTCCACTGAATTCATTCTCTACACCAGAGCAAACGATTACCCCGATGTTGAGCTGTGAAAGGTAGCACCCAATGTGGGCGATAAGAACAAAGGCCAAACTGTCGCATTCGGCGCAGGCGCGGATCCAAGCGGGATGTCATGGGAGTCATGATCCCTCCAGGCGAATTTAGTTCTACCACCAATTTTTAAAGTTTCAAATCTCTTAGATAACTCTGTAATACACACATATTAAATGGATGCTGTACTGGTATTTTCTACTAAACACTGGCAGCACTGCATCCGTCAACTTCGATTTAACTGTAAGCTCATAGATGATAGCGCAAGACTGGTTGCCTATGCGGTCAGCTTGATGTAGGAAAAACTTATTCGCGCACGCTTAAGCTGTGCGCAAATTTGATAAAAAATACTTTTTGACGGACCAATGGCGGACTTAAGGAAAAAGGCCCGGTCGGCAGTATGCACTGAGAGGGGCCACGTTGCATTTAATAGTGCGCACGGGCACGGGCAGGTTGCAATGCGCATCGTAATTTTTTGAAGTAAATTAAACTTGATGATTCACCGGCAAACTTCTTGTGCATAATAGAGTTTAAAAGCTATCACGGATGCTACCGATAAGTAAAGGGCGTCGAGTCAAAGGAGTGCACGCTATTTATAGAGTTTGCATAAAATTGTAATTAATGAAAAAGAAACAAATATGATCGATAGTTGTTGTCATGTTTGCCGTGATTGATATTTCATTGAATACACACTTGGTGAACAACTCTAAAATACGTGAAATAACGTGCATTACTACAGGATATATACTGAGCACTAGTTGCGAAAGTGATATTCTCCACATTTACGGCTATAATTACGGCAACCGAGAATAAAAAAATAGGAAGACCTGCACAAGTAACCAAAACAAGCTCATGGATAGTGCAAAAGGTTTTTTTAATAGTAATTTGATGCAAAAAGTTAATCTGATGCTGCTTCAACGTGCCGATTAAACAGCTAATTCAACTGTTTCAACATTCACGCCTATCTAAAATTTTTCGATAACGTAAAATCCATCTAAATGGTTCAGATAAAGTTTGAACTACCGACTTTGCTAGCAATAAGGATGTCACATATTAACAGAAGCTTACAATTATATGCACAATAGTAGCTGCTACGCACTGTTACCTGTTTTTTCAATATATGTCTATATAACCTGGATCAAGGAGAGACTGTGAGATCAAAAATTTTTTATTCAATAAAAAAAATACAGAATTATTCTAATTTGAATCCGCGTCTTGCTTTTCGTTCAGCAAAAATTTCCATCGCAGATTCCAAATTGAATGTATTAGCTACTTATCTTTCGATATAGAAGATAGAGAAGTTGCTGAGTGTGACTTGAGCCAAAAAAGCTCGATGGTATTCTTTAATAATTTTCAAAGAGCTCATGACACGTTCAGTACTAGCTGAACTGATAGGCAAGGTCAAAAACAATCTGAATAATCTGCAGCTCTCTGGAAATCTGTCTACAAAATTGTTTGCAATCATGAACTTCATATAATCTAGCGGGCTGTCACTAGTAAAATTACGATTTTCCGAAAAATACATGCTCGTAAAACTGGCTAATTTATATCTTAGATCTGTAGTGAAAAATTCCGAATATTTTTCTATCAAATTCTTCAGTACGTTCTTGCAATTCATTACTCATTGGCTCCAAAACTTCGTAGTAATTTATTCGATGTTTTTTGTGTGTTTCCAGTAGCGAGTCAGCAGCTTTTTCGTCGAACATTTTTTAGATTTCCCTCTTTCTGACCATGGGAAAACCACGATTTTCCCATTCCATCTCTTCCCATTTATTCTTAGCCTTCAGAACAAAATTATCGTATATGCTTTCGCTTCTCAAATCTTTTAATTTTTTTAATGCTGCTGAAATGCACGTTTTAGCCGTCATGAAGCCTATTTCTTTCTTTTGCATTGGAACTTGCACAGTATTCATTACGCTCAATACTGAATACCACCATAATAAATTGAGGGAAAAGGTCCAGTTCATGGAGGAAAGGAGATATTTTGCATTCCTGATATCTTGGCCAGAAGCTCCTACTCTTGATACTTCATCTTCTATGCAATTCATGATACATTCATAAAATTTCATTAACGACATTATCACGAAGAAAATAGATATGTCATCAAATGAAAAAATGCACAGCATTGTGAAAGTTTATGGTTATAAGCATTGAAGACGCGAAAAGAGAAAAGACTAATAGACGCATTTGAGTCTTTATTAGACTGAGAGAGGCTGATTCATACCACGAAGATATTTATTTACTGAACATTATAGGTAATAATATATAACTGTAAGCACAAAACGAAAAAATAACCCCGCTAGTCCATGAGAAATAAGCATTATGCAGATGGTCATTAAAAGAATATAACAACACTGATTTCTTATTATCAATTTTACACTCAGACGCGCTGAACAATATAGACACTAGACCGGATGTTTGCTGGGGTGGGGGGTCTGTGACCACCCTTCCTTGGGGGGCCCAGGCGGCAATGTCCATTATGCCAGTACTTAAATCCGCCACTGCGACGGACAAAACCACAAAAAAGTTGTTGCACTGGATTGAAATGAGATGGTAACTGTTAATATCAATGGATTCAGGGGAAGACAAAAAAGAAGAATTACTTTTATTATCTAACAATAAATTGTTGATTTTTAAATTAGATTTAATATTTCAATCACTTTTAGGCTGTCCCCTAAGGGTACAAAGGTAGGTTTGTCATCTGCCATCCATCCGCCAGTCCAGTTTTTAATTTTTATGTCAGAGGCACTCATGCCACCACCCCTCCCCCGAAGATGAGAAGATGAGAAGAACATCTTCCTGAACATGAAGTTTTTTGATGACCAGTTTGACCCACGTACGAAGACGTCAATTTGCCTATTTCCGGTTTACGTGTAATCGCTACACTTTAGCACTAATTCCTGGGCATCAAGCAAACCCTGTTGAATGTCAAACATTCCATTATCAAAGGCACTCACCATTTTAGGCACGCTATCACTCCATTCCCATATAGTTATGAACGTCGTGAGCGAGGAGGCGATGCAATTATTTACCCATTCCATACGCACAGACGGTCGGACACACCAACAGACAGACGAAATTTTCGTAAACGCCATCGCCTCAAAGGCAATTTGCCCACATAACCGCCTCGCTCCGGCGGCTTCCATGATGAATATCAAACAGTCTGCAGCTTATCGCGTTAAGGGAACGGCATGTTAGAGGCAAATCCTGTTTGAGCGAGCCAAGTGCCTACATGCACATCAGTACCGCAAATAAGATGTTACCAGCCGTATTCAATTTGGAATACCCATCACATTTTTAAGAAGCCAGAGTCGCGACTTCGCGCGGCATCTAGTGTTGCCTAGGATTATGATAATAACAGGAATTTATACTATACTCTAGGCGCTGAAGAAAGAAACTAAACCCAAACAAATACACGCATATTGCTCGTGAGTGAGTGTTTAGGCGCAGGAGACATTACAGGACCGCATCAAGATATTATGGGTAGTCATCAAAAATTTCATACAAGATAATTATTATCTTTTACATTAAATTTCAGTTAGAGATTCACAAATGAGTTAACTACACTTTTTAGTTATTAGTAAGTAAGCTGCGCGCACTCATTCAGAAGAGGAACTTGAATCTTCTGAATCGTTTAAATGAATTATTAGAGGTTCAATTTGGGTATCGATGACATTGTCCAAATCCCACATCTTGACCTCAACCTTCTCCCGAACGTGGCGGATACAGTTTTTCCATTCCTCTGCCGTAACTCTATTGACTGCGATGTGAAAGAGATTTTTAACATCAGAAAATTTATAAGTATTATTATTCGACGCCACGTATTGCTTTATGTTGGCCCAAATCAGCTCAATAGGGTTCAGCTCACAATGGTAGGGTGGCAGTCTCAAGACAGTTTTATTTTGTTTTTTGGCCATTTCGTCGATCATTTTAAAATCGTATTTGTATTTATGTCTATTGACTATACTTATCAATTCACCCTTGACCATTGTTTCATCAAAATCGATCTGTTTTGAGGCCAGCCATTGTTGTATGTTTGCTTTTTTAGTTGCCATTGTGGAAATTTTTTCTATTTTTCTAGAATGGTACGGGGCATTATCCAGTACAATAACAGCGTTATTCTCCAGCTTTAGTAACATTTTGGAGAACCAATTTTCAAAGGAATTGCCGTCCATCTCCTCATGATAGTCCCCTGTCTTTTTTGATTCAAAGGCCCACAGTGCTTCGGGAACAAAGCCGTCTTCACTACCTACGTGACAAGTGATCAGCCGTTTGCCTTTTCCTGGAAATAAATTATTCCTCATACTATGGATTGATTAAATTTGAAGGAATGAGGCAATTGAGTTCATTTAGCTGAATTTAAGAGTCACGGAATGCTGATCAAAAACTGAAAAACGTAGAAAATTGAAGTTTGCAACTTTTCAAAACCCATTCAAAGCAAATTGACTGCACCCAAAAATGATAATAAATTTCAAAATAACGCTTAAAAGAGGGTCGAAGTTTTTTTCCTAATGACTACACTGCGAATGCACCATTTTTGGAGAATATCACACATTATCTGCTATCACAGCATATTATTTGCCCGAATTTATCAAAATTAAATTGCCGGATAGATGAAGGAGCTTACCTGCAGGATTTTTCAATCCAGCCGAAAGACCGTCTAGAAAAGCCTGCCTTGATGATGTTACTGATTTGTCGACCCAAACTTTCGCTTGAGTATGTCCAGCATTCACCCACGTTTCGTCCAAATAGTCAATTTTTCTTTTTTCATCGCGAAACTTCCGAATCTTCCTAAGGTATTCCCTTCTCCACACAACAATTTCTTCTTTCTCTATTAACATACTGTTTCTTCCCCGTTTCAAGAATCGAAAATTAAGTTCCTTCAAAAGTTTTCGGAATGTGGTTCTTTTAAATGATGGAAGATCCTCATCAGCATTAACTAATCTTAATATCTTATCTACTGTAGGTATCTCATTTCGGAAGAAAAAATTATGCACTTTCCTCCTGATGGCAGTTCTGTCAAAGTCATCTACTCCGTCCGTTATCCCTTTTCTTGCAGGATACGGTTTTGGCTCAGAAAGTGAGTGAGTGCTCCTATATTCCTTAATGATCCTATAAACACTGGACCGACATACTCCAGAAATATGTGCTACCTTACATATAAGTTCGTCCACGACCAAATCGGGTTTTTCTTGAATTTGGTTTTTGTATATATTTAATATTATTTATTTTTCATTTGCACTTAAATGTAGCTTCTTAGCCCTTTTTTTGGGTGGGGTTGCGCTGATGTCAACCACTTCGTCCGCTGTATCTGTGTCAGACATCGTATCTTAGGCAATATATAAACAAAACGTTCCACTCGCGAAAAACGAGTATACGCTACTGAATGCGTAATGCGTATGCAATGCAATCCTGTGCGTGAATTAACTGTTAGATGCCTGTCGTGTTATCTACAATCACGTTTACAAGTCCAAACCTGTGCAGATTCGTAGAGCGCCGACGACTGCTAGTGACCTTGAATTTGTCTGTAGATCGATGTTACTCCAGTCAATTTAGGTTCAAAGTGGATGTTTTCTAAACCAATTTGTTGTTCCTACATCAAAAATATATCGATGATGTTTTGTACTGGGAGCTCATGAAAGATCAAGGTAACTTATTTTAACAGTCATCCTTTTTCTAGTCTCAAGATGACACGAAAAAGTGTCTGTGGATTCACTAGAAATACACTGCCGAGGATGTTTAGACCTAAAGTGACTGGAGTATATCCGTGGATGCTTTCGAGGGATCTGTTCACGTGCTGATCACTGTTTACGTTTAATGTCTTTCTTCAGCGCCCAGAGTTTAAATGACAAAGGAAATGCAACCCCGACTAGGAGTGGTGTAATTTTGAGTATACTTTTACAAGTTTGAGGTCTACAGGTGATTAAAACTTTAGCTCGAAATTTCGCAAAAAATGCAGAGATATTTATTGTGTGGAGCTCATGTTCGCTGCACATTCGTTAAGTCCCCAACTAACAATTATCACTCCTATTAGAGTTGCAAGAATGATTATACAGTATTCCTTAAACAGCATTGTATACTGTAAGAACATTGGCAAAACCCTCTTAGAACAGCTATACAAGCGGAATGGGCACACCTAATAGGACCCTTCAGTCATTTAAGAGGTTGTATAAGGGCTGCAGGTAACAGTTATAAAATAAAAGTGTAAGCCTCTTGCAGCCGCTATAACATAAGACATCTGCGTCAGTGCAAGATTCAGTTCTTGTCAACTATACAACTATTCTGTTACGTCATTCTACTTTATTGCAACCAAACTAATCGTGACCTGCTGCCACAAGCAATGGAACCCCACACCATTATACCCACAGTGCGATGAATATGCCGTTCGATGGAATCCGTTAATATGGTTGCTTCCGTAAGTGTTGAATAAATATTTTTTTGTTGTTAGAGTGATCCATTTTACGTTCACTTTTATGTTAATGTGCTCTTCGATATGATGATCGTTTCTTCATATTTGGTGAATTTCATAAAAGCGTTACGTCAAACGCCAATTGTCGGCCAATTTATCAAACATTCTTATCAAGCACGTTTTAAACATTAACAAATTATACATTTAATTATTATATCCTGTGGGGTGTCTATAATAATGGATTTAGACACTAATGTGAGTTCTTCTCCTTCACCATAATGCACGTTAGTTTTTCATATTTCTTTGGAAATGCTTTTATGCCTACACCATAAACCAACGCTTTGTTTCAACTGCACCCCATACAAATTATTTTTGAAGCATATTTTCCATGACACATGCTTTCTACGTCTCCTCTTTACTCTTGCATGGCCAAATAGAACCTGGACACATCGCCGAACACGACAGAGTTCCGTTTCATACTCCATTCAAGTCTCTTCCTACTCCACACCAATCGTTGACGACGATGCTGTGGGATCAGAGCTAGTTAAAGATGGGGACGATATGAAAACTGGAAAATCGACCTCTAAGTTCACTCAAATAGCGATCACGTCGCTCTGTAGTCCGTCTTTGACGTCCAGCATCTCCAACTCGTCGGTTTCGGCCTTCTTGGATTCACGCACGATCTCATTACAGTAGCTTCCTTTCGATTCACCCTATGAGCGATTTCTCTAAAAAAAAATCCGGCTTCACACAGTCCGATTACACTGATAAACACAGGATTTGTAACATAATTTTTGGGTGTTTCTTATGTATTTTGAGATCCTCCCCTCAGGTGGCGAAATACGCCAACGCAGCGCATCAGTACCATCCTGTGATCGATAAATCATCGATTTTCTGTGGTATATTCGTCTATTCTCCAGCGACACTGCAGTATAACATATGCTTTGTGGTATATATGTTTTGTGGTTACTTGTTGTGACAATATATTTTAAAATGAAACTTTGGAAGAACAAATTTCCGTATGAAAAGTGCTCCAGCCAAGATTTTTTTGTGCAGAATTACATATTACATTGACGTGTACAGGTTAAATACGTGGTTATGTCGAAAGAAGTGTATGAATGTGTTGAAAAGCAACACCTAACAAAAATTTGTGTGGAAAGGCTTTTTCATGTAAGGGTTTGGAAGTGCAAGTTTGCAAATGTAGGATAAACTATAAACACACGGTAGGTGATGTTAAGTTAGTATAATCACGTATGGATTACAAAAATGTGGAAAACCTTCAGCTAAGCTGAAAAAAATTGGATTTTACCGAGACATCAAGCATTTTTTTAAAACTTTGGCACAATTCTATACAATTTTATGATATTCAATAAACTGATAACATTTCAATGACAAGCTATCACTTCATATTTTACAGTGTTTTGTTTTCAATACTATGATGCTGTTTGCTGCCAAAAATCTGAAGGAGAGATCTTAAGGCTCATTGCGTATATTAGACCATTTGTTAGGTACTGTTACACTATTGGTGGAAGATATTTCTTTGTTAGATTGTAAAATCTGTCCTAAAGTGCCCTAGGTGGATCGTAGGGGTTGTGACCGTGAATGCAATACATTACTTATCTAATTCCAACAACTGTGTACGTGCTTATTTTCTACTTACATTTCACATCCAGATGAACCCTAACAGGTAGACTGTCACCTGCCTTGTTTCGCGCATGACAAGTATATAGTCCGGAATGTTGGCGAATCACGGGACTGAACTGAAGAAGTTCCTGTAGGCTAGCGGGTTGGCTTTGTCCCTCTCGCCTCCACACCACGGACGCTTTTGGGTTGGCGCTCACGACACACCTGCCAATAAAATAGGGTCAGTCAAATGTCGATATATTAAACCAAATCCGTATTTAAGGAACGACTAACAAGACGCTCGCCTGCAAATCCTATTGAAGATGCATATTGGGCGGCTTCCTGTCTGGATACCAAAATTAAGAGTTAGAATAGTACACCAAATCAAAAGTGACTTAACTTCAAAAGCCACATTCGGTCTACAAGTTACTATTCGTCATTCTTTTGTCTGGGCGGTCCATAGAACCTACGTTAGTCGAATCTGTCAGACCTGGTTGCCCAGAAACCAGATAATGTCAAGGAAGAAGAGAAAGGAAAAGAGAAGAAAAAAGAAGATCAAAGGAATCAGATGTGCTCAGTTTAAGAGAAAACACCTAGGCTTTTTGACTTGGTACACGGATTAATTTTGAGGTGAACTAAACAAATTTTGATTCGGTTTTGTTAGAGTGTAATTTTAAATTTACTAAAAGGTCGCGCTAATTTTTGATTACAGTGAATGTTTACGAACTTGCCCCACTGTGTAGTCCACGGAGTCGCGCAACAGAGGGTTTCTGTGCGATTCCGCTTGACTATAATGTCTTTGCGCCTGAAGCTTGACATAATCCCTCAAGTAAGGAATGTCAAGATCTCTGTGTAGTGTCTCGTTTTAGACATACCATGGAGCGTTGCAAATTGTTCGCAAAGTTCTACTTTGCAGCACTTGAAGACTTTGCATGTGTGTCTTGGCAAGGAAACACCAAGCCGCACATGCATAAATAATGGCTGGTCTAATAATCATTTTGTATAGGCAAATTTTGTTCATCAAATTAAATTTGGAGGATCTCATACCAAAGGATATAGTTGCCGAAACGCAATTTGGAAGTTTGTTTTCAAGGCTGCTGGACGTTTTTGCCAGGTCATGCCTTTATCAAGGGTGACACCGAGGTACTTGGCAGAATTTGTCCGTGGTACACGATTAGCGTCTACACAAACCTCTGCTGGGGGCCGCGACGTTTTTTGGTACAATAAATAGCCTGCGTTTTCGAATGATTAATTTTAATCAGCCACCGTTCCGCCAATTCTAGTATACTTTATCTGAAGTCACTTGAAATAGCATAAAAACCACCTTTGGTCGGCGCGTCCTTTGTAATTTCATGACGTATCATAGGCGTGCGGTCATTTATTTAGAACGATAATAATAATGTTTTTATATCACAATAAATGGATTTTACTATCTTCTTATTTTTTTGATTTGGGATAAAAAATACTTATATTGGGAGTTTAATTTATGTTGACTGAAAGTTAAGAAATGGAAAAATTACAGAATTCCAACGTTTGACATAGGCAAATATTTACATAGCAGGTAGGTATATAAAAAGGTATATGAAGACTTACATTATAGGTATTTATATATCATCCTCGCCTTCGGAGCTGTCGCTACAACGGGATTTACAGGAGGCAAAACACAATACTCATTTTCTTTTTCAATAATATACCTAGAACACTGCTTCCATAGGTCTGTGGCAGCAATATGAGGTACTGCATCTCTTATTGTGGCCAATAGCGATTCACTTAATTGAGGGGTCTGATTATGTTTTCTTACTTTTTTTTTAAAGCAGCCCAGACCAACTAAATCGGGTTAAAAATGCAGTAATAGGGAGGTAGACGTAATACTTCGTGGCCATTTTGCTGAAGCAGATTGTCAACAACATACTCTTTTTCAAATTTTTGTCTTTTAATAAGATCCAATAATATGGCTTTGGTTGATTTTTGTGGTATTTCCATTACCTTATCCTTCATAAAATCAATAATGTCTTTTTTTTTTGTACCTGTATTCGGAATTTTGTTTTTCTGTCGGGAATGGTATGGCGCATTGTCCATAATAATCACTGAATTTGGGGAAATGTTTGGTATTAACTGCTGCTCTATCCACTTTTCAAATAAGTCGGAGGTCATATCCTCATGATAGTCGGCACATGATTCTTTGATATTTTTGGCAGATAACAGCAAGGCATTAGGTATAAATCCATTTTCACTGCCAGCATGGAGAATAATGATTCGTTTTCCACGGTTGCATGGTGCATTTAAAATGCACTTGTTGCTGTCGTCAATCCAGCCGTACTGCACAACATCATGGGTATCATACCACGTTTCATCCAGGTAAATCAGATTTCTTTTCTGCTCTCTATAGATTTTAACTTTGTGCAAAAATTCTTGGCGCAGTTCAACGATTCGAGACGATTCCATAATCACCATTCTTTTATCTAATTTTATGTATTGAAAACCACACAGTTTTACAATACAGTGCAGTGTGTCTAAGCATTTGTAATTATAAAAATCTTCAGGATAATCTTTTAATTTATCCCGTATCATTTCAAACGTGGGCACCAAATTTTCTTTATAAAATCCATATATTATACGACGAATATCTTCCTGAAAACCTACGTCTATTCTTTTTAATTTTTGCCCTATGCGCTTTCTGTGGAAGGAATGGTTGACTACATCTCCCCTTTTTATAACCCGATAAATGGTAAACCGATTATTTTTGTCAGTATACAAATTCTGTTTAAAATTTGATTTTGCGAGGAATCTGGATTTTCGTTATTCAGACAATTATACATATTTAGGATTACTCTTTGGGTCTGTTCCTCTAAATCTTTATGAAAGAATTCTGCCTGCACAGGTTCATCAACCATCTCCTCGTGGCTTGGAGCATTTTCCCAAGCTCTCCAAAGAGCCATATTTAGGACACACAAGAACACTTAACACAACAATTAAATCAACAAGTAAACTGAGTATTCAAAAGTCAAAAACACACAAACTAATAAAATCTATGAAAAAACACGGACAGACTAAACAAAACACGTTTATTCACCGCTACACGGCACTGGATAAACTGTTTCAATTTTCAGTAGCCACCTGCACTTGTTCGGAACTCTGAAATACACGCTTTCTCATTGGCTATGTCCACGCATAGGCGTGCTTTACTCCACGTGGACCGGTGAAACTGCCTTTGATCTTATACTGCGAAATTTGGCGATTTTTGCAGCAACAGAGCGTGTTAAATATAGATATATAAAACGCACCCGGTATTTCACAGTGTTTCAAGTGACTTCAGATAAAGTATACTTCTTCCACCGCACTCTGCAACCCATTGTGAACCAGATCACCAGTACACGACCGGGCGACTTCACAGTTGCTGGGATATAAAGCGAATAAAGGACTGGTCCTAGGACTGAACCCTGAGGAACACCGGCCCGTACTGACCGTGTTGTTGACAAAACAATGTTAATCTTGCTCCGAAGCTTCCTTCCTTCAAGAAATGATTTCAGTAATTTCAGAAGCTCGGTCTACAAGTTATTTGCTATACAAGGTGAAAAACCACCAAGCTTCAAGTGCATCTCGTATTAAAGCCCTTTATTAGCAAGATTATTGCAATCATACAGAAAAGTGTTTCTCGCGACATCCATTGAAATACCGACTTAGTAATCAAAGCTTTCCATATGATACCGCTTTCTTAAATATTTGCTCATCCCACGTTGACTTTCCATCTGGTTTCAAAGGAAAGATCGTCCATAAATATTCGAATGCTCGCAAAGTCAATTTGTATTTTTTGTTCATAGTCAATGTTGTGATCAAACATCCTACCTATGTAACAATTTTCCCACATCGAAGCTCTCTGAATATCTGTACAGTCAAATATGAGCTCCGTGATCTGATGTACAAGAGTTGCATAATAAGACACTGTAGTAATTCTACAGATTTACTAAAAAAACGACATGAATAGAGGCGAAACCAATTTTTGTAATTTAAAAGAGAGTTTTTATATTGTCTTGTAAAAGCTGCATCTAAACTCGTAGGAGTTTTCGTCAAAACAACGGCGTTATATGTGGCTTAGAAATGAGTTCTCACAAACCTTCTTTCAAATCGGTACAGCGTTTATTGATAGTACGTGGCCAGAAAGACAAAGAGATAAACCTATAAATAACCAACAAATCGACAGATAGCCAAGCCTTTAGAAATTGGTGTTATTGTATCTAGTAGTGTACGTGCTGAATGGTTGCGATAAAAAACGAAGTTAAAAAATCTGTCGAACTAACCTTATTGCTACCGAATCCTTCAGATCCTCAATATCATCCACGGGTATTCCGACTAGTCGAGTTTCCGGTACATCTGCAACAGAATAATAGTATAAGATTAAGCAGGCAATACAGTATTAGATATCTGAGTTCGGTGAAAGCGATGTCTGCAACCAGATGTCGCTTCTACGTAGACAAATCAGCAAAGAAGGGCAGGTAGTTTTCCAACTATCCAGTATATCTATTCCGTCTTTGATTTTTTGCCAGTGCGAATTGGATTTGTCATCATGCTCAAACTGATACCAACAGTATACTGCAAATTTCGCCTCATGTCCTGAACTGAATATTGATCTGGAACTCTCTATATAGTACTAGTTACAAAATATGTTATGAGATTTTTAACTCTAAGTAAAGGTATCCAACTCAAACAAATGACCACTGGAAAGCAGCTTATGTATTTAGTAATTTAGTAAATAACATAGATAATAACACCGAAATTTCGCAACACAGCTGAGATATCCCACCTTATGTCGGGTTCATGCACGACTTAAAGTAATCTAATTTAAGGATCAGCTGTTTCTACACCAGTGTCCTCCACATGGTATGCCACCAGAGGGTAACTAGCTAGTGATTTCCAGTAGTGGCCAAACATTTTGGTGACGTCAAACACATTTTTTGACATGATTTTGGTGGTTTCGGAACTCATCTTACCCTTAGATAGCTCGTTCCATACGGTTTTACGCTCCTATTGACGTGATTATAATAATTCAGTGGCGTGTTGTGCTCCTGGACGATTTCGGACCAAGCCAGTTTTTGTTTGAGTTGTTGGCGAATTTGCCGTAGAGATTTGTTTTGGTGTTCGTGTTCGGGTGTGTTTTTCTGTGTCGGACTTGTTTTTGTGCGTTTAATTGAGGATGGCCCTGCCTAGAGCAAAAAAACGAAAAGCCGCGCTAGCATTAACAGCTGACCTTAGCGAAAAGGTACCTGCAGATGGCACCTGAACGCAATCGGACATCGCCAGAGGAGTGCCTAATGATGATGTTGCAGCAAGTAACCAAATATATTGAGGTAATGGTCATTTTCTTAATTCAAGGTCACTTCTTAAAATAAAGTTCAATATATTCAACTTTATCTTAGGAACCAACCAATCGGATCAGTAGCGTTGGTCAGCTGATCGCTACAGCTGGAATTAGAAGATATTCGATATTTATATCGTGATGCTGGATCGATTTTATATCGCTGTATGGGCAGATGGTTCGGTGATAGTTGTACTTGGAAGAAAAAAATGTTAAAAAATATAATAAATAGTGAGTGCTCATGTTTACTTCATCCTGTAACAAAGGGCGTATGGTGGTAGTTTCACCAAAACATATCAGTATTGCTATAGCATAAAGTAGATCAAAAAATAGCATGAAAAAATAAAGATGGGTTCTAAATTGCCCCCTTACCAAGATAGAGGATTTTGAAGTTATATTTTAGAAAACGAAAAAAAAGGATGTAATGGATTAAGGTATGATCTTAAAATTTTGTGCTTGCAGTACTGACATCATAGCTGATAGATACAAACACTTTCATGTCTGAGACTGTACCAGTGGTGATGTTGGGAAATTATAGCCCCTTCAGAAGAAAAAAGAGAATTTAAATCTATACCATGACCCCCATGAGATGTTTTTACCAAAACCTCACAGAACACCGTGAAGGTACTTTGTCATTAACTACGAACCAGGTATACACCTGACCAATGCAGTTTATTCGGAGCCCGCCAAAAATGTAATCTCTTTTGATGTTTATTGAGGTAAACAGATGAGTAGCACGCAACTTATTTTTGTGACATCTGAACTGTTGTTAATAACAAATCTGGTAAAGCCCAGGACCAAATTAAGGACTGGTGTTTGGTATTACCAATGAATATTTGTGTACACATGCATGCTTTCTCTGACTGAGATTTTTGGCAATCAAATGTATACTGCTAGATTGGGAATTTATACGTAATGTACAGAGCAGTATTATATGAAGGGTTGTGGTGAGAAGACTATGTTTCTGTTTACTGTTTGCTGACCAAATATGACAGTGATATTATGCCAATCATTTTTTTTTTGTTTCACCGTGTCAGCATCGTTCGAGGAGACAGTTGTAATGAAGAACATCATTTATTTTATGGATATCAAATTAATTGTCAATAACATCAGGAGTTTGTTTGCTAGTTTGAAGAAACAATTAGTTTTTTACGTGTTATTTTTGCTGAGGGCCATTTTGTTTTCTTCCACTCATTAGCAGTGTATGCAAAATTATTTTTGGTTCACATATCAGAGAGAATATATTCGTATTCCTGTCAGTCCTCTAACTACAGATGTATCTTTTGTTATTTTAGCATTTATGTTTCCGCAATAAATACATATATACATAATCAATTAACAAGACATAGTGCTTGCATGCTATTGCACTGATCAGGTTCATAATATAGAGAAAAATCCAGATGGGTAGAATACTTCTATGTATGTACAATGTACTGTAATGAAGAATTTGTTCTATTATTGCTGGGACTGTTCAATAAAATATTTTTTTAATTATAAATTTTTTTATTATCCTGAAATCCGTTACTAGCCAAACTGATGAAAGAAATACTTCCTTTATTGAGGATGTGTTATGCATCCACGATCATCGAACTGCCTCAATATCGGGAAGGTCAGTCAGACTTAGTAACGTAAACAAATGAAATCGCCGGCACATTCCTGACATTCCTTATATGCGTTGTCGGCATATTTTCAATATTTATAGTGCCACCAGATTTCCAGCCAAGAAAGGTGGCGCTGTCGTCGAGGTTATAGTCCAATAAATATCTTCACATCTGCTCGGCAAAATATTCGGAATAGGATTTTTTGCATGTTGTTTGAAAAAGCCTCCTTGTAACAAGTCTACATGTTGACAGGTCTCTAATTGTTTGCACAACTTTTTCAAATAAATTCCAGAAATTAATGTGTTCGCTTCATTAAAGGTAGTGTATTCGGTTTTTTTTTTGATACTCCGAAACAAAGCGATGTTTGACAATGTTTGTCTATAGTTGATTTTGTGCGAGATGGGAAAGTACAAAAAATTGCTTTTGCGATACCAAAAAATGATATGAAAAAACGAAAAATGTTAATGTCGCCATGCTTCATAAATAACCATTAACACAATTGCGACACATTTTAGGAGATACTATTATAAACCTTTGTATTTAATTGATAAGCCAGGGCACACTCAATGTATACTAAGTGACATATAAATCCGAACACCCAGTTTAAATGGTTTAATTTTAATAAAAGTTGGTGAATGTATTTATCTTACTGTAAATAACAAGTGAAAAACTTTTCAGCCTTATCAGTTGGACATTCCGGTTTTTATACTGCTTTTTTTTAATCCACCAACGCTCTAAAAATGAATATTTCAGCCGCAGTAAAGAATCAACGTTGGCGGATTGTGGTTCTTGACATCCTTTACGATCTGTTACTGTACTTAATGAAGCATAATAAGTAAATGATAGAAATTTCAAAATGATTGCACTGCTTTAAAGCCCTTTGACCTTTAATAATGTGTGGATGCACCCTGATGTGCTACGCATTCTCCAACGCGCCTAGGCATGCTTCTGATCAGGTGGTCAACGTCCTCCTGTGGTATCTCATTCCAGGCAACCACCAACTCCTCTCGAAGTGCTTCTAGAGTCTGAGGAGGACGTTGCAAATTGAGCAATCTCCTACCCATCATATCCCACACGTGCTCAATTGGGGATAAGTCGGGAGATCTTGGTGACCATGGTAACAATGTGACTCGTGCAACATGTGGTCGGGCTTTATCTTGTTGGAAAGTTGGATCTGCCAGGGTGTCAAGATAGGGTAAAAGATGGGGTTCTAGAACTTCGTGGATATAACGCTGCGCGTTCATGTTACCTCTGATGAAGATTAAAGGTGACCTGGAACCATAAGCTATAGCACCCCAAACCATAACTCCAACAGTGTGATGAACATGTCTTTCAACAAAAAACTGTGGATTCCTCCTTTCACCACGTCGACTTCTAACACTGGCACGACCTTCGTGCATGCTCAAACAAAATCGAGACTCTTGATCCCAGAGTGACCGTTGTCTGCACCACTCAAGGCGATTACGTCGGTGTTCTCGAGTTAAAGGGAGGACCCAGTGTGGCCGGTATGAAAACAAAAACTTCTCATTCGTCGGTAAACACTTCACATGCCAATAGGTCTTCCGTGTTCTGCAAACCATTCATTCGCAATGGACCTGGTAGTGGAGAAACGGTCCCTTAAGGCCAATAATCTTAGGCGGCGTTCTTCACGGTCTGTTGTTCTACGGCGGCGTCCAGTGCCGCTTGCTATTTGCGTACGGCATTCTCGAAGCCATGCCTGACAAGACCTAACCACAGTGTCTACACTTCTTTGCACTCTAACTACAATTGCCCGAAAAGAAAGTCCAGCTTCCCGATGTCCCACTATACGGCCCCTATCAAACTCACTAAGTTGACGAAATCGTACAGGTCTCCGTACTCTAGGCATCGTAACCGATCTTAAAGGATGTCAAGAACTAAAATCCGCCAACGTTGATTCTTTACTGCGGCTGAAATATTCATTTTTAGAGCGTTAGTGAATTAAGAAAAAGCAGTATAAAAACCGGAATGTCCAACTGATAAGGCTGAACATTTTTTCACTTGTTATTTACAGTAAGATAAATACATTCACCAACTATTATTAAAATAAAACCATTCAAACTGGGTGTTCGGATTTATATGTCACTCAGTATACACATTATATATACTACAAAAATCTATAACTCTATAAAAATATATTTATTGAATATTAAAAAATCTGTGGCTACAAATATTTAACAAACATTTTTTAAAAATGCTGCCGAGGATTTTGATAAGATGTTTGCTAAGATTTTTGAGCCGTGCATGCGTTTAATACTACCTACTTATAATACCCGGAGACAATTTCCAGTACTTAATGTGAGCAGAGCCTCATTTGTCTCTGCTTCACATGCTAAGCCTCATTATTCCTAGCGTAAACATTCAGTCATTAAAGGAAGACTAGCAATTACTCCTAGATTATCTCATCGCAACAGAACCTAGGGCTTTGCGTTCTAAATTAATTTTTGAAGGAGTCGCTAATTGAGTTATAGCCGAGTGTCGATGTAGCTATAATTATCCATTGGTTATTTTGTTTTCCGAATAATGTAATTCATTAGATAAAGTACGGAACTCTCGAAACGGTAAACGATGACAATCTTTTGTGACTTTGATCGCAATTAATACAATGATACGCGTATTACCATGTGACATTCAGTGTTGAATATCGGTATTTCCAGAACAACTGGTCAAAAAGATGTGGTATATACTTCATCTAGGTCAGCAAATGCAGAATTTGACACTGCCTTGGTGACATAAAAATTGGAGTAATTCAATACCTTTGATTGCAAAACCCAAAATTTTGATGTATCTAATAAAAAGCACTAGGGTTAGTCAGTAACCATATAAAATTACCTCAATTAAGAACTAAGCTAAGTGAAACCAAAGCAGAAACACACTATAAGCAATTGCTGAGACATGTGTTCAGAGGTAGGAGGTCCATGACCTATGGGTAACGCATTTTTGGAAAATATCAAGACTAGGTTTGTAGTAACTTTCAGCAACATCATTTCTTTAAATAGAAACCTCTATTTTTGATGCCGAAAATATGAGAAATTACAGTCCAAGGTCAGAATGACCACTGAAAGTCAAATGAAGATCAAATGTGTGCTGCTAGAGAAACCGCTATAAATCTCACATAATTAGTGGTGAAAATAACTGACAAGGTCAAGTCTGTAGTCAATAATGACGATTGCTCTTGGATTTGACCTTGAACTTCAAAGTCATTCCAAGGTCAATTTTTTTCGAATATATACCCGCAGGAACAGTATCTCGTAAAAATAATTTTAACGAGCACCGAAGTTCCCTCGCTAGAAGTTACCGAAAGATCTGACCTTGCCAGTTATTTTCCTCACTATTCGTGTAAGATTTCTAGACATTTTCGTAGCAGCACATATTTGGCCTTTGTGTGACCCCTAGTGGTTACCTTGACCTTGAATTCTAGTAAATATTTTAAAATTTGTGACTCTCTGGATTGTCGGTATCATGTAGGTGTTTCTATATGGAAAAAGAGTTGATCTTGAAATAACCTTAAAGGTGGAGTAAAAGGCCGAATCCAAGATCACTGCTATTTGTGCAAATTTACTAAAGATCTGACCTTACCAGTTATTTTCGTCACGATCTCTGCAAGATTTCTAGAGGTTTTCCTATTTGACCTTTATTTAACTATTTGACCTCTAGCGGTCATCTTAATCTTGAATTAAAATATATATTCGAATGTAAAATAGGAGTTTCCATTAAAAAAAAAATAATTAAACGAGGGAATTACGGTGCTCGGTACAAACAATTTTACTACTACGGGTTTCTATTTTAAAAATGACCTTGAAATGACTTGAAGGTGAGGTTCAATGTCAAATCCAAGATTACTCCTAAAAATCTACTACAACTGACCTTGACAGTTGCTTTCATCGCTAATCCTGTGAGATTCACAGCAGTTCTTCTAGCAGCACACATTTGACCTTTGAACTGTTTCAACGTAAGATTTTCAGCTCTTTCGATTGCTGACATCAAAAATAGGGACATTAAAAAAATGAATTTGATCTTGAAATCACCTAGAAGGTGAGAATCAAGGTCAAATCCAAGGTCAGCGTTCACTCACTCGTTGATCGTTCATTCTTTGAGATTTATAGAGGTTCTCTTAGCAGCACTCGTTTGATCTTGAACTCATTTGACATTTAGTAGTCATCCTAGCCTTGATCGCCGGCATCTAAAATAGGTGTTTCTATTTGAAAAAATATAGTTGAGCATGCATTAAGGACAAGGTGAAGGACAAAGTCAAATTCAAGGTCACCATTGATTTACTCGTTAAAAGTGACCTGACCTTGACCTTTTTCCAAAAATACCTTACCCGTTCTGGTACTTTTGTGTCACGCCCTACACCATCGAACATTCATACATCTATAGGTGTATACCATATAAAAATGAATATCTTATTACCCGTGGTCACGCCATAACCTTAGAACGACTTTACATATTTCATTCATTTTTTTTTAAGATTCCTAATACGGTTCTTACGGAAAGAAAAATCAAGAGAATCGGGAAATCATTGAAAACGTAATGAATATTTGACAGTTTGCTTGAGTATGGAGCACGCACAGCAGGAGAAATATCTCAAGTACCAAAAGAGGCAGGCGCTCTTCTCAGCCATCTTCATTCCAACAGCTATAGACAGTTGCTAAGTGAGGGAAAATTGCTTATGAAAACATAATGCTTTCGTATCTGGACTTTAATTTCGTTACTATCCGTGCTTTGTGATGGCCCCTTCAAAGGAAACTGCAGTGTTGCCCGATTGTTATTTTTGTCAGTTAACTCTAGGAATAAAAATGGCGGATGAAAAAACTAGCAATGCTGCAAGTCAAAGATATATACAAAAAGTCAAACTGACGAGCAATGAGAAGCGATATATGAAGTTGAGCGAGATCGAAGGACTGAAATTCATTAGCGTAGAAATGTCCCATTTAAATCCCAATCGAACTGCATTCAATCATGACGTGGCAATCGATTGCAGTTCACAGCAAATCGTTGCTATTGGACCAATGAACGTTGTGTGCCCACATTGAAAGGTTTTCAAGTTTAAAAATAGAGCCCCTGGATCATGTTGCGTTCGTGTAAACATCAAATTGACTCCATTGGCACCACCACCAGAGCCACTAAATTCCGGAAATGGGCCAGATTCTATATATTTTTTGACTCATATACAGCCATACAATAATTGCTTTGAAATGACGTCATTTGACGCAACAAAAGTTGATGGGGGAATGGCAGTGTTTTGTTAGCCACATGACGGTACAAACATTTCGCTATACAATTATCTGTATTTCATATATTTACCCTTTCATTATTCATCTCAGTTCATAGCTGAGACAGGACAACGTCTGTCGGGTCAGCTAGTAGTAAATATGAGCAGAAAACAAGTAGAGCCTTCACACATAGTTGCTGTCATCATTAACCACTACAGCATCTGGGAGACAACAGACACCTGCTGTTTTGAGTAAACCTAGACTAGCCAAGAACCTTCAGCTCAAATGGGTGAAGACGTGATAGCTGAGTCTAGTGGTGTTTTCCAACTGACCTCACGACAAAAGTGCATTTGAAGCCATCTAACTTAGATACATAACTTTGGTGTTTGAAAATGGAACAACTCTCTTCCATAGCATAGCTAGACAAGTTGCAAATGCCTGACTCTCTAACAGGAGGTGCCATGGAGAGCGCTCCAGCTTTATCGGGGTGGTTCCATACCATATTAGCCAAATCAAAGATCACAATCAAGTTGTGAAATACCTTTATTACCTAAAAATTCCTGCTACCCTCAAACATGGATTTAGTACTGTACATGTATAAATACAATTCCAGCAAAATGGTCAGTTTAGTTGTGAAGGAACGAAGTATCGCGCAACTGCCGTTTTACTGTCAGTTGCATCGTAAAACTTATAACACGTGGCATGATATGGGCCATGATCTATGAGTATCATGGTGTGATATTTGGTAACAGATAGACAAGCATGTAGTAATGGTGTAGTATGCAATCCGCTTGGAATCGGAAAAGGGGATCCGAACTTTTAGTCCTGTGAATATTCCTTTATTAAATATCTAATAAAACTGCGCATAATAAATATACGTATAAAACAAAAGAAAAAAAACAATCACATAAATAGACCATAAAACAACAAACTCAGAGACGGCATAATAATATTACTTACAAAAAAATTTGTCAGTTTAGTCTTAAGATTATGTATTTCTTCACACTCTTTAATATGATTTGATAGCCTATTGAAAATTCGTGATCTAGGATTTCCGGAGATCTGATGCCGAACTTATACTTGGCAACACACACATTTGAGTATCCAGCTTGCCTGGTCGAGCGCGCGTTAAATTTTTTAAAAACTCATTTTAATAGAGACGATAAAGTTCATCATACATCTAACCATTATTTTCTGGTCCAAAAATACTTGCGGGGTATTCGTCAACAAACCCCAAAAGCAAAGTCCTTCAGTAATGACCGTTCGCAAATTGAGATTGGGATTTATCTTTGGAGCAATATATACACAGTGGTGTTTAAAATCAAACCTGCATCTAGATACAAGCCCAACGGTTTTACGCGCTTGTCGAGGGACCATCTGATTGCTGCTAAACCACTTGTGAAAACTCCACAATCTCTCTCCAAGGTAGCCTCACGCTTATTCATTATCACCACTGGAGCGTCAAGAGGAGCTACAGTACTCAAGGTCATTTACGTATACAATGAATAGCACAGCTCCTAGAATTGAGCCCTGAGGGACGCCTATGGTGATGTGAGCCATGTCGGACTTAATAGGCGCATTGAGACCACTATCGACGATACTCGCAAAGTGAGACCTATTCTCTAAAAAAGACCTTCTCCAATGATATGGTAGACCATTGAAACAAAAGTAGTATCAATTTATCATAAATGAAATGGGTATGCACGGGCAGTGTTAATTATTCTTGCGGCACAATCAGCAAGTACCATTAATAACAAAAGTCTAGCAAGCTAAAAATCGAACAATGAATATTAATAAATCCAGAGAGTGTTAATAAGCATAATTTATAAGTTCTGGCCGCGGTCCAACCAGCAGAACGGCCACTTTGTGAGTGCCTTAATAAAAAATTTCGTTGGACATCGATAAATTGCGCTACGGATCGCTTTAGCGATGCTACTTGGTAAACGGAATTCAAAGTGTTTGGGTTTATTAACTCGACAGTGGTCGCTATGTGAGATTTATTTTCTCTCACATTGTGATAGATATATAGATAAATTTACCCCAGAAAAATCCAGGATGCTGTCGCTTCATCGTATCCAAAACGTGACCTTGGGTGATCATTTAGCCTGAATATTTATATTAAATAGACCTACACCAATCTATTGACAACGCCTTCCGATTGAGTACGTGTACACTACGAGAGACTTTCTCTCATCGTGCGACCAATCGGGTTTGACATGAGCCGCGGTAAAAAAATTGTTAATTTGGCCCTTTTGCAGTTAGAACAAGAGCAGAATAAGGGTGAAACACTTTGGATGTCCTCTGAACATGAATGAAAACCTTTAGATTATCTTTTTATTTATCTGCAAGATCTTGCACCTCCATTTATCACTTATACGATATTACAATAATTTAGTATAGATATGACCAATGCTTCACATAGTTTTTTACGCATCTTAAAATTTAGAAAATACCTGTTTGCTATAAGAGTGCGCAGCCCTAGGTAGGTTTTCTGAGATAGACTTTTAACATGTTCAATAAACCCTAATTTTGTATCAAAAACAACACCAAGAATTTTTGCAGAATCAGAAAATTGCAAGATTTGGTTATTTATCTGAATGTTCAAGAGCTGTGTTACATTGTATGTTTTTCTTTTTGCGCAAAATAATAACATTTTAGATTTTTGTGGATTAATAAGTAGATTGTGATCTAAGGAGTATTTAATTAATTCATTAACATCGTTTTATAAAATTTGAGTAGTATTATTCACATTATCTGGGTTAAAATAATGAAGCAATTGCGTATCGTCTGCAAATGACTGGATATGAGAATTATCAATACTTTTGGTTAAGTATAACGTATATATGAGGAACAGAAGCGGCCCCAATACAGAGCCCTGAGGTACGCCTGAGGGAATTATTGTCACTTGAGACATTTCTTGATTGAGAAGAACACACTGAGTTCTTTGATGAAGGTAACTGTCGAAAAATGAAAGGGATACACTGTCAAGACCTATGTAATTTAATTTAGCAAGTAATAATTTATGATTGATGCTGTCAAAGGCTTTCGAATAGTCTATAGAGATTAAGGCTAGTGCCATTTTCTTATCTAAGGCACTTAAAATATTGTCTTGCAGATTAAGTAGGGCAGATCCGGATTGAGTGTCGGGAAGTATAAAGAATTTTTCTAGGTAAGCGGTCAATTGGAAATTTATAATTTTTTCTAAAATTTTGGATAAGATTGGTAATAAACTGATAGGTCTGAGATCATTATACTCAGTGGGTTTCATTTTTTTAGGAATTGGAATAATTAGAGCTTGTTTCCATGTGTTTGGAAAGTAGCCTTTTTCCAAACAGTCCAAGATGTGGACGATGTGATGGAAAATAACTGGCAGGCAAAGCTGGATCATTGACAGGGATATACCATCAATTAGCTTCGCATCAGATTTTAGGCTCCCTATTGCCTGTAATAGGTCTACGTGTTTTGTACTGAGTATCGTATATAAGTCAAAATGGGCCGAAAGTGGACTTAGGGTGTTTCTGAAATCAGTGATTCTGATCCTACCACAACTAAGCATAACTGTTGGTCAAGTAATCATTTTAACTCTATCCAGATACCTTATTAACAGCCTCTTCAAGATCTATACTATGATGAGTGCTTTTGCAGCATTATACCCCCTTTCACTTAGTGTGTTCAACCTGATTTCTATGCCGTATAGCCATTAAGCCAAGGGTATAATTATTAGCAGTGATATCCATTTTTCATCCGTAACTAACGACCCATCTTAAAGCAATTTACATCGGTGACGTACTGCAGCTAAATTCTCTTCCTTATCCACAACTTCTAACTAGACTTTATTGTGATAGACTGGAAGACAAATGGTGCAATGAAAACATCTGGTCCGACTAAAGCTGCTACTAATTAGAGCGTGCCAGACGGAAAGAAAAATACTTGGCAGCTTTAATTTTCATCGGATAATGTGATAAAGATAGTCTCGACAAAGTGTGAAAGTTTTTACAAGCTTGAACTAACAGCAGAAGTTTTCGAGAAAACCCGCCAAGGAGTTTTCTGCAATTGAATACGCCCTTCACGGCAAAGTTTCTCACTGCCGTTTTTTGAGCCATAAATACCATTCTTGCTGGTTTTTAAAATCCCTGCTCGGCGGGTATTTTTAAAAAGTTGTTCTTAATCCGCCGCTTTCTGTTCATATTATAAGTTCATGCAATTCTGAGAGGCTTAGAAGTTTTAATTATCAGACATGATGGCAGTCCCTTTCAAAGCTGCATCGCCACTCCTCAAAATGTTTCAGAACTACGTTTTTAGTCATATTATGCATACATAGTGTTTACTGAAGGCGGATAAAAATTGAAGATCCTTTTTTTCTCGACTGTTTCAAAAACATGATGTCCTTTGACGATCGCTTGGTATCAACACTTGGTTAGCAAAAGTTCCGTGTAATCATCATGATTTCTTTAAAACTATAAACGTGGATTCCATAGTAGCTAGAACCGTTTTTATAGTGTATTTACACCCAAGATAGAATGTTTGCGTGATTGCCAAAAGCAAGGACGGCGTACAGGGCCGCATTCAGGGCTACCTCCGAATGATGGACTACCACCAACGGGTTGTAAAACAAAGATGACAGTTTCTAACAGAAACAGAAACTTAACAAATTACTCAAATACACTTAACAACAACAACAGCAACATCCAAGCAAGGTGAATACGAGAACACGAGCACGCGGTGTTACACGCGACGGACGGTGGCCTGAGTGCAACTCTGCCTGCCCTGCCCCTGCCCCGCGCATTATTCCGCCAGGCGACCGCTTGAAATTTAATGGCGAATTGACCAATAACAGGCGTTGTCCCCACCTGTTACCGAGAGATCACGCGCTAACTGTCATTATTTACATCTCATCTTGAATTTGGATTCAGTTTAGTTATTCGTAGATTATGTTTAGGAATACCTAACTTATGCATGTTAGGTGTACTGCAACTATGTACATCACTGTGCGCATTTGCATAGATCTAAATTAATGTGTACCTAATACAGGGTGTAAACGTTATGATAGTCATTATTTAAATGGGTGATAGAGGGGGTTAGAAGAAGCAAAAAATTTCATATTACATGGGGGTCAAAACGGCTTTTTTTTAGAGAAAGGCGACGAGCAAATTACGACGGAACGCAGTGTAAATAGAGATGGAGTCTGTTATTTTTGGCTCTTAGGTATTATTTAATTATTTGATAATGTACTCGTAAAATGCAAACAATTAACAAAAACGGACTTACCACTAACTGTCTCAGCGCTTCACCTGGTGTGTGAAAGTTTATTGAACGTATTTAAAAAATCCACTTATAAATAGGGAACACAATTTTGATGCATACATTGTTTTTCTTTTTAAAACCGACACTGCACTTTTTTAGTATTTAAAGAAGGTGTTTAAAATGTCGTCCTCCACATTCTACACAAGCTTCATTACGACGAACCTAGTTTCTTCTTACTCTAGGTACTCAAAGTTGTCCATTTATTATTTCAGCCACATTAAAATTCTGTCTGGGTGTACCCGTTGGCGAAATGTGTCGCGATAAATTTGAGCTGCAAGGTTTAAATTCTGACAAGCTTCACCGTAAACTAAAAACATATCGGCGAACTCTTGATGCGAGAACATTGTAAATAAACACGACGACGTACGCGAACAAAAACACAACAACACGCCCGATGCCCGATAACTAACCACTGTTACCGTTTGCGATCGATTGCCAGTTCGATAAGAGTGATGGAAGACCGACGCGCTGTTTTGGCTTAACTTAGAAAACCTTAATGCCATTTATTTGTTAATTACCCAATCTAAAAGCGTTAAACTATAAAGCAATTTAGACAAAAATTTATTGACTTTTGGACCATGGGTCATATGAACTTTTTAACTTGCTTTGACCCCCATATCACCCATTTCAATAATGACTACCATAGCGTTTACACCATGTATATGCAGATTAATATAAATAGAGATGGAAGAGTAAGGATCCTTAGGTTGATTATTGCCTCCCTACATAGCTGCATATAACTCAGACCGGCGATGCCTCTGATGCAGTGCCTTTGCCGAGCAATTACTTTAGACATATACACAGAGTAACCCCACTTTAAGAGTGCATACGACATTGTTGAGTGGAAGTATCCATAATATGTGGTTTGCAACGTATCACCAGAAACACAGCTTTTCATATTCTCATTTAAACAAACGGTCTTGGAAGTTCCCTGAGCATACTGTTTACATGTTCCTCCCAAGTCATGTGTACATTAATACCGACAGCCAAAAATTTCACAGTGTCTATGGTATTGACGTTATAGTGACACAAACTTATTATCATGGACTGTGACTTTGAAGCATTAAGCGTCAGTTTATTTGGCTGTCTTCTGATCTTATTATATATTCAATATTCACAGAGAAATGTAGATCACTCGATTTGCTACTACATAGCATTGTTGTATCATCGATAAACGGTATAAAGTTAGTGTTTGCATTGCAATTAGAAAGGTCATTTATGTATATTATGAATAGAAGTGGACCCAACACAGAACCCTGTGGAACGCCACATGAAACTGTCATTTTACTGGAGGTAGAGTAGTTGAAGGTTTCAAGCTGCTGTCTGTTGCTCAAATGAGATGACAAAAGCGTAACGATATTACTACGGAACTTGTAATGCGACAATTTTTGTACAAGAATGTTATGTTGGACAGAATCGAAGGCCTTAGCAGGATCAAAAAAAAAATAACTAAGCGTCGAGCACCACTTTCGAAAACTGTATTTCTTTTCCCAGTGGAGCTATCAGTAGCTAGAGAAGTGGACTTACGTGATCTGAATGCATGTCAGTCATGTGTGTTCGTCATGTGAAAATCCAGTAATGTGCCCCACTGATTGGCAGACTCTTATAAGAACAGGAGAACCGGGATCGGTTCTCACCAAGCTTGATCTAGCACATATTAAAGTTTGCAGTTAACTAGTAGCAAATGGTATACCCAGAATACTTGATTCTCTTTTACCTCGTAAGACTGGTAAAACTAACCACTGGCCTAAAGAGTCCGTCAGGTACGTGTATCTAATTCGTTATTTGTGTTGTAAAAATGGTGTCAAATAAACTGCATCTATGAGGCCGCGCTGAAAACTTAGCTACAATAAACTTAGCTATATCCGGTAAATTTGGAACCAATACCTGTTAGATAGTCTGCTTGTATTATTATTAGTTTTCTTGAATAGTATATGAAAAATATATTTCCAGGAAACAAAAACGATGTATTATCTGTCACAATGGCAGTGAAGATGGCTTTTTGCCCACTGCCCTATGGACATTTGGGTCAAAGAGGACGACCGACTACCATAAAGAAATGCAAGGGAGTTTATTTGAACGATGGTTTGAAGAAACGCTCCCAAAGCTTGACGACAATCACGTCGTTGTACTTGATGATGCTGCATACCACACTAGAACACTAGAAAAAATTCTCACATCGTCCACAAGAAATGCAGAAATTCAACAATGACTCATATCAAAAGACATTAGTTTCAAAAAAGATATGGTCAAAGCAGAACTTATCCATATAGCCAGGCAGCACAAATATAAATATAAGTTTAATGTTGCTGACGAAATGACTAAAAATAGATTAAAATTTTCTGAAGTGAAAAATTTGTTTTATGAAGCTGTCAACAGAGCATTGGAAAGGTTGCATCCGTCACGTTCAAGGGACAATCGGATCAAACATGCGGGATCTGGACAATATGATCCATATTCAAATTGAACCTGTAGTAATTAATATTAACCATTCGAGCGATGATTCAAGTAATTCCAGCGAATAAAGAATTTTGAGAAGTATGTGAACTTCTTTCTATAAAAATTATTTTGTTAGATTATTCCAAAACCATTGAGGAAAGTACGGACCTGTACAATCTCGCTTTTGGGCATCATGTGTTTTGTCTGGGCGTAAAACAACTACGAATGGAGTATTATAGTGCTACTTCTGAAACTTATTCTACCACATCAGAGCCAGAGCACACATCCCAAACATCTTGACGTTTAAACAACACACATCTACTTCAAGTGAACAATAGCTAAAGTGTATCTAACGAAGCTACAAAGTAATCGTAAACAGTGGTTGATTCGTGATCAACGCGTGATCGGTAGCCATGGCGCTCTGTCGGCCTGTTCCTGATTGGCTTGTAGCGACGAGCCTCCAGACAAAGTCGCACGGTTGCCACGCTCGGCGAGTTTTCGCCAGAGTGGTTGATCACATTCGCATGGATCACAAATCAATCTGTTGGTGCAATAGTGCAATAACTGTTATAAAGGACATTATATAACAATAAATGGCATCACAAAGGTATATTCCAATTTGATCTGCAGCAAATTATGAACGGCATATACGGAGATGCGAAAACAAGCTCAAAAAGGTGAAGAAAATTTTTGTGCAACCTTTATAGTTAAATTTTTCCTAAGAGATAGCATCAGTGAGGGAATTTTTTTCTATTGTCTTATTTTTCACATTAATGCGATGTCGAGGTATGTGGCCCTATCGCAATTGAAAATAAGGTTTCGATAATCCTTCCATAAAGTTTCGATGAGTACATCTGAAATAACCTTGAGATATTCTTCAGGGAAATACAAAAATCTCCTTTTGTGTTTTTTTGTGCAGATTTATCTATTAAAATCGTATCCGCAATCTATTTTCCGTGCACACACCTTCAACCGAATGTATGCCATATATGATATTACCGTTTCCAACTTTCACCAATGTTAATAGGAACCATAACAGCTCCCTACCCTTCCCCCCTATAAGAATATCGATTTGTAGCCTCACATTTCAAGGTTAGACTTCTTGTAATGTTTCTGTTCAACATTCGGCGATTTCTGACAATTTTCCCAATAAAATATGATCATTGTGACATTAAGCCTGGCAACGCTGCATAGTAGAGGGAACTCTCAGCGTCACGTTGATGGTTCGTCACCACGCACAGGATTGTAATCAGTTACGGATTTATGAGCGCGAACGTTTTATGCACGTCTTGACTTGATTTTTCTTGCGGAAATTTAATATTAGTCTAAAATGTCTGACACAGATACAGCTGATGAAGTGGTTGAAATCAGCTTAACGCCACCCAGCAAAAGGGCTAAAAAGCTTCATCTTAGCGCACGTGAAAAACAAATTATTCTAAATATCTACAAGAACCAGATGCAAGAGAATAGTGGATTGGCTATAGAAAATATCGTATGTAAGGTTGCTGAAATTTCTGGAGTAGGTCGATCAAGTGTTTACAAAATCTTGCGGAAATTTAATATTAGTCTAAAATGTCTGACACAGATACAGCAGATGAAGTGGTTGAAATCAGCTTAACGCCACCCAGAAAAAAGGCTAAAAAGCTTCATCTTAGCGCAGGTGAAAAACAAATTATTCTGAATATCTACAAGAACCAGATGCAAGAGAATAGTGGATTGGCTATAGAAAATATCGTATGTAAGGTTGCTGAAATTTCTGGAGTAGGTCGATCAAGTGTTTACAAAATCTTGAAGGAATATAGACAAAATCACTCACTATCTGAGCCAAAAACATATCCAGCGAGAAAAAAAATCATCGAAAAAATAGATGACTTTGAGAAAAGTGCCATTAGAAGAAAAGTACATCACTGTTTCTTCAGGAATGAAATACCGACAATAGATAAAATATTGAAGCAAGTGAATGATGATGAGGACCTGCCAAATTTTAAAAGATCTACGTTCCATAAGCTGTTGAAAGAACTAGACTTTCGATTTTTGAAAAGAGGAAGGAATAGTTTATTGATAGAAAAGGAGGAAATTGTTATCTGGAGGAGAGAATACCTTAGAAAAATTAGGCAATGGGTGAACGCGGGGCATACGCAGGGAAAGGTTTGGGTAGACAGATCTGTGAGGTCCTCAAGGCAGGCTTTTTTAGATGGCCTTTCGACGGGATTGAAAAATCCTGCAGGTAAGTTTCGAAGTATATGAACTTTTTTGGATGCAGATAATTCATTTTCTGATCGAATCAATGATTTGGAAGCTCCGAACTCAGTTTTGCTATCTCATCCAAGTTTCTGAGTATTTCCTTCACCCAAAAACTAATCTAAGACCCTATCCTACACTAACCTAAAAAGAGTAAGTTGCTTAATTTCGTCATTTAGTGCGCTCGCTGAGAAGTAAAATAACTAATTACTTTCAGGCAAGGGAAAACGCCTGATCATTTGCCACATAGGTAGCGTAGATGGATTTGTTCCTGAAGCATTGTGGGCATTTGAATCCAAAAAAACTGGAGACTATCACGAAGAAATGGATGGTAACTCATTTGAAAATTGGTTCAAAAAAATTTTGCCGACACTTGATGATAACGCAATTATTGTGATGGATAATGCCCCGTACCACTCCAGAAAATTGGAAAAAATTCCAACAATGGCCACCAAAAAGGCAGACATTCAACAGTGGCTTGTCTCAAAGAAGATCGACTTCGACCAAACAATGGTCAAAGCTGAGCTGATAAATACAGGGTGACTTTGAAGTTGAGTCATTAATTTTCAGATAATGATTGTAGAAGGAAGATAAACCAAAATATGTGTGTAAAAATTAAAAAAAAATAAAAAAAAAAAGTTTTTACCTTGTTTTATAAAGTATCCTCCCGACAAGTATTTCAGTGCGGACCTGTATTTGATCGTGAGGTCCCCTGTGAGGTCTTAAGTCACCTGATTCACAAGCCCGTTGTACTACATTAACAAAGGCACGAGGGGTTGGTTGCACTCGATTGGGAAACCGATCCGCATAAACATGTGCCATTTTTTATTTCGTTTGAGCCACGCAACACATACCACTATTCACTGACACTAACTGTATACAAATGAATGAGATACCTGTAAAAACATCGTTCCAAATTCTTTCGCTTTTTTGTTTCCGATGCGATGAACCGATACGGCGGATTATATCCATTGTCGCCAAACACGACCACATAATATTGTTATTGAGACAGGGCGGTACTCAAACTTCCAAAGGGCTATAACTTTGTTACTTTAATTTTACCAGGAAAATGGTAAAGGAAAAAACATTTCTTTTGATCAGATCTACTCACTGTTAAAATAAATGACTCAACTTCGAAGTCACCCTGTATAGTCAAGCGACATAAGTATAAATATGATTTAAAAATTGTTGACGAAATGGCCAAAAACCAAAATAAAACGATGCTCAGGCTGCCTCCCTATCACTGCGAACTGAATCCTATCGAGTTGATTTGGGCCGACATCAAGCAATACGTGGCGTCAAATAACAGCACTTTTAAGTTTTCTGACCTTAAAAAACTGTTTGATGTTGCTGTCGATAGAATTACGCCAGCAAAATGGAGAACATGTATTGACCATGTCCAAGAGATGGTTGAAACCAAAATGTGGGATATGGACAATATCATTAACACCCAAGTTGAACCCCTTATAATTGACATCAACGATTCTGATGATTCAAGCTCCTCGGAATACAGCATATAAATCGATTGATACCATTAAGACTGGCAGTTTAACGGGCTTTTTGGCAAGACAGGTAAGTTCATTATAGACTGCAATCAAAGTGTTATTAATGTGGAAATTCCAAATTTATAATTACACAAAATTAGGGTTAATTTAGGAGTTCCAAAGCATAATAGTGCCATTTTGACCTTCTTCCTATTTCTCATGTAAATTTTAATAGCAATCAAACTAACAAACTTTATGGAGTCTGTAATAAACTTTTGTACTACTACTACTACGTCTGTAGTTTCTATTTGCTCAAAAAAATTTGCTCTGCATTGTGAATAGAAGATTGATTTGTAAATATTATTGGGTATATATGTAAGTTAATGATAAAATATGAACAATTTCAATTGAGATGGTCCACAAGTTTTTTTCGTGTGCGTTTTAGTAACATTTTGCTGAAATGGTGAATACAGAATTTTTTGCACTGATTCCTAATGTCGAAATATGATTAGAAAGGCGTGGTATATTCCTGATAATTTACTATGCTTTTGATAGAATTTACAGCAACACATATCTTGTGCGACATTTTTTGATAGATCAGTCACAATAGCTTGATACGGCCCTGTAGCGACTCCTACGGTTAAGTTCTTGATCACGTGCAATATGGGTGTATATGTTTGATTTTACTTTGTTTCTTCGATGGATACAGTTTAGTTCCAACGTGCCAATAATTATGGCGATCAGATCGCTATTCCTGTCATCTTACAGTTACTTGATTACGGGACATCTTCACCGCACCCGCGTTATGTGCAATTAAGCCACATCACAGAAGAATTTGGAATGACGCATTACACACAAAACATTTTCGCAATGCCTCACATCCAGGCAATGATTCGGGTATTTTACTTGACATCGCAAAATAAATTTCTATTAAATTTGAACGAGTGGAAATGAAGAACAATGCAAAATGTAATCACTTTTTAACGTGATTCCTTGTTGAAAAATATGACAAACATTTTTATAAACATTGGTCCGAAAATTCAGAGCTTTCAATATACAGGGTGTCAAATTTATTTTATTTATTTTTTATTTAATAGAAGAATAATTAATAAATAATATCGTAAATGCTTGGGAAGAATTAAAAAATAGACCTCGAATTATAGCTCGAGTTTGTGGTTCAAGGATTCGTCGAGTGAAAAGGCGTACGGAAATGGATGGTGGACATTTCCAACATTTGTTGTAGTGTAGGCTGATATCGGGAACAGTGGCTCAGTTCTTTTTGGAAGGCTATAACATGAAAAATTTTGCAATATTTGAGGAGTAATTTGAAGGCACTCATTCACAATTCTTTGTCGCAGGTCTTCTAATGATGTTGGCTGGGTATCATAGATTTTGCTTTTTAAATGACCCCACATAAAGAAATCCAAAGGTAATAAATCTGGCGATCTTGGGGGCTATTCACCTCTTCTACCAATCCATCGATCTGGAAACGTCTGATCTAAATATTGTCGAACAGGTAATGCGTAATGTGGTGGGGCACCACCCTGTTGGAACATTAACCTATTCGCAATGTACCGCCGATCATTCTGATTTTCAATTATGGCTGTTAATGAAGGATCTATGGCGTCTTCCAGTAATTCCAAATAGATTTCACCGGTCAAATTTCCAGGTAAGAAAAAAGGACCAACTAAATGATCGCCAAAAATACCAGCCCAAACATTTAATTTTTGTGGCTACTGTGTATGAACCTCATGATAAATTCTGGGATTAGAATCGGACCAATATCGGCAGTTATGACGATTTACTACGCCATTTAAGAAAAAGGAATGTTCGTCGGAAAAGCAAGTATTGAATAGAAAATGTTCATCGTTTATAATTCGTTCACTCATATCTTCACAAAATTGTAATCGACCAGCACCACACACAGTCTCTAATTTGCGGGTACTTAACGTAGGATCTACATAAACTTGCCCTAAAACCTCCACTTCTATTGCTTCGCTCCTTATGCGATTTTCAATATTGCGTATTTTATTGGCGACTGACCCAGTTTCCCGAAATTTAGTTACAAGTTCTAGAACATATTTTCGATGCACGTTACTGTTCTCATGTCGCTCAGTAAATATTTCTGCTGTTCTATTAGCGTACTGATTTCCGAAAAATATTTCGATAATTTCAACTCTTTCTGCTGTGGAATATACCATGGTTAATTTATGTAATAAAGCGTCGCAAGTTATTTTAGCAACAAAGTTTGGTCAAATCAATCGCAAACTATGTACTAAGTTCCTATTTAAAATAAGTACGAGATATTTCCTTATCTTTCTTCAAGAAACAACTTTTTGCCACAAAAAACGCTCCAATAGCTATTTTCAACAACAAAATGATAAACAAACCATAGGCGTAGTGAAGAAAAGCATTTACTTATTAAGTAAATTCTTCTGGTCAAATTTCTTCTGACAGTAGTACAAACTAATCTGATGTACCTATTAAAGTCTACTTTAAGCTTTAAATCAATAAATCTCCAAAACTACTGTACTGAAGCTCATGAATTTTACAGTTAAAAGACCTTTAAAATAACTTATCACACGACCCCCCTTTCCATTTAAGATTTTAAGGTTTTTTTCACCCCCGTCCAGGGGGCTGCACGTGTTATCGTGATTTTTTACCAAACTTGTCGAAAACAAAATCGACGGGTCGGAGCGTTTTTCAAAAAAAAACTGTGCTGCCAGTGAATGTGTCTGTTTCTTTTTCAATGCGCCACCCTGTATGTATAGTGATTTTTATTTTTCAAATATAGCACCTGAGCCACAGTACCCCCTGAGCCACTATTCCCTACTTGACCATACTTTTATATCATGGTACCTATTGTAAAAGTTGCAATAACACTCTTTCCTAGAAATTTTTTGGTTTTCAAAGGCACTTTTTTTCAGCAAAAAATAATAAACCGAATTTTGTCCGATGAAATGCAATAAAATGGTTTTTACTTTTTTTCTCGAAAACGAAGCGAGATCGAAAAAATACAAGAGACAAAAATTATTTATTTTCAGATGCTTAATCAAAACAGCAACGAACTATTTTTATGCCAATAATATTCGCTAAGGTGCCCCCGGGACGCCACTGGACCTAGTAACTCAAATACACCTAAGGGTAAATTAGCCGTTTGACACAACAAATAATTGAGTAATTGGGGAATTGAGTAAACATCTTTTTAAATATACTAAGTGACATATAAATCCGAACACCCAGTTCAAATGGTTTTATTTTAATAAAATTTTGTATAAGTACTTAATAAAGCATAATAAGTAAATGATAAAAATTTCAAAATGATTGCACTGCTTTAAAGCCCTTTGACCTTTAATAATGTCTGGATGCACCCTGATGTGCTACGCATTCTCCAACGCGCCTAGGAATGCTTCTGATCGGGTGGTCAATGTCCTCCTGTGGTATCTCATTCCAGGCAACCACCAACTCCTCTCGAAGTGCTTCTAGAGTCTGAGGAGGACGTTGCAAATTGAGCAATCTCCTACCCATCATATCCCACACGTGCTCAATTGGGGATAAGTCGGGAGATCTTGGTGGGCATGGTAACAATGTGACATCATTATGTTGAAAGAAGTCTATTGTGACTCTTGCAATATGTGGTCGAGCATTATCTTGTTGGAAAGTTGGATCTGCCAGGGTGTCAAGATAGGGTGAAAGATGGGGTTCTAGAACTTCGTGGATATAACGCTGCGCGTTCATGTTACCTCTGATGAAGATTAAAGGTGACCTGGAACCATAAGCTATAGCACCCCAAACCCAACAGTGTGATGATCATGTCTTTCAACAAAAAACTGTGGATTCCTCCTTTCACCACGTCGCCTTCTAACCCTGGTACGACCATCGTGCATGCCTAAACAAAATCGAGACTCGTCACTAAAGACAATACTGTTCCATTCCTGATCCCAGAGTGACCGTTGTCTGCACCACTGAAGGCGATTACGTCGGTGTTCTCGAGTTAAAGGGAGGACCCAGTGTGGCCGGTATGAAAACGAGCCAAAACTTCTCATTCGTCGGTAAACACTTCGCATGCCAATAGGTCTTCCGTGTTCTGCAAACCATTCATTTGCAATGGACCTGGTAGTGGAGAAACGGTCCCTTAAGGCCAATAATCTTAGGCGGCGATCTTCACGGTCTGTTGTTCTACGGCGGCGTCCAGTGCCCCTTGCTCTTTGCGTACGGCGTTCTCGAAGCCATGCCTAACAACACCTAACCACAGGGTCTACACTTCTTTGCACTCTAACTGCAATTGCCCGAAAAGAAAGTCCAGCTTCCCGAAGTCCCACTATACGGCCCCTATCAAACTCGCTAAGCTGACGAAATCGTACAGGTCTCCGTACTCTAGGCATCGTAACCGATCGTAAAGGATGTCAAGAACCAAAATCCGCCAACGTGGATTCTTTACTGCTGCTGAAATATTCATTTTTAGAGCGTTAGTGAATTAAAAAAAAAAGCAGTATAAGTTTTTTCACTTGTTATTTACAGTAAGATAAATACATTCACCAACTTTTATTAAAATAAAACCATTTAAACTGGGTGTTCGGATTTATATGTCACTTAGTACATTAATAAAAAAAATAATTTAAATTTATCACCCTGAATCTTGAACACTCTGCATTTCCGATTCCATGTTTATAAAAACTTTTTTCATATCTTTTAACAAGGAATCACCCTCTAAGATACCTCCGTATATTTTCCGAACACCCTGTGTAATGCGCATTCGTACTCCTTATGGTGAGTTATGTTTCCTGTTACCGACGCATCATTCATACCGTAACACGTACAGTCTTTTACGCTAATATCTTCCTCAAAATCACCATCTCCTCATTTGTAAATGCCCCAATAAAAACCCTCTGCCGACACCGACAAATTGAGAATCCAGGAAGGGTTCTATTAATTAAAAGTGTTTCATAAATAATAGATTAGAGGGTTTTCGTAATACCTCTCCTCCGTGCGAAGCTAATTCCTCGAGAAATACAGAGGGGAGTCATTAGTTTTATGAATTTATTGGTGTCGGCATCCCAGAGCGACCCAGCAGGAAGGATGACCGGAAAAATATGACCAGTGAGAGGCAAATAAATATGAGGAGCAATTTGTAGTTACAACGTGAAGCAATCTGGAACAGGAACTTCGTTTTTGTTGCTTTAGTTTGTCTGTCCCCATACAAATAGGGGTCTGTTTGGTAGTGACTCAAAGTGATAAAACCAACTACAAACACCACAGACGCTGCATAACAAAACATAGCTATGAATTTTCAGTGATTTGTTGGTAATTTTTCTTAATGAACCTCATGAATACAGTTTTTTGACCATTTTACTGAGTCTCATCCACCTTCTTCTAAGAACAATTAAGGAACAATCTCGACGACTTAGTAAGTAATGATACGTCGCTTAATTGTTTAATGTTGCTATTTTCTAAATTTAGTTTTTTAGCTCCTGATAATGATGGCATAGACCATCAAAAGCTTGAGTTTTTAAAGTTAAAATAGTGTACCTTACAAACAAATTTTTGTGGAGTTCCCAAAAGTACATCAAGGATACCTTCTCCTAACGAGTTACGACAAGTAACTGTGTCCACTCTTTACATTTACGTACAGGGCATTTCAGACATGAACCATGAAAATTTGTTTGGGCTATTGGGGGCGCTATTTGATGAATTTTGATGGAATCTGCAATGCTCTAGTAGCTACGATTACCGCTCCTAGTTTTTTGGTGAATTACCTACGATTGCGCATAAATATCTTTACAAGTTTTTTGTTTCCAGGGTTAATGACACAAAATAAACGTAAGTTTGTTCTGTAATGTATACGCAATCAGCTCAGATAAACAGTTGGAGCAAACTTTTCAAAAAAATGACTTATGACCTTCCAAAGTCCTACAATCACGTGGAGTGTATGAATAATTTCAAAATCAAAATCAGATTATGCCTCATTCTAAAATCCCTTGCAGGAAATGATGTCCCGAAACTAAAATACTTTCTTTTCGCTGAGATATTAGAAACATTTCATACCATTATGGGATCATTCGTTAAAGGACACATTATTTAATAACTTTTTAAACATCCAACCATTTTATCAAACCATGGATCTTTTTGTTTAAATGCTATAGTAATTAAGCAATTTGAACATTTTCAGCAACATGTTTTATACCTAGTAAATATAATTTATTGATCTACTTGCTGTGTGTACTCTGTTACCGGCATTTTCAAGTAAGTATTTCTATATTTCTATACAAATTTACAACTTTAAAGTAGATATAGTGGAACAATTATCTTATGTGCATCCATTTCAACATAATACAACCTTGTTTAAATAATAAAAGACACGAAGTGTTAAATTTGCTACTCTGTTACTGTACAACTCTGTTAGAATTATGCAGTAACAGAGCTGTATACTGGTAACAGAGTTGTTATCAAACGTATTATTTTACTGTTTGTAATTTTGGTCGTGGTTAGTCTGCCTGTATCTTGTATAATAAAAAAAATAATTATACGACATCATTATGGCTCTCACCGCTGCTGAAATATTTTTTCAGATGGACCCGCGACTCAGACTTTGTCAAAGTTACTTGGAAATATTTTGAGGCGGGACATGGGAAGGGGGCGGCAGACGGTGGCTTTATTAAGCTGACCAGTGTGTTGGCATTGGGAAAAATATTTCTGATGCTTCTTCCAGTCTATCAGCTTCTGAAAGACAGTAGCAAAGTGAAGATGTACCTTATACTTGATGAACACTTTGAAAACATGGCGAGAAAAATTCCAACAGAAATAGTTCCTTTATATGAAAATACATCAGGTTTTCACAGAAGAAAGTATCGAGAGTTGTTTTTGCCAGCGTGGTTTCTCTTCTTGCATGTGTCCCAAAACCTATTATCCGCCTAAAGAGACGATTGAACAATCAAATACTGCTACGTTAGAAGATATTACTAATTTAGTTGTTCAAAACAGGAAGTCAATTTACAATGCTGTATACAGTTTGGACTTGGAATCTAGTGATGACCAACCTTGATTGTCAAAAGAAAAAGATGATGATAACAAGTTATTTGAAGTGGAGAATATTCATCCTAGTAAAATCAAAGAAGGATTCGACGTTCTAGTAAACATTTGCTCTTCTAAAAACGAATACATTTACCTTGGAAAAGCGTTGAATGTAGTAGACGATTATGAAGAAGTAAAAATAGTATTTTTGAAGTTGACCATACCGGAACAACGTTTAAATTGGTCGAAAATGATATACACTAAGTGACATATAAATCCGAACACCCAGTTTAAATGGTTTTATTTTACTAAAAGTTGGTGAATGTATTTATCTTACTGTAAATAACAAGTGAAAAAATGTTCACCCTTATCAGATGGACATTCCGGTTTTTATACTGCTTTTTTTTAATTCACTAACGCTCTAAAAATGAATATTTCAGCCGCAGTAAAGAATCAACGTTGGCGGATTTTGGTTCTTGACATCCTTTACGATCGGTTACGATGCCTAGAGTACGGAGACCTGTACGATTTCGTCAACTTAGTGAGTTTGATAGGGGCCGTATAGTGGGACTTCGGGAAGCTGGACTTTCTTTTCGGACAATTGCATTTAGAGTGCAAAGAAGTGTAGACACTGTGGTTAGGTGTTGTCAGGCATGGCTTCGAGAAGGCCGTACGCAAAGAGCAAGGGGCACTGGACGCCGCCGTAGAACAACAGACCGTGAAGATCGCCGCCTAAGATTATTAGCCTTAAGGGACCGTTTCTCCACTACCAGGTCCATTGCAAATGAATGGTTTGCAGAACACGGAAGACCTATTGGCATGCGAAATGTTTACAGACGAATGAGAAGTTTTGGCTTGTTTTGATACCGGCCACACTGGGTCCTCCCTTTAACTCGAGAACACCGACGTAATCGCCTTCAGTGGTGCAGATAACGGTCACTCTGGGATCAGGAATAGAACAGTATTGTCTTTAGTGACGAGTCTCGATTTTGTTTAGGCATGTACGATGGTCGTGCCAGGGTTAGAAGGCGACGTGGTGAAAGGCGGAATCCACAGTTTTTTGTTGAATGACATGTTCATCACACTGTTGGAGCTATGGTTTGGGGTGCTATAGCTTATGGTTCCAGGTCACCTTTAATCTTCATCAGAGGTAACATGAACGCGCAGCGTTATATCCACGAAGTTCTAGAACCCCATCTTTTACCCTATATTGACACCCTGGCAGATCCAACTTTCCAACAAGATAATGCCCGACCACATGTTGCAATAGTCACAATAGACTTCTTTCAATATAATGATGTCACATTGTTACCATGGCCACCAAGATCTCCTGACTTATCCCCAATTGAGCACGTGTGGGATATGATGGGTAGGAGATTGCTCAATTTGCAACGTCCTCCTCAGACTCTAGAAGCACTTCGAGAGGAGTTGGTGGTTGCCTGGAATGAGATACCACAGGAGGACATTGACCACCCGATCAGAAGCATGCCTAGGCGTGTTGGAGAATGCGTAGCACATCAGGGTGCATCCACACATTATTAAAGGTCAAAGGGCTTTAAAGCAGCGCAATCATTTTGAAATTTTTATCATTTACTTATTATGCTTCATTAAGTACTTATACAAAATTTTATTAAAATAAAACCATTTAAACTGGGTGTTCGGATTTATATGTCACTTAGAATATTATTCATAAGTAAGAAACAATACTGTGATTTTCCATGTCAAACATGAGAGTAAAGGCTTAATTCAAGTTAATTACGAAGAAGAATATAAAAAGATATTTTTGTTGTTTAAGTAATCAATAAATAAATGATAGTAACAGAGTTGTTATTTTTATGTATCCTGACCAAGTAAATCTCCCAAAAATCAAAAAATAGAGATGAATGATCGCGCCTAGCTTTGAAATTGAATTTTGTAAGGTTATGTGCATAACATGGATATCTTACAATTAAATTCAACAAGATTTAGTTTTTTGTTTTTTTTTTAGAATTCAGATCACGTTTTTCTGCAACCGATTTTAGAATGACTCTTATAAAAAAACTACACCTTTTTTAGAACCTAGTTTTACTTACAAAATTTCTGTAATTTATTGCCTTTCCAGTGATATGCTACACATGTATCATTATCTCTAGGAATAAAAAACGATCATATCTCGTAAACCGTAGCCCTTAGAGCATTGCGGTTTCCATCAATCGTCCAATAAGTTTTGTTGATTGTATAAATTTGAAAGAGCGCTCACTGTGGGCCCTCAGGCTGTATGAATGTAGAAAACGGTTCAAGCTACTGTTATTTTTCGTACGACAAGCTTATTTTTCTTCCACTCGCTGTCAAATGGAGTATACCACTATAACCTAGCATTTTTTCCATACACTTGAAACTATAAACGATGACGGAAGAACCAAAGTCCAATTTCAAATAGAATTACGTTGTAACAAAGGCTCGTACATCTTGTCGCGAACATTCGTACGGACAGCCAGAACTATCACACGCCCACTCCAAAACCGGCATCGCGATATTTTCCACTTTTCCACATGGCCAGCTTCACTTAACGCCAGCTCCAACAACGCGTCTGCATCCGCTTTATTGGTAATTCAATTGTCGGGTGCAATTTTCGACGCTCAACTGACATGGATATAACCGAAAACAAATTAATTCTTTTTTTGAGTAGCTACGGCGTATCTGCAATTCCGTTAAAGCCCGGTTTATCCTCTGCTATAAATGCACGCCGTAATCCCGTCTTCTGTTGTAGGCGCGGAATGTGGACAAAGACGTAGATGTTCTGGAAGGTCTCATTTCACAAAATAAAGAAAAATATTAGCTACCGAAGTCAAATAATGACACAGGATAGTTTTAACTGATTTATATTGCTTGTGAGAATCTAACAGGCTTTCCACAATCACGCTAGAATCTTGCGAGACAGCGAGAAAAATATGAGAAATGTGAATGTGGTTCTCGGCTTGCTGTCGGTCTTTTGGCGCTTTGACAAAAGAGGTGAGAAGGCGAAAGCAGGCGAGAACTTGTATTGACTCCATACTCGCATGTTTCTCAGTGGCAGGTGACTCGCCGATCATAGTTGGGTTCCAAATTGGAAGGCTGTAGGGAACTGTAAGCGAAGTTGTCACGCGCTCATCGAAGAAATCCACTGAAAGTCTACATATTGAATTTTTGCATGAACATTCAAAAGATGAACAATTTTCTTCTGATCTCATATTTAAAATAAGATATAGAGGGTGTCCCACAAGTCGACGTCAAGCCGAAACCGGGTGATAGGCAAAGTCATAACAGCTATCAGAAAAATATTTAAAAAAAATTATAGGTCTTTGAAAAAAATATAGAAATGTCACACCCTACGGCAGTCTGTCAACTCATGTTACTACAAATATTAACTTTTTTTGGATTTTATTTTTACAATGTAATGATGAATAATCCATCTTCAAACTGGTGGCTCAATCTTACTGCCAACTTTTCTGGTTCAGGAAAAATTGCCAATTATTTCCCAACCAAGTATTCCAAAGTAAAACTTTGCTCAATTTAACTGGCTGTACTAGAAAAAAATGTACTACGAGAGTTTGGCAAGTAACCTTAAAAGTTGGCGCATTTAATATGGATTCCAAAATGGTATAACACTTAGAAGATTACTCGTTAACTTATGCACAATTTTTATTTGAAGAAAAACTGATGAAAATTTTTCAAAATTTCCTAATTAAACAGCGGTTATGAAAACGCACAAGGACCCTTAAGGATAACTGTTTGCACATCAGTGGGCGTCAAAATGCTGCTGATGATGATTTACCTTTACAGCAAATGCTCAAACTGTTTTCCTTCAGCCGCAATACACGCTCGACAAGATCGGGTTATTAAACGAGCGAATCCACGGTTATTAACAAACTCAGCTGCTTCCAATAGTCTTTGCCGTAGCTCAGCTACATTTTGAATCGGCTTGAAATACACTTTTTCTTTTACAGTTCCCCAGTAAAAAAAAATCTAACGGATTCAAATCTGGTGACCGGGCTGGCCACGGTAGTGTACCAGACCGCCCTATCCATCTGCCTGGAAAGTTTTGATCGAGATACTCTCTCACTGAGAGTGCATAGTGCGCTGGGCAGCCATCATGCTGAAACCACATGTCCCTGTAAATACTCAGTGGCACGTCCACCAATAATTTTTCTAAATGATTTTGCGAAAAACCTAAATAAACCTCAGCAGTCAAAGTCTCTGGTAACTCAAACGGACCGATTATTTTACCATTTAAAATTCCTGTCCAATAGTTTATCTTGAAGCGATATTGAGATTTATCTTCTCTCATCAAATGTGGGTTTGCTACGTGCCACTCGTGTAAGTTATGCAAGTTCATGTACCCATCTTTCTTAAATGTGGTCTCATCTGACCATAAATTTTTTTCAAAGAACCGTGGATCTTCCCTGTGTCTTTCTAACATTGTGCGACAAAAAGCAACTCGGCGCTCATAATCCCGGGGCAGAAGAGCTTGAACACGCTGTACGTGGTATGGATGGAGCACGTTTTTGTGCAAGATTCTATGGGCTGTACTTTTGGGCACACCTGTTTTTAGTTCTATTGCACGCACTGAAGTACTCGGGTCTTCTTCGACAGCTCCTAGCACCACGTCTTCGTAAGGAAGGAAAGATCTTCCCTCACCGTGTGATTGGTTTGGTAGTTGGCCTACGAGAGCAGTAAGCGGTGCACATTTATGAACACTCGATGATCTGGATGACGAGCTGCATTCGGGTACCTCTCACAGTAAAGTCTCGCTGCAGCACTAGCGTTGCATCTGCATTCCCCATAAATGAGGTGCATGTTAGCATATTCTTGTACGGTGTACACGGACATAGCGGCACTGCACAATCACACTATCAAAGATAGTCTACGGAAAGCAAATGTTGTTTTGAAGGGCAATTAAACAGTCCAAATCCAAATCACAAGCCATCACCAGTCCAGTTCACGAATCCAAAATTAGTAACAGTACGAAATTAACAAGCACGAACATGTAAAGATGCGCAGTAAACGAAGGAGTACTGATCGGTATCAAAGTGTGCAATAGCAAGTAAGTGATGTGCTTCATCCATACCACATACAGCGTGTTCAAGCGTGTTATGAGCCCCGAGTTGCTTTTTGTCGCACAATGTTAGAAAGACACAGGAAAGATCCACAGTTCTTTGAAAAAATTTTATGGTCGGATGAGACCACATTTAAGAAAGATGGGTACATGAACCTGCATAACTTACACGAGTGGCACGTAGCAAACCCACATTTGATGAGAGAAGATAAATCTCAATATCGCTTCAAGATAAACCATTGGACAGGAATTTTAAATGGTAAAATAATCGGTCCGTTTGAGTTCCCAGAAACTTTGACTGCTGAAGTCATTTGGATTTTTTGAAAAATCATGTACAAAATTTATTGGTGGACGTGCCACTGAATATTTACAGGGACATGTGGTTTCAGCATGATGGCTGCCCAGCGCACTATGCACTCTCAGTGAGAGAGTATCTCGATCAAAACTTTCCAGGCAGATGGATAAGGCGGTCTGGTACAATACCGCGGCCAGCCCGATCACCTGATTTAAATCCTCAGCAGATGGTGCTCGTGATTGTAGGAGCCCCGTTAAGAGGTTCCAGAAGAGAGTAGAGGACCACTCCCGCACCAAGGGATGCAGGTAAGCACCATTCTACTGCCTCGTGGTCCACCTCCTTTTGTCTTTTGGTTCCTTCCATGGCCACTTAAGGCCCTTAATTTGGTGCATTGTCGCAACTGCCACATACAGAATGCACCAGTTCGACTATATCAGCTTGTACAGAGTAAACGAAAAATATCTCATCGCTTTCATTCACAAATATACAAGCGAAAGATTTATCTTTGAAGTATCACTCAACCGCTGCCGGCAGCACACACCAGGTGTACATCTACCTGCATTACCGCGCACGCTGCATTTTATTCCATCAGTAAAGGCTTACCTATGTACATGTATAAACGTACGCGTGTGCATGAATTACACTCCAGCTATAAATACCGCTGGGTGACATACATAAGCGCTGAGTGAGCTAATCTGCAGGATTTAAATTTATCATACATTCAGATATGTGCGGCATAGCATTGTTTATTTCTCCATGGTATGCAGTTTATTTGCCCGAAACTGTCCGCCGCTTCTCTCTCGCATCCATCCGAAAACAAACCGTAACAAAATAAACTGTGTCGGCCCTTTTTTCATTTCTTTCTGTAGCTCGTTGTGCGAGCTGAGGGTGGGCACGTGAGCACGGCGAAAATAATATAACTCTCTACTGTCACGTCCGTGGCCGCGCATCGTGTTAATTTTGTCATGTAATTTTGACCAAGACGACATTTTTCTTACTTTACCAATTTCGTATCCGACTCATAATCTAGACATGCAATTTGATTAAATGAATTGAATAGACGATTATAGAAAATGGGCACATAGCCAGGGAGCGTACGTCTTTTAAGTTATGCATAGTAGGCCGCGCGGATCGAACGCCAGTACTGAATCTTAACCTCACCCTTTAGTAAACTTAAATTCAAAGTTTCACAAGAATACGTGCAGTGGTCTCACTACAGTGAATTTTTAAGTGAGACCAAGTCACCCAGGAAAACGTCGATGCTGTCATCATTGAAGATACACATGTGACATATCGCGAGATTGAGGCGTCCTTGAAGATCTCAAAGACCTAAATTCAAATAATTTTACATGGAGAATTAGGAATAAGAAAATTAGTTTCTCGTTGGATACCCCACCTGTTGACTGAAGAGCAGAAAGCAGCCAGGGTTAATTGGTGTCAAAAAACGCTTGACCGCAAACTCAAAACATATGTACACCATTGTTATTGGTGATGAATCGTGGATTTACTGTTACGAACCAGAAAATAAACGACAGTCGGCTGTCCGGGTGTCCCAAGGTGAAGAAAAGCCAACAAAAGTCATCCGTTCTCGAAGTGTTTCGAAAAAGATGGTATCGAAATTTGTGTCAAAAGCGGGTCATATTGCAACAATTCCTCTTAAAAAGCAAGGAACTGTTACTGCGGATTGACATACCACCATTTGTTTGCCAAAAGTCATCACCGAACTTCGAAAAATCAACCCCGAAAGAAGAATCATCCTCTACCAAGACAATGCAAGCTCGCACACAGCCCAAAAAACAATATAGTATTTAACGAAAGAAAACGTGGAATTATTGGACCATCCTCCATATAGTCCCGATCTAAGTCCTAGCGATTTGTTTACTTTCCCGAAAATTAAAAACAGACTGCGTGGTCAAAGGTTACAGTCACCAGAAGAAGTAGTCGATGCATTCAAAAATGCCGTTTTGGATCTGCCAGCAAACGAGTAGAATAAGTGCTTCGAAAATTGGTTCGAGCGCATGCCGATGTGTATTAATCTTCATAGAGAATACTTCGAAAAACAATGAAGTCATTTAAAATGACCTACCGTGTTGTTTTATTTCCATATGCAAAACTTAAAAGACATCCCTCGTATGTGACCTCCGGTGCAGTTAGACTCTTTTGGAACAGAAGCTGCAATAAAAACTAAGATCAGAGGTACTTTGATTTGGAATTTAATGTGCTTTTATACCGAGCCAGAATACATACTTATGACAAGGTTTGAAGTCAGTGTCGTGCTAGTAGAAATACTAGTAGTCAGGGAAAATAGTTGATTTTCGGTTGAATGGAAGAGCAGATCTTACTATACGGTAATAAAATCCGAATTCTTCGTTTGACAGGAAAGTAGCTAGAATTTGTTTAAGTTCTATAATATTTATTCGTGTGTTTATCTTGCCAATAAGAAGCATTCATTATTATTATCATTATATATTTCCGTTTTTTTCACGATTCATGACCAATGTAGCGATGGTATGGTTGAAGGATTTCACGTCGTCCAAACCATATTCGGTTGTAACTACTGCATCCGAAGAAACGCCTGGTCAAGTGGCTTGTATTTAAGATGACGGACTTTTGCGTTAGTTCGTAGTGGTGTGGTTGTATGTCCAGCTCGTGAAGAGATTTGAAGAGTTTCTGCTTATTAGACACCACAATTGGCACTACCCTTACTTTTTTATATTTGCCCAAATCCTTAATTTCAAAGCATATGTCTATATACAGGGTGGGCCATTTAACATTGTTTATAAGAAAATACATTAAAAAACATTTTTTGTTGTTCACTTGAAAAGTCGTCTGCTTTGATCCAAGGAGATTTGTTGTAATTACTTTTCAAAAATGATATCGCGCAAATGGCCACCTCTGGCGGAGTCCAGATCACCGAGGACTTGATCTTGCACGAACACCTCTCGCCAATAGAGGAAGCCGCTGGAAAAAAAGCTCACACGTTTGAGGTGTTGCCGCCCGGACTAAATTATTTATGCTCGATCCTGTCCACCTGTCCACAGGAGGGCAGTCCGATTAGACGATGACTCTTCTCTAGCTGACAGTCTCGGGACCCTTTCGCATCGGCGGCGGCGGGTAGTCGGCGATCAAGCTCTCTTCTGCCGCTACAACAACGGGCTTTGCTCCTCAGAGCTCTCTTCCACGATGTCTCCACACAATGTGCCTGCCAGACAGACCCGCCGGACTTGACTGTCCATTCTAACCGTGTCGAACTTCGAACATCCAGAACTCGCCGATACGACCGCTCCTTTGTCCCGATGGTATTGAGATTGCGGAACAAGCTACAAGAGGAAGCTTTTCCCAGTTCTACTAACCTTAGGCAGTTCAAAAATCGGAATAAAAAAATGTCTTTGGGATCCTCATAGCAGCCGCGCTGTTCCGGCTTTAGGCTTCTGCCTGCCCGGCTGCTTCGGTATAAAAAAAATGCTTGGCATCCACCATTCGCATGTTGTATTGTTTCGAAATCCTGACATCCCGTACCTCCGTCTCACTGGACAACAAATTTTAGTTTTTTAACTGTATCTTGTGGGAAAAGTGCACTTCTTTGTTAATTTTGGGGCGCTGAATCCAAAAATGACAATGAAATAAAAAAATTAGTTGCGGTTTAGAAAAAAAACTTTTTATTTTTAAGGATATATTAAAAAAAATAACAAGATTCATATACTTATAAGAATCACTATATGCGCTGTCTTTTTGCTGTTCTTTTATGGATCGTTTCTGGAGCATCTCTACCAAGAGTCCAACAGTAGTCTGCAAGCATGGAAGGATTCCACTTTCCCTGGTACCTTTTTTCCATTGTTGAAATGTCCTGATGAAAACGTTCGCCGTGCTCATCACTTACGGCTCCGCAATTGTCAGGAAAAAAGTCCAGGTGTGAGTGTAGGAAATGTATCTTAAGAGACATATTACAGCACATCTTTTGATACGATGACAGCATATTTTTGACAAGGGTTTTATAGTTGTCAGCTTTTCTATTTCCCAAGAAATTAGTGACCAGCAGACGGAAATCATTCCAAGCAGTTTTTTCAATACCTGTTAAAGTATTTTCAAACTGTGTATCTTTCAAAGCAGGTATCTAATGCCTTGGCAAAGTTTTTCATTAGGCCCAACTTGATATACAGTGGTGGTAATAATTTTTTTTTCGAATCTACTAATGGCATATGCTGTACATTTTTTTGACCTGGCTCTAGGAATTGACGAACAGGCCAGTTTTGTCTGATGGAGTGCCTTTGCCCGACTGTTTCATTCACACAAAAAACAGCAAACCTTTGTGTAGCCTAGCTGCAGCCCAAGTAAAAGTGCAACACCTTTCAAATCGCCACAAATATGCCATTGGTGCTCATCGTATTTTATGCATGTCAATAGGTACTTCATATTGTCATATGATTCTTTCATGTGAACTGCATACCCTACAGGAAGAGATGATAAAATGTTTCCAATATGCAATAACACTGCCTTTAAACTCAATGTTGAACTGTCTATAAACAATCTCCATTCTTCTGGGTTATAGTTTATAATTAAAGCCGCCAGTAAGCCGTTAATGTTACTGCAGAAAACCAAGTTATTCTCCATATTGAAAAATGGTTCTAAGTCTTTGTGGCGTTTACGAAAAACACATACCGAAACATCGTCTTCTAACAAGTTCCACTGCTGCAGTCTTACATTTTGGAAGTTCTAAATCTCTTACAAGATCATTTAATTCTGACTGTGTTATTTTGTGCGGTTGGTGGCATGACGTGCTCGGTATAAAATCAGGATCTCTTGACGTTGATGGCATATCTTCTTCCTGACGAATCACTCGATCGCCATGATCTGATTCGTTTTCTGATTCGCAAGTGTTGGATTCTGGGGGTTTTGGAATAGGATTTTCGTCACTGTGAGGCACAGGTCTCATCGCAGATGGTATGTTTGGGTAGTTAATAACCGATTTTTTTTTCTTGGACATACTATGGCTTGTCCAACACAAGGTACCATGCAAAAGTAACAATCATTAATATGATTTGTAGGCTCTCTCCAAACCATTGGGACAGCAAAGCACATAGACCGTTTTTTTGCCATTTAACCAGCTCCTCAGACTTGAAGCACATGTATTACAGCAGATGTGGGGTGCCCACTGTTTGTCTTGATCATCTAGTTTACAACCGAAATAAAGCTGATATGCCTTTGTTATTAGTGGAGTAATAGACCGTCTCTGAGACGCAAAAGTCACATCACCACACACGTAACAAAACTGATCTGGATTGTTTACACACTTTCGGGACATCTTGCATGAACGCTGTCCGCCAACTGAGGAAAAAATGGCTAATATAAAACAATATAATGTACACGTATGTATAACGTAACACAATCATGCCGATTACATCATCTTTCCTTGCCGAATATAAAAATGTAGCACGTGTATTCTTGTGAATTACAGTATATTAACACTGTCACAGCAGGAACACATATAATTACCGTATCTCTAAAACTTGAACTAATATTAAAAAAATAAGTTTCATTCCGGTTTTAGCACATTAAAAATAGTAATATTTTGATGATTTTATTTAAGATATTTTTTGGCTGTTGATCAGTGACTGCGATGGTGACCGCTTCATGATGGCGTTTATAATAATCGTAGTCACCCCTATGGCCTAAGCGTCAAATTGAAGGTATCCATGAGAGAAGCATATCAAGCAAGGGGAGTCCAATATGATGACCACCGCAAAATGTCGATTTATAATTTTCACAATCACGCCTATACGATGACTATTAAATGAAAAAATGTATGACATAACATACATTTCTGGAATCAGAATCGAAAACGATATGGCGTCCAGAAGAAAAATAGAGTTAATGACAAGAAACGAAACATATTACTGAAACTCTAGTCATTCCATTTTGTAGAGGAGAAAAAGTGGCAATGCGCAATTTATTTTGAAATCCCACTACAAATAAAGTACTTTGAATTTCGAAAACTTCTAAATGGCATTTTGATGATTATCTAAAAACACAACTTTTCTCTGTATTAAAGCCACAGTTTCCAATATCCCAATGCTGAGGATCGAATTTGACACACCCTGTATATGCTTGATTTTTTATTTTATTTATAGATATCCGCCATTTCAAATTCTGTCAACCTGAAAACGCACAGTACTTTTCATAGCAAACAATACGGTAGCCTTTCGTTGTACAAATATTACGAGAGAAGAGCAGAATTTTATTAAATTGCGGCCATGCCGCGCCGCGGGGCAGCCGTCCGGTCCACGCCCTACAAAAAGTATCGCATTTGTTTTTGGTTATTTCCATGTCGGTGGCACGTTGAAAATTGCAGCGGACAATTAACCAATAAAACGGACACATGTACGCTTTGTCGGTATCAAACAGGATGAAATGGAATTGGCGTTAAGTAATTCCAGTGGCTCTTCTGAAAATATCGTTAAATCCGCTTTTTTGGCTTGCTATTTTGCTCGTTCGCATTCACATCCCCATCGGGACTCGTCGAACATCGCAACCGATCGAAACAGAAACCTAGTACTAGCATACCACTGACAAAAGGTCACACGCCTTGGAAAATCAATGGGAAGTAATGCCTATACTCTTAAAATATGGTAAGGATATAACAAAAAAACCCAAACAATTTGATGGCAAATATTTAAGTGTCTAGCTATCTTCCTCGTTCTCGTTTGAGGATGTTCTTCGACTTCGTGCAGCACTGATTCCTCAATTTCAGGTGTTCTCTCACTTAGAGGTGTACCTTCAAATGTTTCTTTTCGGGCAGAACCAGATTCAACAAGACGACGATGAATATTATAAAAGGTTCGACTATCTGGCAAAGCACGATCGGGATATCTTTGGTGATAAATCCGTCTGGCTTGCTCACCATTACCGTCGGCAAGGCCATATACGTAATGCATTTCCGCCATTTATGCATTTGAATAATTCACCATTATTAACAAGATTGTAAAAACTACATAATGAAAAAGATGTTACAGCGAGCAGATTTTAATCACAGTAACTTGTCAGATGTCAAAATCCCGTGACATATTCTAGAGCAACTAGATATTCATTGCAATTGCATTCTTCAATTATTACATTAATTTCCTCGGACAATAGAACGGTTTTTATTGTTTACTCAAAAACGGCGCATCAAAGGAAAACAATTTAGAAGAGATCATTTGTTTTAAATTGAACGAGGAATTAAAAAATAATTATTATTAGGCAAAAAATCATTGGCGTACCATTTTTTCCTTCAAAAATATCGAAGTCAATACCTGTACTTACGCCACTGTTAAAGCTAAAAATTATTTTTGCATTGAAAAATATGCAAATTTATTAACTTTCACTATGTACTAAATATCAGTGAAATATCTGAAGCGGTTCTCAAAATATTAATTAATTTAATTTTTTTTTCTAAAAGTTCAACACCCCGAGTTTTTGTAAGGAAACATTTTTAGACCATAGTTTGTAAAGTTGGACCAGCGAAAGATTGCAAGCCGAAAGAATGCGGACAAAAAATTGCGAAGTTGTCAGATGTTCTACATAAAATGCGGTCCATACATATTAACATATTTAAGATATAGAATTGTTCCGCTGAATTTGGCAATGTAGCTGGAAAACCCAGGCCGCAGGTAAACATCCGGTCGCTGATTGGTCCAAAACTCTTATCTTATCTGAAACTAGAATAACGTGCCGATGGCACGGTCATTTATAAACCTACTCCCATAGGCGTAGGCAGTTGGCAAATACTTTGAAAATATAATTTACTGTTTAGTGGTGATAATGGAATTCAAGCATGGGAAAGTTATTCACAGCCAGGCAAGGGAAATAATAGCAAACGTGATACGTGCTTGCGATGCAGAAGCGGCTAACAATACTTTCGTTTATCCACTGGTAGCTAGAAATGCAAGGGCGGCATATTATACGGGTGTTAGTGAACGAACTATAAGTAAAATTAGAAAAGAAGATAAAGACAGGCAAAATGCAACCTCCACACAGCCTTTAGCTTCTCCCGGAAAAAAGAGATCACGCCCTTCTGTGATCCAAAAAATTGATGGAGTCGATTTTTCCATTATTCGGAGAATGATAGAAAAATTTTACTGTGATTTTAAAGTGGTACCTACTTGTAGTAAACTTCTAATCAAACTGAAGGAAGAAATGGAATTTCCATTTGGTAAAGAATCGTTGAGGCTGCTTTTAAAAGCAAAAGGATTTTACTGGCGTAAATGCCACAACAAAAGGAAATTACTAATGGAAAGACCCAGTATTTTACATTGGCGATACAAGTATCTTAGGTCTATTAAAAAGTTCCGGGAAGAAGGAAGGCATATTATTTATTTGGACGAAACTTGGGTTGATAATGACCTCACTTTCAAGAAATGCTGGCAAAGCGAAGAAATTATGGGTGTCCTGAGCAATATAAGTTCTACAGGTAATAAAGTTTCTTTCACCTCGATTTTGCTTATTATACATTTTTCTCAATTTTGGAATATTCTTAATAAGTGCTCATTTAATTTGTCTAATTGAATACATAATCCCTTGCAAGTATTTTTTTCTCAAAAATATGTTTTTTATACATAGTGATTCAAAAAGGTGTTGGCAAACTTAAAATAACACTAAAATGAGGCTATTTATTCATTTCCAGGACGACTTATAATTGTTCATGCGGGTTCGCAAGATGGTTTTGTTCCTGGAGCCTGTCTCATTTTCAAGGCTGGCTGTGCCACTGGTGATTATCACGGTCAAATGAACCAAGAAAATTTCACGAAGTGGCTTACTGAAAAACTATTTCCTAACATTCCTCCTAATAGTATTATAATAATGGATAATGCACCTTACCATTCAGCTTTGGAAGACAAGCCTCCAACTAGATCTTCTCTAAAAAGAGACATCATCACGTGGTTGAGCAAAAAAGGTATAGAGCATGATCCTAATGCTAAAAAAATGGAGCTTTATGAAATAGCTTGTCTACATAGGCCACCATCTGATGAGAAAAATTATAAGATAGATAATTTAATAAGAAGTTTCGGACACACCCCACTTCGAACGCCACCCTATATGTGTCAGTTTAATCCCATAGAGATGATTTGGGCACAAGTAAAATTTTTCATTAGAAGCCATAATACAAGCGGCGAATTTACTATAAAAAAACTAGATGAAATTTCTAATAAGGCCATCGCTTCAGTAAGTGCCAGTGACTGGCAAAAGGTTATTGGACATGTTATAAAAATTGAAGATGAATATTGGGAAAAAGACAGTCTCATTCAAGAAATACAGGAAGAAATAATAATCAACATAGGAGGTGAAAGTGATAGCAATGACAGTTCCTCAGACAGTGATCATGACTCTAATCAGGATTGAAACTATACTAGATTGGCTACCTTTTAGAATTTTTAGATATTCATTTATTATACTATTGGTTTGTGGCTTTTAGTATCTCAGTAGAAAGTCTAATTCTATGTGTTGTTTATGGGTTATTTCATCAAGAAATTACTTTTTGTTTTCCTATATTTTTCTATTCAGTCAGATATTTTTGACTTGTTGTATTCTATTTTAGAAGAATGCATAATTTGTTTTGCTGTTCAATCATAATGCGTACATAGGAATATTACTTGTTGCCTAAAAAATATATTTATTTTGTTCTCAATATTCAGTGTTTGTGTATATTTATTTCTTATAATGTATGTTTGGTATCACGTCATTATGAATCGCAAAAAAATATTAATACTACCAGTTGTAATAAAATATAAATTCAATTAATAATTCAAGTCTCTCCGATCTCCGCCTATGACTCCATATAAAATCGTCTAATGGTAAGGTTTTTTCATCGCATTTCCCCCTTTCGTCCCTAGCAATCTTTGGCTGGTCGATCAATAATGCAAACTAACATTAATTTTTCATGTAGATTCACACTCTTAAATATTCGCATATCATTAAGGAGCACCCTGTATACCGAAGCAGCCGCGTAGTAAGTATTTCTTTAAAACAGCCCTAAATTTTTGATGGTTAGATATAAAAAATAATTACGGTAAAAGATAAACCGAGAATCTAGAATCAAATACGAGGCTTGTATAATTTTTGGTCAGGCTAGCCTTGGAAACAATTCTAACTATGTACTTAACTGACGTTTTGCAATGTTATTTGTGTTTGTCAACCTGACACTGATCAGTTCCTGTCATTTGTATTTGACTGCGATTTTAAGTATTGTGACGTAAAAATAGGGTTTGTTCGTTAAATTTTTGTGTGATGAACGCTAGCAACCATTGCAAATTCATACGCGAATACAAGCAGTGTATGGAAACGCATGTTTTAGATATCCAGCTGTAAAGGGATGGTGTCGAAACTTTAACAGACAACAGACAGGAATGTGGCATGTTTAAAATGCATACCTAGAGAAAATCGACGAATTTCAATCAGAGAAATCTCAGAAAATGTTGGTGTGAGTATGGGATCTGTCCATAGTATCGTACACAAATTGGACTACAGCAAAGTTTATGGGCAATGGGTTCCTCGCCTTTTGTCAGAGGACCAAAAAATATTGCCAATAAGCTTATCTTGCAACATCTTACGGAATATAAGCAAAACAGTAATGATTTTCTTTCGTCGATAATTGCTAGCGACGAATCTTGGTGTCATTATTTTGAACCATCCAGTAACTGACATTCATGCAATGAAAACACACAAATTCTCCGCCACCACGGAAGTTTAAAGTTCATCCTTCTGCAGGCAAGCTCGTATAAACATTTTTATCTCGACCATGAAGGACCCTTGCTCATAGAGTCCGTATCAACGCATACCTGTGTCATGAAGCTTTGAACAATACCCATCAAGCAATAAAACAAAAACGTCCAGGGAAGCTATCACGTGGTGTCATGTTGCCAGAGTAGTGGAAGTAAGTCCCCAACGGAAGAAATGGAGGATATTGGAGCATCTATCCGATATATTGCCTTGCGATTTTCACATCTTTGGGCCACTGAAGAAGGAGTGAAAAGGTAAGCATCTTCAGTTGGACGAAGAAGTACAGAATGTAAAAAAAATCTCAAGAAACAGCGACAAGGATTCTTTTAGCAGGGTATATATCGATTGGTGATACAATGGGGTATGTGCCTCAATTTTAGTGGTAATTATTTGTAGATGTATTTGCAAATAATTTTTTTCTGAACCAAAGGTGGGTTTCGATTGAACAACCCTCGTATTTAGGGATAATGATTGATGATCGCCTTAAATGGCACGCTCAGGTTAAGTGTCTAACAAAAAAAAAAATAAGATTACTTATACCAAGATTCAAGTTCTTTCGAGATTTTTGATTTCAATATACTATTCATTAGTTCTATCACTGTTAAGTTGCGGCATTAAAAAACTTGACATTGTACAGAAATGGATTTTGTAAATTATAATATCAACATTCTGTACTTAACCGAAAAAGCGTATCAGGATTGTTGAGTTTTTCAGTGAAGGGCAATTATTATATTGTATAGACGTGCTGTTATTTATTTATAAATACAAACATACGCTCCTGAGGCCAGAACATAACCATGAGACAAGGTATAAAACATTATCAACCTAGACCCGAACGACGAATAAGCCAATTGGATAAAAGTAATTTGAAGATATAGGCCTACAAGTCTATAATCTTCTGCCTGACGAATGTAGGCAACACACCATTTACTATAGGGTAAACTCGGTAGAGGTGGCGCACGTTTTTTTAAATTCATATAAAAAATCAGGTTTCAATTATTTAATTATTTTACTACAGTACTAATTTGAATTTACTAACAAAAAACGAGTTTTTTCTAAATAATAGGAAATGCCATCTCACCCCTAGGGTATGAGGGAGATGCGGCACATACAAAAAATGAGAAAAAATGACTAAATTTTAACACTTTCACGTCGGTCGCATTGCGGGCAGTAGTTCGGAGACTTCGTGCAGCTGTCACGCAGCCATTTGTGACAAGAAACGCACTACAACCAGTCCACTTGACTTGTGGTGTTTATGTAGATCTCCCCACAGCCAACACACTCAGATTCCTCATCGTTGTCATGGATGTTGCTATTTGAATCGCTTTTTAAATCAATATCTGAAGAAGAAGTACTGTAGTCTCTGATTTTTTTATTTTTTTGTGTTGTATTTCATGGTTCGTCGCCATTTTGGTGGCTTTTTATGATTTTTCACTCCTTTTTTTCCGTTAACAGTTTGTAGCGTAGTTCTGCCAGAGGCGTGTCATTATCCGAAACAAATTCACTCGAGTTTCTTGTTTTTTAGAGTTGGCTAATCTTTGATACTTTGTCATTTTTTTCATCCTGATTTTTTTTTGCACAATTTAATCTTGTTTTCCATTAGTGTCTTATTTTTCAAAATATTTTCTGGATATGTCAATATTTCAGCAAGCTGACGACTGCGTTTGCGTACCACATTCACTTTAGAAGTACTAGGAACTGGACAGATGCTGCTTAACATTTTTCCCGGGGTTTCTTTCTCCTTTTTTAGGCGTGCGCCAACTAACCCAAGTTGTGCAGGTACGATGGCTCAGTCGCGTGCTTATCAGCGAATAACTATTTCCATAATTTTAAGGTTATAAAACAAACTATGATGTTATTTTAAAGCGATAATTTTACACCTACCGAGAATTGTAGTCAGTTGCATTACAAAACAATTAAATTACTTAGTGTCTAAAAAAAATAAGGTATGATAAAATATATAATGGAAGATTTAATTTAACTCCAAACAAAGGCACGAGATGAACAGCAAAGATGTTTACTTGCAAATGAAGATCGACAGTAATGGCGACATTGTCGGCTCCTAGTTCTTTTAGTAGAATATTGCACTGCGCCGTCTAGCCCGCTGCGCCATATCACCGAGTTTACTCTACATATAAAAAAACGTACAAAGCTGTGGATACAAGAACAACCTCATTTTCTCGACAACAAATTGCCACCTACATCTGGAACTGTAGAAATTTATGGAGTTTCAGTTTACCACGCCAGCCCAAACATTTAATGAAAATCTATGGTGAAAATAAGATCTTTTTACAGCATGCGGATTTTCTACTGGCCAAACATGATTGTTGAGGAAAGTGTGAACTGCATTTCGTGTAAATGTGGCCTCGTCTGTACATAAAATTAATTTCGTAAAATCTCCATTTCTGCTGAACTGCTGCAAAAGCCACTGGCAAAATGCAACTCTTTCAGAATGATCTTCAGGTTGTAACCCTTGAACCCGTTGATAATGATAAGGATAGTACTGTTCTTGTCGTATCGTCTTCCACACTTTACGATGACAAACTTAACTTGAGCTGCTATGGCTCTAGTACTCATTGTTGGGTCGTCTTCGACCATTTCTAAAACGTCTCTCTCAATTTGTAACACTTCGGGTTGAGACAGTCTTCTAGCGTGCCTTCTTCATTCTTCTTTTAAATATCCTGTGTCGGGAAGTCTAATAACTAAGTTACAAGCATCCGTGGGGTAGGATGATTTCTTGAAGGAATCCTTCCCGCATACAACCTGCATCCTGGTGCTGCATTTTGTTGGCACTCTCGGTATGTTAGTGTTTTGTCTACTAGTTCATCGTTTTCGTAAATATTGGCCAAGTTTTCTCACAAAATAATTAGACAAATGAAAATATACGCTCTATTAAAAGACTTGTACAACTGATCGGACCAAAGACTACTACTGAAAACCATGCAATATCACAAACAGTTTGCCAAGTTTAGATAAACTATCGCTAAGATTTTACGCGGCAGTGGTCGAGAATATCAAAAAATCTGTGTAAAGACATCCCTGTTTTTTAAATTTTTTTATCTTTTGCTATTTCTTTTATTATGCTGCTTTTACATAGGTGATTTTTGGTATATCAGCTCCTTTTGACGAGGCCAACAAGCAGTTAAAATAAACGACTCAACTTTGAATCATCTTGTATTTTAGATCTGTTTCTCCAAAGACGTCTTTTGGCTGGTCAAATTTGGGTCAACAATAAAATCGGGCCTAAGAGAAGCGGATATACCTAATTCTATTATTTTTCAGAAGCTGTCCACAAGAGAACATGTTTCAACAGAAGCATATGTATACACATTGCGTCTTACAAATGAATCCGCCACTAATTCTAAGCCTGGTATTTCGTGTTTCCAAATGGTCAGATGTGACTGGTTCACAACTCGAATCCTGCGCAATTTCAGCAGATCTTGGAACAACTAGTGCGTCTGCTACCGGAGATAACCTTCACAAATTCTGATTCGTTCAAACTTCCAGAGAGGCACTATTTTTCGTCGATAGCCGACAATGAGATTCCCCACTACAATCTATCAAGACATGGTACACACAATATAGGAAAGAGTCCTTCTCCTATCTTCTCTCTACTCGAGACAAAAACAAATCAGACAAGTAAACCCCACCGTCGAGTTCCTGTTTCTGCCGAGTTTTCCTTGCGCTTCGAGCGTCCCGCTGCGGATTCCTTTTGTGTTCAAATCCCGCGGATACGGGAAAACAAATAGCTAAAGGGAAAATCAAAATCACGCCGCATCGACCGTTTTGCTGTGGGTGATCTAGAATGAGAACAATTGTCAGACGTCGAAACTGAAACTATGGGGTTGTCCAAAACGAACGCAGGAAAGTAAACGCATATTAAAACAAGAAAGATTGATATTCAAATCAAGTTGGGTACTTTATTTTGAAGGTTCATTTATACCATTTATGTATGAAAAATAATATCGCTCAAATGTTCACCACGACTTTATTTACAGACGTCCACGCGATGGTCGAAATTTTCAATGACATTTTGCAACATGGTCGGTTCTATGGCATTTATCTCGGCAATGATGTTGTTTTTGAGTTCTTGGAGGGTGGCTGGTTTGTTGACGTAGACTTTGCTTTTCAAATATCCCCATAAAAAGAAGTCCAAGGGAGTCAAATCGCACGATCTTGGTGGCCATGGCACATTTCCTCTGCGCGAAATCACGCGATCACCGAAGAAGGACTGCAATCGATGGATATTGACGTTGGTTGTGTGGCATGTTGCACCGTCTTGTTGGAAATAAACATCGTCCATATCCATTCCTTCAAGTTGCGGCAAAAAATAGTCCTATATCATCACGTGATATCGCTCAGAATTGACGGTAACGGCGTCCCCGGCCGCATTTTCGAAAAAGTAAGGTCTGATGATGCCTTTTGACCACAATGCACACCACACAGTCACTTTTTGAGGATGCATCGGCTGCTCTTGATACTCACGGAGATTTTCGTTCGCCCAGATGCGGCAGTTTTGCTTGTTTACCGTCCCATTTAAAGTTAAATGCGCTTCGTCGCTGAACATGATTTTTGATGAAAAATTAGCATCAATTTCGCGGTGTTCAAGGAGCCAATCTGAGAACGTTCGGCGCGAAAAATGGTCGGCCCGACGCAGCTGTTGCGTCAATTGGATCTTGTAGGCGTGTACATTCAAATCCTTGTGGAGAATGCGGAGCAAACTTGTTCTCGAAATGCCCAATTCTTGGGATCGACGCGTTGTTGATTGTTTCGGATCGTCTCTCACACTCTCCTTCACAACAGCAATATTTTCCGGTGTGCGAACAATCCTTGGCCGGCCAGAGCCTGGCAGATTTGCCACAGAACCTGCTGCCTCGAATTTGCACACCAGACGACCGATGATTGTTTCGTTTGGGCGGTTGTTGCGACCGAAATGTTCACGAAGCGCGCGAAACGTGTTTTTTATTTTTGCACCATTTTTGTAGCGCTCTTGAATCACTTTAATGCGGTCCTCAATCGATTACGACTCCATAGCGATCAATGGTAAACATTCAACTAACAAAATGACATGTCGATGACAGAAAACAAATATGGCGTCTATGTCAAATTGACGTTTACTTTCCTGCGTCCCTATTGGACAACCCTTTAGATCTGGTCCTAGGAAACGCGTAATTACGGCAGTACCGGATGTACAATATACAGGTCAGCCTATGTCTGACGGCTTTAATTCAATATGCTCGAGAGAGAAGTGTCTAACCACACATGTTATAAAAAGATAGAAGCCGGCTAACAAGCGAAGGTTACTGTCATGTACCAATAACGTAATGTTGCAGAATTTGTGATGATCTTGTCTTTTCTGTTCGACCTAAATGGAGCGTCGTTAGAACCGATAGGGAATCAGTCCTAAACAGATTCGGCCAAATCGAAAAAATAGCACATACTGTTTAGAAAAATCTGAAAAAAAGGAACAGATAGAAGACGCTAAGATTGAAAAAATCTTTGATGAGAACAAACAACACTATGTATTTATAGGAAGCCTGAAATCAGGAACAGAACAGAAACTTGTGGACTAGGAAGCCCAGATAGAGGTATCAGCTAAAAGCAGCGGCAAAAGGGACGATTACATCAAAAGGCTTAAGAGAAGATCGTTGGACATGGAGGACGAAGTAACAGATGCTGAAAAATGCTACGAAACTAACATTCATGAGCAACGTAGTTTTATTGAAGGACTGAATAAAGAAACACTTGCACTTAAACATAAACTTGAAGAAGCTGAATTGAAGAATCATGAGTTTCATAATCAACTGCAAAAATTAAACGGAAAATTGCCACCAACATGCGAAAGAGCGTGTTGGTGGCTATTCATACTCTAACTGAGCAAAACAACATGTATAGTAATGAGATTGAGGTACTGGAAAAAAAAGTTTATAAAATAGAAGCAGCAATTTTACCCCTATAAGATCCTATGACAGTACTGATGAAGTACATAATGGGCAATAAAATATGAAACCTTGACGAAGGATCTCTCAACTACGAGCCCCTTCCCACTTCAGTTGGCCCAACTATTGAAATCTTAGTTTTTTTATTATCAAACACACATAATGACAATGTAGCAGGGCGTTATAGGTTTAAAATATTAACAATGAATATTTTGATAATATATAGTATAAAACACCAACTTTGTCACTCCCTAATCAAATTTGCAGCATAAAAATAACACATGTTGCAATTACAGCATATCAACCAATTTTCATTTCAATGCAAAATTAGTCTATAACGCAAAGGTGGCTGTGAAAAATAAAAGCCATGACAATTGTTTTTATTAATCACAACTGTCAGAATACGTTTAAAATACTTTTGGGTAGTTAAGGTTTTAAAAATGGGTAGAGGAAAGGTTATTAGTGAGAAAATTCTGTTACTGATAATTAAATTTTTAATTCTGGGAAATCAAACTCAGAAATTGCAACATTGTTAGACTTATCGCGGGTCAGTGTGAGAAATATTGTTAGAAGATATAATGTAACTGGTTCATTAAATATTAAGCCACGATATGTGAAAAAAGTAATATCACAAATGCCGACCGAAGAGCATTAAGAAGAAACAGGCATGTCAATTATTTACAATTAAGTGTTCTGTGGAGTGCCGCTGTTAGAAGGAGAATTTCGAGGTCCACAACTCGTAGAGAGGCCCACAAACTGGGATTTAGCACTTGCACGGTAAGTTTTCTTATAAAAAGTGTAGTGAAAACCCTAAAGTTGCACAACTTGTTTATAGGCCAAAGAAAAGCCACTATTAACTCCACTGCAATCGGCTTAGATGGGCATGACATAGACAATGGACACCTCAACGATGGTGTGCAATACAATGGAGTGATGAGGCCCGATTCGACGTTTGTGTTGGTGACAGTCGCAGTAGAGTTATTCGCAAAAAAATGAATCATTCCATGTTGACTGTTTGAAGAGAAAAGTGAAATTTCCAGTATCCGTTATGGTTTGGAGCAGTATGTCACCAAAAGGAGTAGGAAAACCTCATTTTGTTGATGGAAATGTGGATACAAACAAATATTTGGCAATTTTAGAAGAATCGCTTTTACCAGTGATGGAAGAATATTTGACATCCGGCCAAGATTTTGTGTTTCAGCAAGATGGTGCAGCATGCCATACCTCAAAAAAAGCTATAAAATGGATGGAAGAAGACCACTTTTGAAATGGGTTTCTAGCAGTCCAGATCTGTCGCCTATTGAAAGTTTGTGGCACGAGATGAAAAAGGTTCTACTACAACATCCTGCTCGTACAATCACCGAACTGAGACAAGAGCTTGTTTTGCCAATTTTGCCAAAACTTGGTTAACACTATGCCCCAAAGAATTTCAGCCGTAATAAAAAATAACGATGATGTTCCCCAATGGCTTGTTCACTACGAGATGGTACAGTTTGACCTATTGTGAACAATTTCGCTTACCAAGTAAGTGAATGACCTCTTTCAGTCGCGTACTTGAACTTCTACATTTTCGACATTATTTGCATATTCGTATCACGATATTAAAATAAACCCTAAATAATGGAAAGCCATTTAGGTGCCTATTCAACGATGGCGAGTGTTTTCAATTCCTTTCATACACCGTTTGTTATTGATTAACGATATGCGTGTCAGAGTAAATGTAAATGGAAACGAACTGAACCGTTTTGTTCTCGATGTAACACATTTTACTTGCCGTAATCGGAACTATTCTACACAACATATAGGACAGGCAGCTGGATATGCTACCCTCAAGCTAATAAGCGTTTTATCAATTCGTGCAACGATTTAAGAGCAATTCCGACAGTCATACCATGTGACCTAGATTTTGTTTATTCAGTCAATCATTGTAAAATAACATTGAATACGTCAAAAAACTTAGTCATGCAAAACACATCAGTGAAGGAAATACCTCTCCAAGAAAAGCTGGAGAAGAGGTCTCTGAGCCTCTCCCAGTCGGCATGTGCGTAACACCAAGTTTTGCGGCCTGGACGAGTTTCTGCTGCCACAGTGAGTTCTGGCCAAAACCCAACCTCTACAGCACCGTGGCCTGAGCTTTCCAGGGGAGACAGGACAGCAGTACTGTAAGGGACAGACTGCGTGGTCAGAAAGGGATCCAGAAGGCTGCAGGCATGTAACGACCGTGCTTGTTTGAGCCCAACCAAATTCCATTGTGGTCAGTTAAATCACCTAGGAGAACTACCCCTGAAGCGGGGTATTCAGGTAGGTAATCCCAGTTATGGCCCGAGGAAGAGCGATAAAGGCAGCAAATAAACTTGGGGGACGTTTTGGAGTTGTTGCGAATCCACAGAATGTCCTTCCGGTCTGATCCCAAAGAAACGTCTCTGGAGCAGGCAAAACTGCTGCGAGCAATTCCCCCGTTTTTCTCTCTGATTGTAATGCATCTCGTAACAAAGGCCCAAAGGCTGCTCAGATTTTTGTCTCCGCCAACAAAAGCATGGCGGTACGATAGGATTGCAGGTAGTGATGAATAGCATCAATGTTGCTGTTAATCCCGCAGCTGTTCGTGAAACAAGTCTTATCATCGATGTTGTTCCCTTGAGTGAGATTACGTCCAAAATTTCTAGTACCCAAAGGATCCATCATCATCTTTTTTTTTAATGGGGAAAATATCCGACTGCATAGCTAAGGTGTGGAAACATGCGGACATTTATAAGATACCCTGCGAAAAGCTTGGTCTATTGTGTAATGTCTGTTCACCGTCATCAACTATACTAAGTGACATATAAATCCGAACACCCAGTTTAAATGGTTACATTTTAATAAAATTTTGTATAAGTACTTAATGAAGCATAATAAGTAAATGATAAAAATTTCAAAATGATTGCACTGCTTTAAAGCCCTTTGACCTTTAATAATGTGTGGATGCACCCTGATGTGCTACGCATTCTCCAACGCGCCTAGGCATGCTTCTGATCAGGTGGTCAATGTCCTCCTATGGTATCTCATTCCAGGCAACCACCAACTCCTCTCGAAGTACTTCTAGAGTCTGAGGAGGACGTTGCAAATTGAGCAATCTCCTACCCATCATATCCCACACGTGCTCAATTGGGGATAAGTCGGAAGATCTTGGTGGCCATGGTAACAATGTGACATCATTATGTTGAAAGAAGTCTATTGTGACTCTTGCAACATGTGGCCGGGCATTATCTTGTTGGAAAGTTGGATCTACCAGGGTGTCAAGATAGGGTAAAGGATGGGTTTCTAGAACTTCGTGGATATAACGCTGCGCGTTTATGTTACCTCTGATGAAGATTAAAGGTGACCTGGAACCACAAGCTATAGCACCCCAAACCATAACTTCAACAGTGTGATGAACATGTCTTTCAACAAAAAACTGTGGATTCCTCCTTTCACCATGTCGCCTTCTAACCCTTGCACGACCATCGTGCATGCCTAAACAAAATCGAGACTCGTCACTTAAGATAATACTGTTCCATTCCTGATCCCAGAGTGACCGTTGTCTGCACCACTCAAGGCGATTACGTCGGTGTTCTCGAGTTAAAGGGAGGACCCAGTGTGGCCGGTATGAAAACAAGCCAAAACTTCTCATTCGTCGGTAAACACATCGCATGCCAATAGGTCTTCCGTGTTCTGCAAACCATTCATTTGCAATGGACCTGGTAGTGGAGAAACGGTCCCTTAAGGCCAATAATCTTAGGCGGCGATCTTCACGGTCTGTTGTTCTACGGCGGCGTCCAGTGCCCCTTGCTCTTTGCGTACGGCCTTCTCGAAGCCATGCTTGACAACACCTAACCACAGTGTCTACACTTCTTTGCACTCTAACTGCAATTGCCCGAAAAGAAGGTCCAGCTTCCCGAAGTCCCACTATACGGCCCCTATCAAACTCACTAAGTTGACGAAATCGTACAGGTTTCCGTACTGTAGGCATCGTAACCGATCGTAAAGGATGTCAAGAACCAAAATCCTCCAACGTTGATTCTTTACTGCGGCTGAAATATTCATTTTTAGAGCGTTAGTGAATTAAAAAAAAAGCAGTATAAAAACCGGAATGTCCAACTGATAAGGCTGGAAATGTTTTCACTTGTTATTTACAGTAAGATAAATACATTCACCAACTTTTATTAAAATAAAACCATTTAAACTGGGTGTTCGGATTTATATGTCACTTAGTATATAAACTGCAACCAGTCCGCATCTACAAAAAGCCAAGCCTTACAAGCATTTGAGGTTAATTTAATCCCACTGGTATATCTGTTGTTGTCTGCCACAACACATTAAAGTTTATACGGTTGATATACGAGCCCTGAGTAGTAGGGCCCAACGCCCCAAAACATGATATTTGTGAATTTACTTGAGGGATGATAAAAATTTTATTGCAAATATAATATTCTTGCGAGGAGGATGTTTTTGAAAGCGTTTTTATTTTGAAATTGACTTCTTTGAAAGTTAAATTCGCTTCGGTAAAATAAAGGTAGGTTTTATACAACGAATGATAACATTTTACGTTGCTAAGAAGCTGATTTTTGATGTTATCAACTTTCAATTTATTGGTGTTGTTGTGAACAATTAAAAATGGCTCGTGGTAAAGCTGTTTTTGACGAAATAAGAAAGGTCATCATTCACTTGCATTTAAAAGGCCAAAATGCTTCCCAAATCGCTGACAGTGTTAACAAATCGAAGTATGCAGTTCGAAATATTATTAAATTGTAGTAGTTTTCAAGAGCAGCTCATAGCAGAGAGATGTTTAAAAAGAAAACGAAAAATCTTTAGCAGAAACGCGAAATATATAACTGATGAAAAGACCGAAATCTCCCAATAAGATGTGGAACAAGGAATAAATAACTTAAAAAATAGCAAGTCACCAGGAGAAGATCAAATACCAAATGAACTCTTGAAATATGGAGGTGATTACCTTGTACAACAACGGCAACCCCTTATTCAAAAAGTTCTTGCCAAGTACAGAATACCAGATGAACGGAGGAGAGCGATCATGCTGATGTTCTTCAAAAAAGGAGATAAGAAGGATCCCAATAATTATCGAGCGATAAATCTGTTAAATACAACACTCAAATTGACAAAAAGAATAATAGCGACAAAAATAAGCGAACGAATAACTCTGCAAGAGGAACAGCAAGGATTCTGGACAGGAAGATCATGCACGGATGCAGTTTTTGTAATAAGACAAATAAAAGAAAAGTCGCTGAAATACAACAAACCAGCATATATGTGCCTGATAGATTTGAAGGAAGCATTTGATAGAGTGAGAATTCGGGACGCGATACATTTATTATATGACAGGGGAATATCACTGGATCTGGTAAAGACTATTAAGACTATATATAAAGATAACATAGCTATGGTAAGATGTAAAGGAAAACTCTTGCAACCTGTCAAGTATAAAACTAGCATTCGACAAGGAGATTCGCTGAGCCCACTAATATTTAATCTGATAATGGGTGAAATCATGAAGAAAGTTAAAAAAGAAGAGGATATAGAATGGGAGAAAGGGAAATGCAAATAATATGCTACGCCGACGACGCCATAATAATAGCCGAAGATGAAGATGACACACAAAGATTAATTAAAGAATTCGAAGGTCCGGCGCTCATATACAACATGGTGATTTCAACAGAGAAAACTAAATCGATGGTGATATCAGCGGAACATAGACGATATAAACTGGTCGCGAATAACAAAATAATAGAACAAGTGATGGAGGATATAAACCTATAGAGGAAATAAACCTGTGGACCAAAAGATGAAAAATAGAATGGAATCAACACATAGAAAGGTTGACAGAAAATAGAACAGTACGAATAAAAACAGACAAATCGCCAAATGGAAGAAGATCAATGGGACGACCGAGGAAAAGATGGTCAGACCACATCAGTTGAGGCTAAAAACCGAAGTAAAACAGGTATGAGCCTATTAATAAAGTAGGAAGAAGAAGAAGAACTTATCGCAGAGCAGGGGATTTAAAATTTACAATCTGGCCTCAAATTATTTTTTATTATTCGTTTTTAATCCAGTATTTCTAGGCAAAAGAGAAGTTCCTTACTGACAAAGATTCAGAAGAAAAACATACTAGCGTGGGCCAGAGAACACAAATCATGGTCTTGGAACCTACGGAACTCCATTCTGGTAGTGATCCCAGATTTGAAGTACGCGTCTGCCTTAAAAAAAGTTAAATTTCCGGCTTCTGTTATGATTTGAGGATCCATGTCAGCAAGTGGAGTAGGAACTTACACGTTGTGAAAGGTATTATGAATGCTGGTAAATACATTAATGTGTTTCAAAGTACTTGATACCCCAAATTGAATAAATGCGTTTAAACAATATTGAATGTATCTTACAACAAGATGGTGCCGCTTGCCATACGACTAAAAAAGTAAAAGAAGCGACGTTATAAAAGAATATTTCAGGTTTAAAATGCACGTCGAGTAGCCTAGACATATAGTCGATTGAAATCTTGTGGCATATCATAAAGGCACAGCACCGGTCGAATCCCGCAAAAACCGTTCCAGAATTGCGAATCCGTCTCGAAGAAATTTGGAACAGTTTTACACCAGATGACTGCCAAATGTAAGTCGACACTATATGTCAAGACATATCAAAGTAGTAATCAGGCGAGAAGGCAACGTAACGCAGTGGAGATTTGTTGATATTTGGTTTCATTGAATTTTATTAATCCGTAGCTTTTTTTAATTTACTGTCTTGATTCGGGTCTAAAGGTCGTCGCCGGTTGGAAGTTCTTTCTAACGTTTCGCTAGCACGAGTGGCAAGCTTCTTTAGTCTTCGCATCGGAAATGGAAAGACCTCCGAAGAGCTTGCCACTCGTGCTAGCGAAACGTTAGGAAGACCTTCCAACCGACGACGCCTTTAGACCCGAATCAAGACAGCAGTTTATCAACTGGCCGTGAAAGCCTTAACCATTCTTTTTAATTTGTTAGATATTATAGGCTAATATCACTGATCAACAGCCAAAAAATATCCTAAATAAAATCAACAAAATATTACTATTTTTAATGTGCTAAAACCGGAATGAAACTTATTTTTTCAATATTAGTTCTAGTTTTAGGGATACGGTAATTATATGTGTTCCTGCTGTGACAGTGTTAATATACTGTAATTCGCAAGAATGCACGTGCTACATTTTTATATTCGGCAAGGAAAGATGATGTAATCGGCATGATTGTGTTACGTTATACATACGTGTACATTATATTGTTTTATATTAGCCATTTTTTCCTCAGTTGGCTGACAGCGTTCATGCAAGATGTCTCGAAAGTGTGTGAACAATCCAGATCAGTTTTGTTACGTGTGTGGTGATGTGACTTTTGCGTCTCAGAGACGGTCTATTACTCCACTAATAACAAAGGCATATCAGCTTTATTTCGACTGTAAACTAGGTGATCAAGACAAACAGTGGGCACCCCACATCTGCTGTGATACATGTGCTTCAAGTCTGAGGAGCTGGTTAAATGGCAAAAAACGGTCTATGCGCTTTGCTGTCCCAATGATTTGGAGAGAGCCTACAAATCATATTAGTGATTGTTACTTTTGCATGGTACATGGTACCTTGTGTTGAACAAGCCACAGGTATGTCCAAGAAAAAAAAATCGGTTATTAACTACCCAAAGATACCATCTGCGATGAGACCTGTGCCTCACAGTGACGAAAATCCTATTCCAAAACGCCCAGAATCCTACACTTGCGAATCAGAAAACGAATCAGATCATGGCGATCGAGTGATTCGTCAGGAAGAAGATATGCCATCAACGTCAAGAGATCCTGATTTTATACCGAGCACGTCATGCCACCAAGCGCACAAAATAACACAGTCAGAATTAAATCATCTTGTAAGAGATTTAGAACTTCCAAAATGTAAGGCAGAGTTACTTGTATCAAGACTGCAGCAGTGGAACTTGTTAGGAGACGATGTTTCGGTATGTGTTTTTCGTAAACGCCACAAAGACTTAGAACCATTTTTCAATATGGAGAATAACTTGGTTTTCTGCAGTAACATTAACGGCTTACTGGCGGCTTTAAATATAAACTATAACCCAGAAGAATGGAGATTGTTTATAGACAGTTCAACATTGAGTTTAAAGGCAGTGTTATTGCATATTGGAAATATTGTACCATCTCTTCCTGTAGGGTATGCAGTTCACATGAAAGAATTATATGACAATATGAAGTACCTATTGACATGCATAAATGCACTTTTACTTGGGCTGCAACTAGGCTACACAAAGTTTTGCTGTTTTTTGTGTGAATGGGACAGTCGGGCAAAGGCACTTCATTACACCAGACAAAACTGGCCTGTTCGTCAATTCCTAGAGCCAGGTCAAAAAAATGTACAGCAAATGCCATTAGTAGATTCGAAAAACATTGTCAAGGTATTAGATAGAGATCGGTCAGCTTTTTAATACCTGCGTCAAAAATTTCCAAGACTAAGTGAGGCAAAGGTTAAAGAAGGTATTTTTGTTGGGCCACAGATTCGAAATATTTTGAAAGATACACAGTTTGAAAACACTTTAACAGGTATTGAAAAAACTGCTTGGAATGATTTCCGTCTGGTGGTCACTAATTTCTTGGGAAATAGAAAACCTGACAACTATAAAACCCTTGTCAAAAATATGCTGTCATCGTATCAAAAGATGGGCTGTAATATGTCTCTTAAGATACATTTCCTACACTCACACCTGGACTCTTTTCCTGACAATTGCGGAGCCGTAAGTGATGAGCACGGCAAACGTTTTCATCAGGATATTTCAACAATGGAAAAAAGGTACCAGGGAAAGTGGAATCCTTCCATGCTTGCAGACTACTGATGGACTCTTGGTAGAGATGCTCCAGAAACGATCCATAAAAGAACAGCAAAAAGACAGCGCATATAGTCATTCTTATAAGTATATGAATCTTGTTACTTTTTTTAATATATCCTTAAAAATAAAAAGTTTTTTTTCTAAACCGCAACTAATTTTTTTATTTCATTGTCATTTTTGGATTCAGCGCCCCAAAATTAACAAATAAGTGCACTTTTCCCACGACATACAATTAAAAAACTAAAATTTGTTGTCCAGTGTATTAAATTAAAATATCGTATGTTTTTAGAAAAGCATTTTAGTCTTTAATATGTTTCCGCTAATATGACAAGTTTCATAGTAAACGTAGTTTTGGTAGTTGGGCCAACTTCACTCAGTAAGAGCAAAAAAAACGTCTACATTAACATCAATCTTAATTTTCTCGGGAAGTACTTCATAAACAGCTTGCAGCTACCAGACCTAGTACTTCCATCAATCAGAGCAAATCCAGAACGCAAATCTGAGTTTGTCGATGTCATTAGCGAACACTAGCATCTGCTACCTACAGAATTTAATAGCTGCCAATAAATAAATTACACCGGTTCTAGCAAAGTTCCGACGCAGCTTGAATTATTGCCCGCTCTGGAGTCCTATTTTCGCTTAGTTTACACACCGTAAAAGAAGCTTTAATTTATTATTCAAGACCTATGCTAATCAAAACTTTCCAATAAACGAACACATCCAGTATCGATCGTTCTTCATCCTGATAATAAATCTCTTCGGCAGGCACCGCGTCGAGGAAACTTCGAATGCAACGGAATGCCGATATGTTTAGTCTTATGCATTGATTTTGGATGAACGTGGAACGGGAATAGTTAGTCAGTCAACTAGGCGTTTCAATCTAGGACTCAATGAAGTGATGTTAGAAGAGGAGGAGGAGCATTTTTCATACATGTATTGTGAGAAAATATAATAATTAATAAATAGCGTTTATTGCCCAACAGTCAAGGAAACCATTTACAGGACAATCCTAAGATAAATCAAACCAAGACAAATCGAAAACTTACAAAAAGCAGGTGATTTCACTAAAACAACAAGAAAAAGAATCAAAAAGGATTTCACTCAAGTGAGAAATATATAAATTATTTAGGTAATTTCTATATATTTCCAGAATGCTGTTCAAACTGTCAGCATGTATATCATAACAATTAGATATGACATTGAAAGTCTTACACATTGCACGTGTGGGTACATTGAAGAATAAATTTGTGCTAGCACTGACACAATGAAAGCTTTTAACGGTACGAGTTTGAACAGACGGGATATTTAAGTTTAGTTGTGCCACTGAGCCACAATCTCATTAGCAGAAATTTGATTGTGCAGTAGTTTATGCAAGAACATAATTGACGCACACTTCTTTCTCAACTCTAAACGCTGCATTTGAAACCAAAACAATAACAAACTTTCAGATACCCTGTTCAGTATACGCACCGTCAACTTTGAAAGATAAAAATTTTAGAAGCTTTCTCTGAACATTCCCAAGAGCATCAATGTAGCAATTGGAAATTGGAAATTCCAATTTCGATCTAATGTATGCATAATACTAAACCAACAGAGACTTCGGGCGGCTGAAGCTTCTGCAGTTCCTCACACTAAAACCGCACGCCCGTGAAGCTTCGCTCTCCTTTTTAGGCAAAGTGACAAAAACTACACCCAAATCCTCATTCGAGTTATAACGATTCATGTAACTACACGACACTTAGACACATCAAGAAGGAACTTATTCTTGTCACACCAAGCTACTAAAGCACCAATATCCCGCTGAAGTGCCATACAATCAGACTCAGGCTTAGTAAACCTAAATAATTTTAAATTATCAGCCTGTAGAAGTTTATTACAACATAAATATTGCGCAATATCATCAGTAAATAATAGGGTAAACAATTAAAGACCAAGATTTGAACCTTGAGGCACTCCCGATTTAGTTACATTCTGGTACGACTTAAAGCCATTGAAAGTAAGATATTGTTTTCTTTCATAAAGATAACTTTGAATGGATGCTAAATGAATGGATTCCATAGTGAGAAAGCTTAGTTAAAAGTATACCATGCTCCACCCTATCGAATGCTTTAGCAAAATCAGTATACAGGGTGGCGCATCGAAAACGAAACAGACGCATTTACTGGCAGCTCAGTTTTTTTTTTTGAAAAACGCTCAGACCCGTCGATTTTGTTTTCGAGGGGGACACAAGTTTGGCAAAAAATCACGTTAACACATGCAGCCCCCTGGGCAGGGGTGACACCAACCCTAAAATCTTAAATGGAAAGGGGGTGGAGTGATACCTTATTTTAAAGGTCTTTCTTATCATTATAAAGGGAATTGAAAGACCTTTAAAATAAGGTATCACTCGACCCCCCTTTCCATTTAAGATTTTGAGGGTGGTGTCACCCCCGCTTAGGGGGCTGCACGTTCTAACGTGATTTTTTGCCAAACTTGTGCCCCACTCGAAAACAAAATCGACGGGTCTGAGCGTTTTTCCAAAGAAAAACTGGGCTGCCAGTAAATGCGTCTGTTTCGTTTTCGATGCGCCACCCTGCATACTACAACTGGCTGATCTTGCCGATCTACATATTCAACAGCGAACTGAGCAAATACTGTTAAATTATATAATTTGGATCTCATAGTAAGAAAACCATGCTGAACATGGAACAGAGATCTACAAACCGCGGGACAAATTCTATTATGCAACATTATCTCCAGCGATTTGGAGAAATTTGACAACATTGCTACTGCTCTATAATTTTTAATACCAGTATTGTCCGCTGATTTGAAAATAGGTGTCGCTCTAGAAAGTTTCCAAATATCAGGAAATGTATTGGTTGCTGTAGTCAGATTGAGTATATTTAATAATGGTCTTCTAACAAAGACATGGATACAATCTTTGACTATGAACCAGGGGATGCTGTCGGGGCTGGCCGTTACTTTATTCTTGAGTTTTTTTTATGCCACAATAATCTCATTTTCATGAACGTCATAGAAAAATACGTTGACGAATACATTACATTGTTCAACTTCATTCCACCAGTTCGATTTTTAGAGTAATGCACAATCACAAAATACTTTTTAGTGTTGAGAAACTATAATCTTTCCCCGTTGCCCAGAATTATTTCATGCAAACATTATCCGGAGTTCCAGAAAAGTGACGTGTCTCATGCAGGCAATACTATCGTGGTAGTGTTGGTATGAAGACGACTAGGCTAAGCCTGTCAAAAGTCACTGTTCATATGCATGGAGGGAGACGGAATCTGTAAGGAGACTGCGAAGTCTATTTGGGGTAGATGCAGCCGTAAATTCAAGTGTGAGTATAATTTGGTGGTCTTGCGCTCCAAGAAAAGGATCTGAATTAGCGACTTACCTGCTGGCAAGTTTATCTACAAATACTTTCCCAGACAAGTGTAGCTGCTCAAAGGCATATACGACCAACGAAATATACTTATACAAGAATGTTGTATTTGTGAACTAATTTTTATTTATTCAAAATAACTTGAACAAAAACAACTTAGATAATTTGAAACTATATATTATTAACAACTAATCAACCATATTTGTTATGTCTTTAATCTACAATAGTAAACAATACAAAAAAACTGTGTATAATGTCTGGCGCATATTGGAGTAAACGTTTTTGAAAAGTTGCCACTGAGTGCGTCCACCTTTTCATTTTAATACAGCATCGATTTTTCTTGGCATAGTGTTTACCAATGTTTTGCAGTATTCTGGTTTAAGATTATCCCAAAACTTCCTGAAGTTTCTGCTTTAATTCGGGAGTGGTGCGGAGTAGAGAAGTTCGAAGTGCTTTTTTCATTTGGTGCCATAGAGTCTCAGTGGTAGATAAGAACTTGAACGCCATTTTAGAACAGAAATCTTCATTTCCTGTAACCAGGATGTTACGCTTTTAGGTGTATGGCATGCTGCACCATCCTGCTGAATATGAATCCACCTTCTCGTAGTTGAATCATCAAAAACATCCAAGATAGTTTGATGCTATGTGGTACTAACAACTAATCGACAATATTTGATATACAGGGTGTCCGCAAAGTTGGGGTTTTCCTTTTCAGAAACAACTGCCCTTGAAATAACAAAGGTAATGTTTAGTGAAACAAGGGCGACCAAGTAAAAAAAAATAAAGGAAAAAGTACTCACTCTCCAGTTGACGAGAAGGGCTAAGTACGTCTCTGCCCGAAATCATACCGCTCCAACAGAAAATGAAATCAGCTGATGCACTACCGAGCAGACGCCGGCGGTGGTGCAGACCACGAACAGAGGGAACAGATATGACCATCGTGCAGAAACCACATTGATTGTCTTACACTTAGTGGCACATCTTGTAACAAGGAAGGCAAAATGTTGCGTAAAAAGTCTAGGGATTGCATCCAGTCCGATCGATTTGGGAGAATAAATGGTCCAATGAGCATACCGTTCACCATGCCAGCCCAAACATTCACCGAAAATGTTTGTTGGAAATGTGCCCGACGGACAGCGTGCGGATTATCTACTGACCATACATGAGTGTTGCGAAAGTTATTCACCCCATTACGCGTGAACGTAGATTCGTCTGTCACCAATATGCACTTCAAAAAGTCCAGATTATTGTCATGTTGATGCAACAACCACTCACAAAACCGCACTCTTGCTGAAAAATCGTCAGGTTGAAGGGCTTGTACACGTTGGACGTGAAACGGATACATCCCCTCTTCACGCAGCGTTTGCCATACTTTGGTTTTTGATACATGCACTTCTCTAGCCACGTCTCCAGTGCATGTAGTTTTTTGAAACGCAATCAATTATACGGATTCGTTTACCTCTACACGCGTGACCGTAACCGTCGGTGGAAGGTTGCATACTGACCTGACACACTGACCCCGACCCAGTTCTGTCGTCGGGTTGAGCTAATGTCCTAGTACCACTCGGGGATGTCGCGAGTCGCGGCTACAGGACGGTATTCAGATATTTTTGATGTTGCAGAGCCCTTTATCTCGGTTCCCTTAAGACACTGGTGTATATGGTACTGAGAAAAATTGCTTATGTTTTCAAGATCTACTCGTCATGTAAAGGAAAACCCCAACTTTGCGGACACCCTGTATATATGGACTATGTGTTTCCTTCGCTGTTGGGTTAAAAACAATTTCAGGAACAATCTCGTCGAATTAGTAAGTAAATATGTTTCTCCTAATTGCTATTTGTTGCTATTGTTAATAATTGTTTCCAGCTCCAGACGATGAAGACATAGATCTTCGAAAGCTTGAGAGTTTAAGTTATAAGAGTGTACTTTTGCATTATTTTGCTTTCTACCCAAAGAAATAAAATTAACTATGAATACTATATATATATATATATATATATATGTCTGATAATTAGAGCCGAAAGCCCGAGATTCCCGTTAAAAACCTAAAAAATGTTTGCCAATTTCCCAATTAACAATTGATTGCAATTCTTGCCCAACTGGTCGTTGGCAATGGCAATGACTACTACTACTATATATATATGAAATATATTGAAATTACAACAATAAGCAAAAACAAAGAAATTGTTGATCATGAATAGTATAATGTTTGCCTAGAGACAATTTAACGACTAGTTGTAAAAATGGTTTGCGGAAAAGCGTTTTCCGACGATATGCGAATATCCATTGTTGCTGCACACAAAAATGGAGTTTCTGGGCATAAGATTGTAAAAAATCTAAGCATTCCTCAAGGAACAGTAAGAAACATTATCTCACTACTTAAACAAAATGGTTATATTGAGAGAAATTAGAAATGGCCGTCTTTCGAAGATTACAGAAAGGGATAAGCGTCCTCTTTGAGCAATTATTAAAGAAGATCGCAGAGCTGCGTCGAGGGAAATAGCTGTAAAATTCTCACATACGACTGGTGAAAGAGTTTGAAAAAATACTTGTTCAAGAACGATGAAAAAAATAGAATATTCATTCTACAAAGTAAGTTGTGACTATTGTATCAAATACTGCTCAAGCTTATTTCATTTTTATTTTAGGCGAAGGAAAAACAAAACCTACTTCTATAGACACGAGAGCATAACTGGGCACATAGGATTCAGTTATATGGAGTGACGAATCCAAGTTTGAATTATGTATTGGCGATTCACGTAGCAGAATTATCCGCATGCGAGGAGAAGAATATCACATCGACTGTCTCAAGAAAAGGTAAAATTTTCAGCGACTGTAATGGTATGGGGACGCATGTCCTCACAAGGAGTGGGACGTCTTCTTTTCATCGATGCCGCACCGTTAATGCTGCTAAATATAGAATCATTTTCCAAGAAGAATTGCTGCCATCCATTGACATGATTCAACTACGAGAAGGTGGATTCATATTTCAGCTAAAAGCGTAACATCCTGGTTACAGGAAATGAATATCTCTGTTCTAAAATGTTCTTGATTGTCTCCAATTGAGACTCTATGACACCAAATGAAAATAGCACTTAGAACTTCTCCAGTCCGCGCCACTCCAGAATTAAAGCAGAAACTTCAGGAAATTTGGGATAATTTTCAATCAGAATACTGCAAAACATTGGTAAACACTATGTCAAGAAGAACCCATCTAACAATTATCACTCATATTAGAGTTGCAAGAATGATTATACAGTATTCCTTAAACAGCATTGTATACTGTAAGAACATTGGCAAAACCCTCTTAGAACAGCTATACAAGCGGAATGGGCACACCTAATAGGACACTTCAGGAGTCATTTAAGAGGTTGTATAAGGGCTGCAGGTAACAGTTATAAAACAAAAGTGTAAGCCTCTTGCAGCCGCTATAGGACATTTGCGTCAGTGCAAGATTCAGTTTTTGTCAACTATACAACTATTCTGTTACGTGATTCTACTTTATTGCAACCAAACTATTTGTTATGTATTGTATAGACGAAGTGAAGAATATATAACTAACACATTACAGTCATCTTGTTTACTTACATATCCGCCATTGTGAATTTCATACACAGGTATATTATAGTAACTTCTACACTGTGATATAGGACTATTGAATTACTTGCGCAGCAAATTTTTTGTGATTATTGTGCAAATTAGTTACCCAATTTCTACGGGCTTTGTATTTGATTCATATTTTGACATTGATCAAAAGTATGTCTAGATTTTTAAGAAAACTGAACTTATCTGCGTTAAATCTCCCACAAATCCTATATTTAGACACAATTACACTAATTTTTACCACTTTATATCTGTAATTTCGAACTGAAACATAATTATTTAATATTAAATAGAGGAATAAATCTTTGCCCAATATGGCGGGTGGTTGTGTACAATTATGGCATCGTCCATGTTCTCTTTAGGTTATTAGAATATATTCGTGTTGCCTGCAGGTGTTATACAACAATTTGACAAATGTCTGAAATGAAATACCGACAGAGTCGAATGATTTACCGAGAATTTGTACCAGATCTATATCTTCTGTTTGAACAGTTGATAAAACCTTTTGAACCAATATGCATGCGTTTTTTGTCTCAAAACGTTGGGTATGGCATTTTAACAAAAATATGACAGCAGAAAGTTAGGTTATGCTGAAGTTGTTTACCAACATATTTAGCATATGTACAGCCTTTAACAGTTACTAAACAACAGTTGTATAAGTGGTTCCGTTGGGAGCAATTTGTTGGCTAAAGTAGTAATATGCACAGCAAAACAACAAGGCTCGGGTTTGTTTTATAAACGTTACCATGGATGCCACAACACAACCATATTGACTAACTTGCAAATATGCCGTATAAAATAGTTGTATAAACGTTTGTGCAACTGTTAAAAAATTTGCCCTATAAGGTGTTGTATAACTATGCTATAAGAATATTTTAAACACCTCATTTTAGAGCAAATATGTTGCGGAAAGCAAATTTGCATTTCACACAACATTAAGCCAACATTTTGGTGTTCAGGCAACAACAATAGAGATCTTTTATGGCTGAACGGTTCTTTTACCAAAAGCTTATACCACTACTTTGCTACTTGGGAATTGATGCTGTATTAAAATGAAAAGGTGACTGCACTCAGTGGTAACTTTTCAAAAACGTTCACTCCAACTTATATGTGCCAGACATTATAAACAGTTTTTTTTTTGTTTTGTTTATTATTGTGGATTAAAGATATAACAAATATTGTTGATTAATTGTTAATAATATATAGTTGCAAATTATCTAAGTTGTTTTTGATCAAGTTATTTTGATTAAATAAAAATTAGTTTACAAATACAACATTCTATGAATACACTGGACAACAAATTCTAGTTTTTTAATTGTATCTTGTGGGAAAAGTGCACTTCTTTGTTAATTTTGGGGCACTGAATCCAAAAATGACAATGAAATAAAAAAATTAGTTGCGGTTTAGAAAAAAAACTTTTTATTTTTAAGGATATATTAAAAAAAGTAACAAGATTCATATACTTATAAGAATCACTATATGCGCTGTCTTTTTGCTGTTCTTTTATGGATCGTTTCTGGAGCATCTCTACCAAGAGTCCAACAGTAGTCTGCAAGCATGGAAGGATTCCACTTTCCCTGGTACCTTTTTTCCATTGTTGAAATATCCTGATGAAAACGTTCGCCGTGCTCATCACTTACGGCTCCGCAATTGTCAGGAAAAAAGTCCAGGTGTGAGTGTAGGAAATGTAGCTTAAGAGACATATTACAGCCCATCTTTTGATACGATCATTCCAAGCAGTTTTTTCAATACCTGTTAAAGTGTTTTCAAACTGTGTATCTTTCAAAATATTTCGAATCTGTGGCCCAACAAAAATACCTTCTTTAACCTTTGCCTCACTTAGTCTTGGAAATTTCTGACGCAGGTATTGAAAAGCTGACCCATCTCTATTTAATGCCTTGACAAAGTTTTTCATTAGGCCCAACTTGATATGCAGTGGTGGTAATATTTTTTTTTCAAATCTACTAATGGCATATGCTGTACATTTTTTTGACCTGGCTCTAGGAATTGACGAACAGGCCAGTTTTGTCTGGTGTAATTAAGTGCCTTTGCCCGACTGTCCCATTCACACAAAAAACAGCAAAACTTTGTGTAGCCTAGCTGAAGCCCAAGTAAAAGTGCAACAACTTTCAAATCGCCACAAATATGCCATTGGTGCTCATCGTATTTTATGCATGTCAATAGGTACTTCATATTGTCATATGATTCTTTCATGTGAACTGCATACCCTACAGGAAGAGATGGCAAAATATTACCAATATGCAATAACACTGCCTTTAAACTCAATGTTGAACTGTCTATAAACAATCTCTATTCTTCTGGGTTATAGTTTATATTTAAAGCCGCGAGTAAGCCGTTAATGTTACTGCAGAAAACCAAGTTATTCTCCATATTGAAAAATGGTTCAAGTCTTTGTGGCGTTTACGAAAAACACATACCGAAACATCGTCTTCTAACAAGTTCCACTGCTGCAGTCTTGATCCAAGTAACTCTGCCTTACATTTTGGAAGTTCTAAATCTCTTACAAGATCATTTAATTCTGACTGTGTTATTTTGTGCGGTTGGTGGCATGACGTGCTCGGTATAAAATCAGGATCTCTTGAGGTTGATGGCATATCTTCTTCCTGACGAATCACTCGATCGCCATGATCTGATTCGTTTTCTGATTCGCAAGTATAGGATTCTGGGGGTTTTGGAATAGGATTTTCGTCACTGTAAGGCACAGGTCTCATCGCAGATGGTATGTTTGGGTAGTTAATAACCGATTTTTTTTTCTTGGACATACCTGTGGCTTGTCCAACACAAGGCACCATGCAAAAGTACCAATCATAAATATGATTTGTAGGCTCTCTCCAAACCATTGGGACAGCAAAGCGCATAGACCATTTTTTGCCATTTAACCAGGTCCTCAGACTTGAAGCACATGTATTACAGCAGATGTGGGGTGCACACTGTTTGTCTTGATCACTTAGTTTACAACCGAAATAAAGCTGATATGCCTTTGTTATTAGTGGAGTAATAGACTGTCTCTGAGACGCAAAACTCACATCACCACACACGTAACAAAACTGATCTGGATTGTTTACACACTTTCGAGGCATCTTGCATGAAGGCTGTCAGCCAACTGAGGAAAAAATGGCTAATATAAAACAATATAATGTACACGTATGTATAACGTAACACAATCATGCCGATTACATCATCTTTCCTTGCCGAATATAAAAATGTAGCACGTGTATTCTTGTGAATTACAGTATATTAATACTGTCACAGCAGGAACACATATAATTACCGTATCTCTAAAACTTGAACTAGTATTGAAAAAAATAAGTTTCATTCCGGTTTTAGCACATTAAAAATAGTAATATTTTGTTGATTTTATTTAGGATATTTTTTGGCTTTTGATCAGTGATATTTTTCGTTGGTCCAACTGGTATGCGACAGGGCTCATAAAGAGGCGTGAGCAACGAAGTACCAGACAATTTTGGTGGAGGATCATAGACTCTTAAACTTGCTTCACATTGAACCTATGGCTATTTGTGTTGAATGATATGAAAGACAGTTGATAACTTACACATAACGTCCAGTCGCACTTCTATGCTGCTTGACTTGGTCGAATATGATTCGTGGACAGCAACGCATCGAAGCATTTTTCCGTGATTGTCCTTCGAAATTTGTAGCTCAAGCACGGAAACGGCCAGCCATGTCCTCGGGTTGTCCAGCTCCGTCGTGTTGGTTTGCCTCCTGGATGGAGTTATCTCATGGTGGTCTGAAAAGAAATAGAATGATGACATAAGATCCCTTTTCGCCACAGATGGCTCTGGACGAGAAATTCTCCGATGCGTGATGAATGTGAACCGATTTGCCATAATTCTTTCTTGTTCGAGATTCGATGATGCCGAAACTGGGAAGAGCGTAGAAATCAAGATCCATCAGCAGCTATTTCCGAAATATTTAATAATTTTGTAACAAAAGGCTTACACTATAGGAACATGTGCTTGCATCGACGAAATGCTATGTATCTAACGGATGCCAGTACTGGATACCTCTTGAACGCTTATATATTTTCTAGAAAGGATTCTGATGGCTATCTGTTAACAGATGAGGAACGAAAATTCTCGAAACCCACTCAGGCGGTACTCACACTTGCCAAACCTATTTATAACACAAACAGAAATATTACAGCCGATAACTGGTTTTCCTCAAAAGAGCTGGTAAATTTTCTGAAAACTAAAAATCTAACTCTTATCGGAACACTTAAAAAAAATAAAGGTGAGATTCCTCCTACATTTTTGCCAAATAGAAGAGAGATTGTCTCCAGCATCTATGGATTTACCACTGATACAACCACGTTATCTTTTGTACCTAAAAAAAATAGAGCAGTAATAATGATCTCTTCCATACACCACAATAAAAATACCGATGTTGAGACTGGTAAGCCAAAAATGATCAGTTTTTACAACACTACTAAAGGTGGAGTGGATAGCCTGGACCAAAAGTGCAGTCTTTATTCTTCAAGTCGTAGAACTCGCCGATGGCCCATGGGCATTTTTTTCAGATTGGTAGATATAGCCTCTGTAAATTCATATATTCTACATCAGTTGTACCGAGATAATCCAGAAATGAACCGCTATCATTTCGGAAAACATATGCAACCCCGATATCAAAATGTGCGTATTGGTCGTGAAATGAAACTATCTATAAGACGCATACTACAATTGGAACAAGAAGAACATCCTATGGAAGGTGATAAACTGAATACAAGAACGACTTGTAGACGTTGTCCCTCCAAGAAGGAGAGAAAAACATTCCATGTTTGTATAATGTGTAAATCTCCAATATGCATGGAATGTACTAGGAGAATTTGCAAAGAATGTTCCATCTAAATATGTTGAGATATTTTTATATAGAATGTTTTTAGTAATGCTTTGATGTTATTTTATTTAGAAGAGTTTATTTCAATTATTTATGTGCGTAAAAGTGTTGTATACGTTTTTATTTTATTTTTATTTATGACTCTGTTACACTTGAACAAAAATTTAGCAATATAATATTTTTTTCCATACTTTACTCTTATTTCATTCAAATATAGTTAAAACTAGATCAAGTGCTAGTTAGAAAGATCTAAGAGGTAATTCGCATGCTACAAAAAAAAATAAAGATTTTGTTATTCATGTATACTCAAAAAAAGACAACCGGTCAAAATGACCGGTTAAGTCCTACAAACGTGACCTCTGTAGCTAAGGGTTAATTATGTAAAGGCCTCGTCGAAATAAATAGCTCCCTCTCTCCTTACGTATCACCCAATTGTTGCAACAACTCGGCTTTGAAGAAAATGGGAGTTTGTAGGACAGAATCCATGGAGGAGTAAGGTGGAAGGGCGGGGTTGCCGCTTTTCTTACAAGTAAGTTCGTTTGCTCATGTAATTATATTGGTGCAAAGACTATTTTAGCATTATGCAGTATAATTCGAGCGGAAAAAATGATATTAACATTCTAGGACCTCTCCAAAAACTCCTTTCTTAAACATCAAATGAGCAGTCATGAGAACAGCAAAGAGTCTTGTAGCGTGTTCAAGTTCTGTGGACGATTGCTGCACCGATGTTCATGATACGAGAGATGTCTTTTAAGTTTTGCATATAGAAACATAGTAGGCCGCGCGGTTCGAACGTCAGTACTGAACCTTAACCTCACTCTTTAATAAAGTTAAACTCAAAGTTTTACAACAATACGTGCAGTTTCTCACTACAGTGAATTTTTAAGGGTCATCAAGTCATTAGAAAAATGGAACTCAACCACGAACACTTTCGCGCCATAATTTATTACAACTTTTAGAGACAATTATCGCAACAAGAATGCCTTGCTGAGTTACTGTCTGTTTTCGGCAACGAAGCGCCACATCAGTCGACAATTTCCCGTTGATATGGAGAATTCAAACGTGGACATGTGACATATCGCGAGATTGAGGCGTCCTTAAAAGTCTCAAAGACCTCAATGCAAAAAATGCTACATGAAGAATTAGGAGTAAGAAAATTAGTTTCTCCTTGGATACTCCACCTGTTGACTGAAGAACAGAAAGCAGCCAGGTTAATTGGTGTCAAAAAACGCTTGACCGTTTTAATTCCGGAGACTCAATAAATGCCAACAAAAGTCATCCGCTCTCGAAGTGTTTCGAAAAATATGGTCACGACATTTGTGTCACAGGCGGGTCATATTACAACAATTCTTCTTAATGAGCAAAGAACTGCTCCTGCGTATTCGTATACCACTATTTGTTCGCCAAAAGTCATCACCGAGCTTCGAAAAAGCAAGGGAGTATTTAACAGAAGAAAACGTGGAATTATTGGACCATGCTCCATATAGTTTCGATCTAAGTCGTAACGATTTCTTTACTTTCCCGAAAATTAAAAACAGGCTGCGTGGTCAAAGGTTTCAGTCACCAGAAGAAGCAGTTGATGCATTCAAAAATGCCGTTTTGGATCTGCCAGCAAACGAGTGGACTAGGTGCTGCGAAAATTGGTTCGAGCGCATGAAAATGTGTATTAATCTTCGTGGAGAATACTTCGAAAAACAATAAAGTCATATGCAAAACTTAAAAGACATCCCTCGTATTCAATACTTCAATTCAATCTAGTCGCCTTTATTATATCACCTACAGTACAGCGCTTTTCAGAAAGACCTTTTGAACCGGATCCGGTAAGTGAGCTGAAATTGGAATTAATGCATAAATACTACATTCTAACGTAAAAATAACAGTAGAAAATTACAAGATGGCGGCTGGGTGCCATTTTGGGATGTGTTTGAGTGGAATGGCGGGTTGTGTAATAGCTAATTTTGCAGTTCCTCTATAACCCTAGAGTATAAAATGTCTCTCCAAATGGCGATTTGGCAGACTGTCGAATCTGAGCATTTTTGTACATGGACTTGTTTATAACTCAACAACCAATAAACAGAATAATATAGCATGTCGTAACAATATCCTTCTTTTGGAAGGTTTTACCTGGCTGAGCAATAAAATATGAGATATTTCGTTTAAAAAATTACAGATTTTGGTAACTTTTAAAGGAACATTCTGTATTTTATTACATATTCTGATAGATCCTTCCAAAAGGAGACGAGTGATATAACATACGAGCCGCTTTCCACTTCAGTTAGCCCAACTATTGAAATCTTAGTTTTTTTCTTATCAAACACAAATAATAAAAATGTGAATATGTGAAAAAAAGTAATATCACAAATGCCGACCGAAGAGCGTTAAGAAGAACAATCGTGAAAAACAGGCGTGCCAATTATTTACAATTAGGTGCTCTGTGGAGTGACTCCGTTGCAAGGGGAATTTCGAGGTCCACAACTCACAGAGAGGCCCACAAACTGGGATTTAGCACTTGCAAGGTAAGTTTTCTTATGAAAAAAGTGAATTAAAAACCCTAAAGTTGCACAACTTGTTTATAGGCTAAATAAAAGCCACAATACAATGGAGTGATGAGGCCCGATTCGAAGTTTGTGTTGGTGACAGTCGCAGTAGAGTTATTCGCAAAAAAAATGAAGCATTCCATATTGAGTGTCTGAAGAGAAAATTGAAACTTCCAGCACCCATTATGGTCTGGGGCAGTATGTCATCAAAAGGAGTAGGAAAACTTCATTTTATTGATGGAAATGTGGATACGAACAAAGATTTGGTAATTATAGAAGAATCGCTTTTACCACTGATGGAAGAATGTTTGACATCCGGCCAAGGTTTTGTGTTTCAGCAGGATAGTGCAGCGTGCCGTACCTCAAAAAGGCTATAAAATCGATGGAAGAAAATAATGTACCACTTTTGAAAAGGGTTTCTAGCAGTCCAGATCTGTCACCTACTGAAACTTTGTGGCACGAGATGAAAAAGGTTCTACGACAATATCCTGCTCGTACAATCACCGAACTGAGACAAAAGCTTCAAGAAATATGGGACTGTTTTACACCAAATTTTTGCCAAAACTTGGTTAACACTATGACCCAAAGAATTTCAGCCGTAATAAAAAATAAAGGTGATGTTACCCAATGGTAATCTTTCAATTGTTGCTTTGTTAACTTCGCGCATTTATTCGCACATTGTTTATTTGTTCAGATTTTCTATTAGTTATAGGTCTAAGTGATTTCAAATATGTATTTTTTACGACTAGAGTGTATCTAAAATGTTTTTGAGATAATAAATTGTTTTAGAAGTAAATAGTTTCGTCATGTTTAGTTTATAAAGGCATATTTTGGTACAAATCTTGAAGTGGGCCAACTGAAGTGGGAAGGGGCTCGTACAATAACGTTTTGATGGTCGGCTGTTGAGCTATTAGCGACCCAATGTACACAAACGCACAACTTGGACAGCCTATGAGATCGCCATTTTTGATAGATTTCAGGTTCTAGATTTATAAAGTGATAATAAACAACAACTCTTCATTTTTTCCAAAAAACGTATTTCCAAAATGGCGCCCTACTGCGATCTCCAAATTTTTATTTGCCACTTTTAGCCTGAAATATCAGTTTTATTATTTCATATTTCAGCGCATATCCTCGAATTTTGCATGAACAATGTCAAAACAATTGTAAATAAAGCTTTATGTGCCTAGAACCGGGGCAACTCGCACCGTTTCCGTTCAATGGGTCAACATGGGAATTACGCAGTTCTGAAAAGGGAATGTCTTTAATATGGGACGTAAAGTATTAAATTACCGAGTCAAAACTTTCGTCTGATGGACAAGTACTAGCAGTTTTGTTTTATAATATCCGGTAATGAAATTAAGTGTCAATGAAAGCGTACCGATTACTGGAACGTATGAAAATAAAGAGCACCTATCGCTGTTCCCAAATTGGATAACTCTTCAGGCAGCGAGCAGGCTCAGGCAGTTTGGGATGCTATTATTGATCGGAATCTTGAAGATAAAGTTCAGATTCTCTGTTGTGATACTACTTCTCCAAATGCGGGTCGCATTAACGGTGCCTGAATGCTTTCCGAACAAAAACTTGATAACGAAATGCTCATGTTTGCTTAAGCGTATTTAAATCAAAGATAGACGTTCCAATGCTTCAAAAGCTTCTGGAGAGCTGGAAAAGAGCAGATTTCAAGAAAATAGATTTGTACTCAAAAACTATCGTGCCTGAATATTTCAGAGATTGACAAGCTGCTGGAATTTTATCGACATGAATTGACCAAAGAAGTTGCTAAGGATTATCAGAACTTTTAATAGTATTCCTTGGCAGAGATACAGAGAAAAAATTCAAAGTTCGACTGCCAGGCGCTTTGTATCAAGCTCAATGGATGAGCAAGCTATTCACTATAAATAGCGTTACTAAGTTCCCAGCACAAACTTTCTAATAAGAATAAAGGAGCCTGTTCATCGTGACAACATACGTGAAACCGTCGTTGCAATTTTCAATGCACTTTAGCGATAAAAGCACCTAGCTAGGATTTATGCTTTTTAGAGGCAGCGGAGGCTTACGAAAGACTTGGCAAAACAGCTTCAAAAGCAGCTTTGCAAAACGCCTGCCAACATCTTTGGTATTTGACAGTTGAGGTCTCTGTTGACGACGACGACGTAAATGAGGAAACTAAGGTAAACATTGTTGTTAATTTAGCCGTGGTGAACGCTGCATCCGCTAAACAAGAGCTTTCTGGCCTAGTTCATGGTAAGTAAAACGAATAAGTTTTCCTTTGTCTTCGCTTACTACTTCTACACCGGGTGTTTGGTACATGACAAACCAAACAAATTGCTTGAGCGATTGAGGATGCTATTTCATGATTTCTGATGGAAGCCGCAATGCCCTAAGGGCTACTGTTACCGGGACATAATTTTTCTTTTATTTTTTTTTGCTGATTTACCTACAACTGCGCATAATTATCGTTATAGCTTTTTTGTTTTCATCGGTAATATCGCAAAGTGAACGTGAGTTTGTTCTGTAGTATATAATCAATCAGACCAAATAAACAGTTTGTCCAAATCTTTTCAAACGAACCACTTATGACCTTCCAAATTCGTACAATCACGTGAGGTATATCAATATATACTCGTACTCCATCAATAAGCCCAATGTGTCCGTCCGTTTAGTTTTATATTTATAACAAGTGATCTCATCCACGCGTTCGTTTTGAAACACCATTTGGCTGCAGCCTCAATTACAAGTAAGTTGTCTGCCAATTTAAATCCTTCCCGTATTGGTTGCTAGCATCACAATTGTGTTTTCAGCTCCTGAAGATGGCTCCATAGAGAATGCCGAAAGCTCGAGATTTCCGCTGAAAGAGTTTACGAAAGCTTACAACCTTGCCAATTTCCCAATTAACAATTAATTGTACTTTTGCCCAACTGGTCGTTGGCAAGGGCAATGACTACTACTCGCATAAATATATAATATATACAGGGTGTCCGCAAAGTTGGGATTTTCCTTTTCAGAAACAACTACCCTTGAAATAACAAAGGTAATGTGTAGTGATACGAGGGCGACCAAGTAAAAAAAAATAAAGGAAAAAGTACTCATTCTCCAGTTGACGAGAAAGGCTAAGTACGTCTCTGCCTGAAATCATACCGCTCCAACAGAAAATGAAATCAGCTGATGCGCTACCGAGCAGACGCAGGCGGTGGTGCAGACCACGAACAGAGGTAACAAATATGACCATCGTGCATAAACCACATTGATTGTCTTACACTTAATGGCACATCTTCTAACAAGGAAGGCAAAATGTTGCGTAAAAAGTCTAGGTATTGCATCCCGTCCAATCGATTTGGGAGAATAAATGGTCCAATGAGCATACCGTTCACAATGCCAGCCCAAACATTCACCGAAAATGTTTGTTGAAAATGTGCCCGACGGACAGCGTGCGGATTTTCTACTGACCAAACATGAGTGTTGCGAAAGTTATTCACCCCATTACGCGTGAACGTAGATTCGCCTGTCACCAATATGCACTTCAAAAAGTCCGGATTATTGTCATGTTGATGCAACAACCACTCACAAAACCGCACTCTTGCTGGAAAATCGTCAGGTTGAAGGGCTTGTACACGTTGGACGTTTTTGATACTTGCACTTCTCTAGCCACGTCTCTAGTGCTTGTTGTTTTTTGAAACGCAATCGATTATACGGGTTCGTTTACCTCTACACGCGTGACCGTAACCGTCGGTTGAAGGTTGCATACTGACCTGACACACTGACCCCGACCCAGTTCTCTCGTCGGGTTGAGCTAGTGTCCTAGTACCATTCGGGGATGTCGCGAGTCGCGGCTACAGGACGGTATTCAGATATTTTTGATGTTGCAGAGCCCTTTATCTCGGTTCCCCTAAGACCTTGGTGTATATGGTACTAAGAAAAATTGCTTATGTTTTCAAGATCTACACGTCGTGTAAAGGAAAACCCCAACTTTGCGGACACCCTGTATAATATATAATAATTTCAAATTTCAAATTCAATTATAGAAAAAATTACCCTTTTTTAAAACCTTGTTTTACTTACAAAACTTCTGTAATTGATGTGATAAACATCATGGAAATGGTGTGCTGGGGTCAAGAAGAGAGAAAACAGTTGGTTGGGCTATTGATCCTTTTGTACGAATTTTCCAGTTTGTATTCAATTTGAATCAGTTAAAAACTCTTCGAAATGCCTACCTCCACTTGATGAGCACATTAATGTTAGCGAGTTACTTCTCCTGTCTATACTACAACTATTCAAAACTGTAATGACTCATACGCGTGATCAACACGTGATCAGAGCTCGATCCCGGCTTCCTTCCAGTACAGCCGTATAGCGTACGACATATGTCGTTTCTGTGGCTTTGCGGTGGTCAACAGCACAGACAGAGATGGAAATAATGGCTGATTGTTCTCCACCGGTAGAACCAATGAAATCAAAGACGCGCCTCGACCGGCAGACTCATAGGCGTCGGCAACGCATTGGAACGTGTTTCGTTGAACGATCGCATATTGTGTGTTTTTATAAGAATTGTTGTGTGATTGTTATTGTTGTGGTTTCTGTGGTTACTGTTTTGGTTATACTTAACCATGGAGAGTACAAATGGCACGAGTGGAAGTACTGAAAGCCAGGGAACAAGTAGACGGCTTCGTAAAGCACTGAAGAGGGACGCGAAAGAAATCATGCTCAACGTGTTCAATTATCTGAACAGAACTATGTCGCAGGGACATGCACTCGCGCATTGTGAAAGTATGACAGGCGTTCCAGAGTGGACCATTCGCAGGGTGGTGCATGAAAAGAGGAAAACTGGAGCTACTACTGGTCCAAAGTTTAATTTGAAGGGACGAAAGGCCGTTAAATTGGATGACGATAGCAAAATGGCGTTAAGGCGAACCGTACATTCATTCTTCTTTAGGAATGAGATACCAACCCTCAAGGCTCTACATGCAGCGATCAAGGAAAATGAAATTATACCCCAAATGAGCGTAATCGGAAGTCAGTATTGATAGAGAGACCTGAAATAGTCGCCTGGCGTCGAAAATACCTACGCGAAATGATTGAATATAGGCGACAAAGCAGAAAAATCTATTATTTGGACGAGACATGGCTAAATGCAGGTCACACAGTTAAAAAAACCTGGATAGACAAAAACGTAGTGAGTAACCGACAAGCAAGCATTGAAGGTTTGTCAACAGGTCTTCGTGGACCTTCAGGGAAAGGTCAAAGATTGATCGTAACTCATATTGGTAGCGATAGTGGCTTTTTAGAAGAGTGTGACTTGATTTTCGTCTCTAAGAAAGGAGGTGATTACCATGACGAAATGAATGCCAGCTGCTTCGAGAGCTGGTTTCAAGGGGTGCTTTAGCGAGTTGAGCCCAACTGTGTGATCGTCATGGATAATGCTTCCTACCATAGTCGTCGAGCCGAACGTGTACCGACTATGGGATCTCGAAAAAGTGACATGCAGCAATGGTTGCGCGAAAAAGGAATCCCGTTTGACGATTCATGTGTGAAAGCGGAATTGTATGAAAAAATTAAACAGCACAAACCTGCGAACATTAGTTACGTGACTGATGAGATGGCCCGTCAATGTGGTGTCACTGTGCTGCGGTTACCGCCCTACCACTGTGAACTGAACCCAATAGAGCTCATCTGGGCTCAAGTGAAGGATTATATTGCGCGCCATAACACAACCTCCAAATTACCAGACGTTAAGGTTTTACTTGAGACTTCCATACAGCTAGTCACGCCCGAAGCTTGGCAGAATGCTATCCGTCATGTTGTGAAGGAAGAAACAAAAATGTGGCAGCTTGACTACCACATCGACACCATCATAGAGCCAGTTATAGTCAATTTCAACGAGGAAAGCGATAGCGACAGCTTATTACTGTCAGATGTAAGTGGAAGCGACGATGAATAAAGGTAATTCCCAAATTTTTTACTTACAATATGTTTCAAACCACTCTTTATTAAGCATTTGACAAATCTAGTTCACCCATGTTAAACATTCATACCCCGCCTATGAACAGCCGACTACTGGTAGTTAAGTGATGTTCACGTGAACATCGATGAGTCATTACAGTGTTAGATAGTTATAGTATACTATAATATGCATTAAGGATTAGTGTCAAAGGTTTACAATTGTACTATTTTGATGCACAAACTGAAATAGTCTGTCCTTTTAGTGGAATGAACTTCAAAAGATCTTCCTTAATCGTCAAATCACTAAAAGCATCTTGACGAACACGGCCATTTGAGATGTGTCAACGATATCAGAGGATTCATGCAGGTGCAGTGAAATAAGCACAATTACCGAAGTCATTTCTCGACTGTAAAACTGTATCATTGCTCACTACTTCTGCTCGTCTCAGCACTGTATTAGCAGCGAGTTGGCAAACAATGAATCTGTTGCTTCTAAAAACGCATGTTTTATCATTTCATGTTTCTTCTTTCGTGTAATTATCTGAGACATCCGGTATAATGCTTCAGCTGTAGCCTTACCTTTGTCGATTGTATTTAAAAACATTGTTGTTGTCCAATTAACTGTGTTTTCTAATTGTCTCAGTTTTTCCGTTTTGGTTGCAGAACGTAATGGGAATGATTCTTCAAAGTTGCAATGTACAGTTTTATAGTGCCTCAGATACTCCCTTGCTTAGCAACGGAAACAGATATATTACAACATACATTTTGACCTTAGCTTCTGTAAAGAAATATTCTTTCCATTCAGAACGGAAATGGTATGTCTTCATCTTCTTACTACTGCTCATATTGTTTTTAATTGCAGGTCAACTCTAACCTAACCGCTGGACTTTGTGTCGTTCAGTTTTAAACTGAGCGCAGTGTCGCCGCGCCTTACGTATTTATTCTGTTCAAACTAGTCGAGATCGTTCTCGAACAGATCGCTGATCGCAGTGTTGCCGCTGCTTGTGCTTATTATGAGAATTTACAAAATTTACGGAAGCTTCTACGATTTTAACACCTTATAAAATACGTTGTGAGTAGCTCACTATCGACTGGTTGACGACCACTGTCTTAGAGCATTGATGTTTCCATCAAAAATCATCAAACAGCGTCCCCAATAGCCCAAACAATATTGTTGGTTCATGTACCAAACACTTTAATATGCTGTTGAAAGCGTTAAGATAAGCTAGCATAAACTGAAATTCTGGCATTAACAACTTTTATTACGGTGCGTACAAGAACACAGGCTGGCATATCCTGACAGTAAAAAGAAAAGTTTGAAAAGAAAATTTAGTAAAAAAAATTCTTTTAATGATAAATATATAAGTAATACAAGATACAAATAAGGCAGTGTTTTATTCGTCAAATAAGAATTAGGTTTTGAAATCTATATATAGTTTCCCTATTATTATTACTTGCAAATTGAAAGTTTGATCGAAAGTCGGAAAGGGTTATCGCAGTAGTATTCATTTTTTGAGTTGTTAGAGTGAAATGGAAAAAATTAGAGGGTATGCATATCTCAATAATTTGAACAAAAGCTTGTTTGCCTTCATCGACTGGGACACCCTACTACAAATAAGTAGGGCAGTCTGTCCTAAATGCATTCATACTTAACCATCTCAAACGAATTGCTAAGGCCATAACCACGGTTTTTACTGGAAGCATCTAAACCATGTGGTGTCTCGATGATGATTATTCCTGACTAGTGAAGTAGAAATAAAGGTAATTTGGTTAATAGATATATTACGTGTAACTAACCCTGTAAGAAAGATACTGTCTTTTCGCCAGAAATGCCAGAGAAGGAATGTGTTCCGGAACATTACGTCCTAATTACCTAGAGTAGCTGCCTTTTACATCAATTTACAGACTTTTACACAATCCAGTAACTTAAGCTGCAGATCTTCTGGATTTAATATATTTTACTAGGGGAATAACTGCCAGTATCATTTGTACACGATAAGGCCCATTCATATTCAATGTAAGCAACCTTTAGAGACATCCCCTTTATTGTTGACGTTATTATGGCCGTACTTTATGTCGCTGACACATATTGGTTAACACAACGAGCATATAAATTGGATTTATGAAGTCTCGAGCTCCCTGTTTAACGCTCTTAACTTTATATTGTGTATGCCTAGCACTTTGACTAGTAGTTTACTTTAAAAATGACACATAAATTGAATACATTCCTACTACGTATTCGCAAAAAAGATTGTTGTACATCTTGGGTTTTTTTCAAGACAAAAAGTCAACTGTTATACAGGGTGTAAACTTTACGGTATTCATTATTGGGTAATAGGGGGTGGGTCAAAACAAGTCAAAAAGTTTATATGACCCATGGTGCAAGAGTCAATAGATCTTTGTCTAAATAGCTTTATAGTTTACAACTTTAAGCCCCAATTTCACCAACAACAGTCCGTTATTCTCCACCTATAGGGTAACAGACCGTCAGATACAGCGAATGAGCTTCAAGTTCCAATCAACAAATTTTGGCAACCAATAGCTATGATATCTTAAAAACAAAATACTGTCAAAGTATGAGATGACAACTTGTCATTGAAACATCACCAGCTTTTTGAATATTAAGAAATTACATATAATTCAGTCAAGATTTTAAGAAATGTTTGATTTTTGAATTAAATTCATGTTTTAATTACTATTGTTGATTTTCATGTTTATATTATTTTCTTCATTTGATATGTGATTCTGGGTGTTTTTTCCTATAAACCTCTTGCAGATAGCCATTAAGCACCTACTTGATGACAGGCTCTACCAAAAGATATTGCTCGTTTCCAAACATACATCCATTTACTTGCCGTTTATAAATCCATACATTCATAAAGTTGAATATTTTTCGTTGTTCAGGAACTGAACAAATATCCACACTATATTCACAGCGATTAAGAAATTCCCAAATATATGAATTAAAGCTACCCGCATCCTAAAACCTGCAAATAAAGCTACAAATTTGCGATATTTTTCTTTTTTCACGCGTACACATTCTAGGTTATATTTATATTAGACATTATTTCAATACAGCTGATTATTGCATTTCAAGGAGTGACACTAAATGCTTGAGGTTGGAATATACGGTAGAGTAGTAGATGTTTAAATGTTTTTTTATCCATTACGTATTTCAAGTTTCTTAAAGGAAAAAATGCTGAACTCATGCTCTGCTTTTCGTCTCGGTAACTATGACCAACCGCATACGATGTTGTTCCATGCTGTTTAGCAAACATCGGTACGGTCGGCAGAGAAACAGAGAGCAAGCAACTGCCACCTACAAGGAGATCACCACGTAGTCGGGGGCAGGCGATTTGAGGTTAGTGCAATATGAGACATTATGATGCAGAACGCGTATGCATGCGAATGAGGGAGGTTCGAACACGAAGAAGAGGATGTCATTTGGAATGTACCTTAACGCGTTGCTATCCGCCGCGTCGAGATGCGGCAAACATTACCTACATTTGTAAGATTCACACCGAATGAATGAAGTGCTTCGGTGAGTATGCCGTATTTTTCGGAGAATCTCTCAATTCAGACAAGTCAAGCCGATTAAATGATCACCGTACTTTCCCTTCTGAGATTAACTATACTAAGTGACATATAAATCCGAACACCCAGTTTAAATGGTTTTATTTTAATAAAATTTTGTATAAGTACTCAATGAAGCATAATAAGTAAATGATAAAAATTTCTAAATGATTGCACTGCTTTAAAGCCCTTTGACCTTTAATAATGTGTGGATGCACCCTGATGTGCTACGCATTCTCCAACGCGCCTAGGCATGCTTCTGATCAGGTGGTCAATGTTCTCCTGTGGTATCTCATTTCAGGCAACCACCAACTCCTCTCGAAGTGCTTCTAGAGTCTGAGGAGGACGTTGCAAATTGAGCAATCTTCTACCCATCATATCCCACACGTGCTCAATTGGGGATAAGTCGGGAGATCTTGGTGGCCATGTTAACAATGTGAGATCATTATGTTGAAAGAAGTCTGTTGTGACTCTTGCAACATGTGGTCGGGCATTATCTTGTTGGAAAGTTGGATCTGCCAGGGTGTCAAGATAGGGCAAAAGATGAGGTTCTAGAACTTCGTGGATATAACGCTGCACGTTCATGTTACCTCTGATGAAGATTAAAGGTGACCTGGAACCATAAGCTATAGCACCCCAAACCATAACTCCAGCAGTGTGATGAACATGTCTTTCAACAAAAAACTGTGGATTCCTCCTTTCACCACGTCGCCTTCTAACCCTGGCACGACCTTCGTGCATGCCTAAACAAAATCGAGACTCGTCACTAAAGACAATACTGTTCCATACCTGATCCCAGAGTGACCGTTGTCTGCACCACTCAAGGCGATTACGTCGGTGTTCTCGAGTTAAAGGGAGGACCCAGTGTGGCCGGTATGAAAACAAGCCAAAACTTCTCATTCGTCGGTAAACACTTTGCATGCCAATAGGTCTTCCGTGTTCTGCAAACCATTCATTTGCAATGGACCTGGTAGTGGAGAAACAATCCCTTAAGGCCAATAATCTTAGTCGGCGATCTTCACGGTCTGTTGTTCTACGGCGGCGTCCAGTGCCCCTTGCTCTTTGCGTACGGCCTTCTCGAAGCCATGCCTGACAACACCTAACCACAGTGTCTACACTTCTTTGCACTCTAACTGCAATTGCCCGAAAAGAAAGTCCAGCTTCCCGAAGTCCCACTGTACGGCCCCTATCAAACTCACTAAGTTGACGAAATCGTACAGGTCTCCGTACTCTAGGCATCGTAACCGATCGTAAAAGATTTCAAGAACCAAAATCCGCCAACGTTGATTCTTTACTGCAGCTGAAATATTCATTTTTGGAGCGTTAGTGAATTAAAAAAAAGCAGTATGAAAACCGGAATGTCCAACTGATAAGGCTGAAAATTTTTTCACTTGTTATTTACAGTAAGATAAATACATTCACCAACTTTTATTAAAATAAAACCATTTAAACTGGGTGTTCGGATTTATATGTCACTTAGTATATATTAAGCATTTTCTTGCCTACAATAAACTAAACTATGCTTTCGTCAGACCGATCAAAAGGACGGCCAACCATGGACAGTTGTTTTGTGCTTCTTGGATCCTCGTCAATATGGTCTAGGCTTGGTCTTTTGTCTCTGGACAAACGAACGAAAACTTCGCAACTGACCTCTATACCAGAGGTACAGTCTATCGAAATAAGACAGCGCATGTATGACACCAGAATCGCTCATGGTTGGCTGTGTTTTGGATCGGTCGGACAAAATCATCATTAGCCAATGGCAAGTAGCCACATTTTTACAGCTTTCTCGAAGACTGCATCCGAATTGAGCGGAAAAGAACCAATAATATGAGCATAACCTAATCAGAAAATAATGCAGGTTTAAGTATCGTCACAAATGTTACAACAAATCCCATTCGCGATCACCTTTATTTCGAGTAGGTGAGATGCACTGCATTTCTATCCATTTACTGATGATGAATTATCTGATTCACTCAATGAAAGCTAAAAATATGAGGTCCCAAATTACATCGTAAAAAAGTGCCAAATTATATTTTAAAGCCACTGGTCTTCATGATTAATATATCATTCTGCACAGGAAAATTTGCTTGTCTGCTAAAAACAGTATACAAAAAAGCGAATCCCTCTGAGCTGAGTAAAGGCGAGAATACACATGCCAGTAAAATAGCATGCCAGTGGCCAGTAACTTGTATGCTAACTACTTGTACCACGACATCCCAAAATACACATGCTAGTTTTGGATATGCCAGTCTGTGAAAACTTTCCTTTATCTTCTTTAACTCTTGGTGGTAGGTTGTTCTTAGGTTTTTTATCTTATTTTTCATAAATTTCAACGTTAAATTGTTATCAGTCATTTGCTTCAATAAAGACTTGTAAGCATTGTCTCTAGCGATTTTATTTTTATACAATGGAGATCATGTATTCCATAAACACGGAAACTCCCTATACTGCATAACAAACAATAAAGTCTTTTCGTCTCCCCAACGAGCCATTTTGCCCGGAACTAAACAAATAGTTCTATAGTTCAAGAATCCGTTTTTCACATGCGAGTTTCTGGTAACGATGTCGTTCACACACCTTTGAACATGACTCGCATGTTTCCTCCTCTCCATTCCCTCGACGAAATCCTGCTACTGGCACACAAAAATCAAACGTCTTGCGATCTACTGGCGTGCTATCTTCTAGCGTGCTTTCTTGCTGGCAAAGAAAGTCACACATGCAAGTAGCACGCACAATCCAGTAACTGGCATGCTTCTGTGCGTGTAACAAGCATGTGTATTCTCGCCTTAATGATAGACCAGTAATGATACCATTAACTTTTTCTAAAGAATTCGAGTACTGTTACCTTGACAGATTTTGTTTTTGGGATATCTTTTTGTTTTGGGGAAGTAATCATATTTTGACACAGACACAAGGCGGTTTTAGAAATGGAAAAACTACGGCAACATCAATTCACAGCTTCTACGGAATTTTTGCAAAAACGATTGAGAAGGGCGACTGTGTATTTTACTATCTCAACAGGGCATTTGACTGTGTGAAAAAATATCAAAGTTGGACATAAATGATCCATCATATCATTGGATAAGGCCTTTTTTAGAGAATAGGTCTCAATCTGTGAGCATAGTCGATAGAGGGCTCTATTCTAGGGCATATACTTCTCAGTCTATGTTTGAATGACTTTGAGTACAGTTCCTCTAAAAATAAATCCATTTTATATGCAGATGATACTTGAGCGGTGATATCGAATAAGTCTGAGGCTAACCTTGAGAGAGATTGTGGAGTTTTAACGCAAAATCAATCATCAATCTTAAATTCTGAAAAAAAGTTGTCCAATTTAATAAGATTCAGAAGAAACCTGTGGCATTAAATATAACTTTTAATAGCACAAGGATGTCCCTTGACATGAAAGTAAAATTCTTGGACTTGTATCTAGATACAGGTTTGGCTTTTAAAGACCACTGTGTAGGTATTGCTTCAAATATATGAAATTATGAAAAATCTGCGAACGGTATTTTTGGCCCAAAAAAGAGTGGTTAGATGTATAGTATGATCGGAGTCGTAGTAGGCAACCTTTTAAGAGTATTTCTAAGCGTCTTAAGATCTTAACTTCTCCGTCATTGTTTTTATACGGCTGTGTATACTTCTATTCTCAAAAATTTTAACTCGTAGTCGCCCAGACAAGCTGGGGACTTGAATGTGTGTTTTGCCAAGTACAGAGTCGGCGTCAGATCGAAAACACTAAAACACGAATTTTCAATAGGCTACCAAATCGTATTAAAGAGTGTGTGTGGAGGTTTAAATAATTTTAAGGGTAAACGGACAGAATTTCTTGTAAGTAAATGTTATTGTGCCATCTCAGTTTATTACCTTATTGGAAGGCGAACGCCTTGCTTGTTTTATACATACATTTGTTTAGTATTGTTTTATTAGTTTTTACTCTGAAGAATCTTATACATACATTGTAGTGTCTCTCAGGATAACAAAGAATTTGAACTGACTTTGAACATCCAGAATCGTCAGCTATCTAACGGTCACGTGACGAATATGAACGTGAACAGAGATCCCCAACAGTTCCAACTAATGCGTAGTTAGTTTGCTGATTGCTGATTTTTTTCGATTGGTATTTGTCAACTAATTCCAAAACGTGCCGACGGTTCTTACCGCTCACCCATTCACCGACGCGAACGTAGCAAACTATCCCCTTTATTACAAACGTACTGAATTACGGCCAAATATTGGTTAACACAGCGGCCATATAAATTCGATTTATGAAGTCTCGCAGCGGCTCTCTCTCTTTCGCTCTCCCCCATACTCCATTGTGACCAACCTCTGGTTTTATGAATCTTCTAGCGGTGGGAAAGTTGGGATAGCAAGCCCGTTGACAATGCATATGCACCGAATATTAACTAGTATAATATCAGGAAGTAATATAAACGGCATTAGCCCTTTAGTTAATAGAGTTTGTACTGTTGTTGGAAACGCTAGGGTAAGGCTGTACGGAAGGTATTATTTTGGGTAATTGCTTTACTACCCTGTTTCTGTTTGTGATAATTTGGCAGAGAGCAATGAGTGAAGTTGTTTTTTGCTTTTGTCTCTATAAACAGTAATGGGTCCAACCGTATTCGACCTTGGGAAGACATACTCCGTGATCCTCCAAGGTGGCTCACCCATAACTTTTTTATTACTGAAGATAGAAAAAGGGAATTTTTTATTTTGTGTTCATCATTTTTCTGAATAATTGTGGAAACGATCAAGCCTCAATTAATACAACAATAAAAATGTGTATTTTCATTCGGTAAATGTATGCACTATGTCCTGTTATTCTAGCTATCCGTGACTAACAATTGAAGGGGTTGATAGGGTTACTTTAACAAATACCTAATCTAGGTTATTGAAAATTTATTTCCTACGTAGTTAATTTACATTGGAAAACTATACTAGAAACAAGAAAATATACATTCTGTTGATTTACGGGGAAGCAACAAAAAATGCAACTGAGAATAGAATAGAAATTTATTGGTTTCTCAGTTATAAACAAAAACAAAGAAATTTATAACAGAGATAACACGTCATTGTGGTACAGTGTAAATAACAAAAAATTTTTTTTAAGTGCATACAAAAGCAAACATAAATAGACAACATATGACACAGCGATATTGATGCTTACGGTTTCACTAGAGCACAGAACTCTTCAATACTATTATCCATTTCGCATATACAGGGTGTCCCGAAAAAGGTGTGCAATATTCTACCAGCGGTTTCTAGAGGTTAAAATAGGAAGAAAAGTTTATATAAACATAGGTCGACAAACGTTCCGTAAGGGCGCTACGGTCTTTTAAAGGGGTTCCCCTGAAGATGGTTTTTCCTTCATATTTTCGAAACGTGTTGAGATAAAGACATCAAATTTGGTATTCTAGCCTAGTTGTTATGCTGGATTTAAAAATATTAACAATTTTAGACAGTTTTGTTTGAAAGCGTATGTAACAGGGACGGACTCAGGTTATATTAGCCCCAAAATTTTTGTGTGATTCTATTTTTGAAATTCAATTTTAGAATTTGAAAATTTAGGGTTTTCTACATAAAGAATGTCCTCCTATTGAATATCGATAAATTGTGGCATTTTTGGATAAAACCAAACTAAAAAATTTGTCACATGATAGGAAATGTACTGCAAGACTAGGCTAGAATACCAAATTTTATGTCTTTATCTCAACACGTTTCGGAAATATTAAGGAAAAACCATCTTCAGCGGAGCCCCTTTAAGACCGTAGCGCCCTTAGGGGACGTTTGTTGACCTATGTTTATATACATAGTCGTGCCATAAGTTCTGTCCCATGATAATCTCATGATAAAAATGAAACAAGATAAGATATATTTATATGAAAGATATTATTTATTCGACAACATTTTTAGAATTCATAATCAAACAGTTTTATTCAAAATGTCCCCCCTTGGCCTTCACACACTGCTTCAATCTCGCGGGCCACTCATCTATCACTGCACGCACAGCTTCCAAAGGAATAGCTGCCGCTGATCGGATCAAATCCGCTTTCAGGGACTCGATATTACGGTGGGCTTTGGAGCAGGCCAACTGCTCTAGCAGGTCCCACAACTTGTAGTCTAAAGGATTGAGGTCCGGACTCCCTGAGGGCCAATCTTCCGCAGCAATGAACTCTGGCACATTGCTTTCCAGCCAGCGCTGCGTACTCTTAGCCTTGTGAGCGGGGGCGGAATCCTGCTGGTAGACCCAGTGTTGGTTGGCAAACAATGTACCACTTAAAGGCTTGACGATAGGATCCAGTATGTCGCTCTGATAGTTTGCCGCTTTTGTTTTCACGCCCTGTTTACAGAAATGGAGCTGAGTGACCCCTTCGTAGGACACCCCCCACCAAACCATGACTGACGCAGGGTGGTGGCCTCTCTCAACTCTCGGAATGATCTCCGAAGCTTCCTGTGAACTCCTTGCATACACTTTGTCATTTTGTCGGTTGAATTTTTCTTCTATGGTGAAGATTTTCTCATCCGTGAACAAAATCTTTCGGAATCCCCCAGCTGCGTACCTCTCCAAGAGCTTCTTGGATCTTGTCGCCCTGATGTGTCGCAAGGTGGCCGTAAGTCGCTGGCCCGTACGTCTCCGGTAAGCCCCTAGCCCTAGGTCTTGTTTAATGATGCGCGACATCGTCCGGACAGGAATCTTCATTTCCCTGGATAGGATCTTCTGCTTCCGGAGTGGATTCCTTTGAATCCTGGCTTTTACGGCTTTGATGGCTGCTGGAGTCCTTACTTGACGAGGTCTTCCGCTTCTTGGCCTGTCATCAACAGAGGACGTCTCATTGTACCGCTGAATGGTCCTAGACACAAATTTACGCGATATTTGAAGGCCGCGTAAGAGTTCAAAAATCTGACTAGCACTGTGATTACACTTATGTAAAGCTATCACTGCAATACGGTTCTCTGCCTTGCCCCACTCCATCGTTATGCTTCGAGAGATCAATACAAACTGAGGTATATGTAATTACCCGAAAAGCGCTTAATCAACTGACACCACAATGTAAACAATCGGACAAGTATTAACAGGTCTACACTTGTTTGAAAACGAGGGACAGAACTTATGGCATGACTACGTAAACTTTTCTTCCTACTTTAAGCCCTAGAAGCCGCAGGTAGAATATTGCACACTTTTTTCGGGTATATTTATAAATGCTTATTTTGAATATAGTGAATGCTTAAATGGAGTAATGCGGACATTTTTCGGTAGAATGTAGCGTATGTGATGGGTAGATGTATTACTGATTTTTGCGAGTATTGTAACTGTGGTTGAAGATGTTTTTTCAAACTTTACTTTATGGTTAAAGATAAATAGTGGAGATCTGGCTCCGCTAGATTTTTTTCTTTGGAAGATAATTAAAAATCAGGTGTGTAAAGCTACGTCAGCTACTCGTGAAGAACTGGAGCATAAGGTAATCACTGCGGAGTTGTTAATGAATGTGGTGTAAGCAACAATTGATAAAGTTGAACTTTGGCGTGATCAAGGAGGAGGCCATTTTGAACACTTAGAACCTTAATGGCACATTTTTGAATTTTATTTTTTGTTATAATTATTCAATTCATTTGTATAGGTCAACAAGTCTATTCCATTTTCTTTCCTGACGATTAAGCTATTCCCATTTTCTTCCGGTTTGTTACACATTTTGTATTTAGAAAACGACACCTTAGTGCGTAGGTATACCAAATGCAGATACGTATTATTTGTTGTTAGGTATGATCGTTTCTCAAACTTAATTTAAAAGAAATGTAAATTTATCTATAATACGCAACTCCTAAATTTCGTTTTTCTATCTTGAATAATAAAAATGTTATAGCGGTGAACCACATTGGAGAATCATCCGGTATACCAGACCAGTCATTTCAGGCCATCAGTTAGTTTGTATGTCGCCGATATTCTTTTTCTAGCCGTGGAATCTCAGGAGCAGCTATGCCTTCAGAAGTCGATGCTGTGCTGGAGAAGTTATCAGTTATAAACAAACATGATAAGACGATAAAACTTCCGGACTTTAAATCTCTTGGTAGTTTTTTGGCTTATTCAAAATATTACTTTGAAGAAATCAACAAATTTCATGTTTCATACCGGACTAAATTTTCTTATGATACACATCACAACATGCAATTCCGATATTTATGACAAGCTTCCAGAAAATATTGTATCACTTAATTGAATCCTACATTAGTTTTTGATACCACAAAATGGCATGAGGTTTTCATGAATACATATTGATCGACTACAAATGCAAAAATGAGATTTTTATCCTCTCACGATACCGATATATCGGAAATAGATAGATAGTTTTTATTTGTCCCAAAGGTAACAGACAAGTTACAATAAAATAAGCTTAGAGCTGTTAAAAGTGAAGGTGTAACACCATTTACAAATTCCTCTAATTTTCGTTTTAAACCTACTCATACAAGTCAAAGGCGATAACCGGTTAAGACAAAAAAAACAACAACAAAAGAATAGAAGACTATATTACTACTTTTCGTTATTCCTAAACAGCTAGGCTGTTTCTATCATCAGTAAAAAAATCAGCAACGAATAAAATACTTCTGATAAGTACTCAATTATTACATTTTTCATACGGACCAGTGGGAGGTTCCGAACAGTTTCAGGGAACGCGTCATACCTTTATCTTAACAATCATATACTGTACATTCTTTTGTATAGAGGGTGGTGCATCCAAAGCGAAACAGGCGCATTTACTGGCAGCTCAGGTTTTTTTTTTGGATAAACGCTTAGACCCGTAGATTTTGTTTACGAGGGGGACACAAGTTTGTCTCCAAAACTAATGAACTGAAGCTCATGTATTGTACATCATTATATAGGAAATTGAAAGACCTTTAAAATAAGGTATCACTCGACCCCCCTTTCCATTTGAGATTTTAGGGTTGGTGTCACCCCCGCCCAGGGGGCTGCACGTGTTAACGTGATTTTTTGCCAAACTTGTGTCCCCCTCGAAAACAAAATCGACGGGTCTAAGCGTTTTTCCAAAAAAAACGGAGCTGCCAGTAAATGCGTCTGTTTCGTTTTCGATGCGCCACCCTGTATTACTATAATTTTATTTGTCAGGCAGCAGATCGGCTTTATGTCTCGTTTCATGTTTATGGCTGCTTGATAAGTTTTCTAAAATATTTTTGTTATTGGATACAAACATAAATGAGTCTAGTATATACGTACTGATGGCATTTAATAGTCTATTTTTTGTGAATATGTCTACAGCTTTCATCATACGGCATACTGAATATACTTCTCAAACATCTTTTTTGAAGTACAGCCACATCACAACCTACCATACTTGAAACCACTCGCAGAGCGTAGCAGTACCTAGAGTCTCTTGATATGCGTTCTCCAATTCAACCTCCTGTCAATAGTTACTCCCAGAAGAAATATGTTGTTGCTATTTTGAAAAAATGTATTATTATATGAGAAGGTAAGATTGTGTTCAATTCTACGTTATTTCCAAAAGTAATGCCTACGCTCCGAGTCGTCCTTAGAAAATATTAAGATAGTGTCATCTGCATAAACAATCGCGCTTTGACCAGTCACACTACACATTTTATTCGTATACATTATATGGGGTTGTCCAAAACGGAAGCAGGAAAGTAAACGCATATCAAAACAAGAAAGATTGATATTCAAGTCAAGTTGGGTACTTTATTTTGAAGGTTCATTTATACCATTTATGTATGAAAAATCCTATCGCTCAAATGTTCACCATGACTGGATTTACAGACGTCCACGCGATGGTCGAAATTTTCAATGACATTTTGCAACATGGTCGGTTCTATGGCATTTATCTCGGCAATGATGTTTTTGAGTTCTTGGAGGGTGGCTGGTTTGTTGACGTAGACTTTGCTTTTCAAATATCCCCATAAAAAGAAGTCCAAGGGAGTCAAATCGCACGATCTTGGTGGCCATGGCACATTTCCTCTGCGCGAAATCACGCGATCACCGAAGAAGGACTGCAATCGATGGATATTGACGCTGGTTGTGTGGCATGTGGCACCGTCTTGTTGGAAATAAACATCGCCCATATCCATTCCTTCAAGTTGCGGCAAAAAATAGTCCTCTATCATCACGTGATATCGCTCAGAATTGACGGTAACGGCGTCCCCGGCCGCATTTTCGACAAAGTAAGGTCCGATGATGCCTTTTGACCACAATGCACACCACACAGTCACTTTTTGAGGATGCATCGGCTGATTGATCTTGATACTCACGAGGATTTTCGTTCGCCCAGATGCGGCAGTTTTGCTTGTTTACCGTCCCATTCAAAGTAAAATGCGCTTCGTCGCTGAACATGATTTTTGATGAAAAATTGGCATCAATTTGGCGGTGTTCAAGGAGCCAATCTGAGAACGTTCGGCGCGAAAAATGGTCGGCCCGACGCAGCTCTTGCGTCAATTGGATCTTGTAGGCGTGTACATTCAAATCCTTGTGGAGAATGCGGAGCAAACTGGTTCTCGAAATGCCCAATTCTTGGGATCGACGCGTTGTTGATTGTTTCGGATCGTCTCTCACACTGTCCTTCACAACAGCAATATTTTCCGGTGTGCGAACGCTCCTTGGCCAGCCAGAGCCTGGCAGATTTGCCACAGAACCTGTTGCCTCGAATTTACGCACCAGACGACCGATGGTTGTTTCGTTTGGGCGGTTGTTGCGACCGAAATGTTCACGAAGCGCGCGAAACGTGTTTTTTATTTTTGCACCATTTTTGTAGTGCTCTTGAATAACTTTAATGCGGTCTTCAATCGAATACGACTCCATAGCGATCAATGGTAAACATTCAACTAACAAAATGACATATCGGTGACAGAAAACAAAGTTGGCGTCTATGTCAAATTGACGTTTACTTTCCTGCGTCCCTATTGGACAACCCTTTATATGGACCACTGAGGAACGCCCTCCGTCAACTTAACCCTATCAGATACTATAAGTCTCGAACTCGGCTACCTGTTGAGTTTTGTTATTCAAGTAAGATTCCATTAGTCCCAAAGCTGATCCTCAGATACCATAGGTTTCTAGTTTTTTGGGGAGAAGACCTTCGGCATGAGAAATGTGTGTGATGGGTGCTAAATGGCATAAAGCTTTCAAATCGTAACATATTAATATTTCGTACTGCTTGAACAGATATACGTTGATAAAGTTGGGCCCTCATAACTTGCATATACAGTTTCTCCTACAGCACATCTTCTATATGCTTTTTACTGGTTTATGTGTTGCAAATCTCTTTCGGAGGAATGCCACCGGGCCATTTCATTTGAGTAACAGTGTGTCGCAAGAAGCGGGTAATCCAATTTAGAAAGTTGATTTTCTAGTATGCTGTGAGTATACCAACAGACGTTTAAAGCGAGGCGAGTGTTTTGATGAACCGTTCCTAGATAAACTTTGGCTGCTCGGATGGTGAGTTCAATAATGTTTGTTCTCGCCGGATGATGTTATTTCAGGCGTAAATGTGGCAGGAGCTGTTGATTACTGATATAATGAACAAGCGGCCATGCTCGTCTGCAGGGGTTACTATACATACTTACCGTTTGTAACGAGGTTGATAAGGAGTACACTAATCAATTATGAGCTCTTGACATTCTAATCAGGGAACGCAGGTAATATAAATATTTGATAGTATGCCCGACTTTAGCGAATAGGGGCTATAATGGAGAACGAATTACCGAGTGTAATTATTGTTGTGTACCTAGTTTAGAATCTATTTCTGCTCGAAGAGATAAAATACTGGGTCCTCGGAAATACTCTTGTAATTGAAGATGGGTCATAATTGGTAATCTACAAAAGTATTTTTCTCTAACAATACTACTCGTCTCAGCTTCCGTAAAAATACACACGGGCCAAGACGGAAACGGAAAACGGATATATGTATATCAAATGTCAGAAGTCAAAATGTCTTACCTATTCGTCATTGTCCGACACAGCGGTCTGTGGGACGCTCTTTGTTAAAGTATCGTAGGTCAGCACCAGACAAAGTCAGGGAGAAAGAAAGGTAGAAGAAAGAAAGGAAGCAAGGTGAAGTGCGCCGTTAAAAGGGTAATTTTGGTTGGACCTAGAATTGCACGACTTGATTTTGATCACAGTGCGAGCCGCGGTCTTGTGTGCCTGCGAATTTGCTCGACTGTGTAGTCTACTGATTCACGCAGTAGAGGGCTGCTGTGCGATTCCGCTTGACTATACCACGGTGCGTTAGTAATGGTTGGCAAGGTTCTGTTCTGCAGAACCTGCAGATTACGCATATGCGTTTTGGCAGGGAAACAGCATGCTGCGCATGCGTAAGTGATTACTGGTCTGATAACCATCTTGTATAGCCGAACTTTATTAACCAAAATTAATTTTGAGGTTCTACATAGCAAAGGGTAGAGTGGCCGAAACGTAATTTATAATCAGGTCATCCCCCTGTCAAGAGTGACACCGTGATACTTAGCAGAATTTCCCCATGGTATGCGAGCTCCATTCACTGGAACCTCAGGCGGGGCGCCACTACGTCTTTTAGTAGAATAGATAGCCTGCGTTTTCGACTTCACAGTCGCTGGGGCAAGGAACATCATGAGTCAAAAGTGAGTAAAGGATTGGCCCTGAGGGACGTCGGCTCTGATGGGCCGTACTGTCGACAAGAAATTATTAATTTTGATCCGAAATCTACCTTCAAGGAAGGATTTCAAAAGTTTTAGGAGCCAAAATGGAAAACCCTTCTGAATTATTTTATAGAGAAGGCACTTGTACCACACCTTGTCAAATGCCTTCGAGACATCCAGAAGCAAGATGCCAGTATTTTTGTTAAGGGTGAAGCCCCTGGTTACTCGCTCCACAAGCCTAACCGCCTGTAACTTCGTACTATGCTCAGACCGAAATCCAAATTGCACGTCAGAAATCACATGGCGATCTGACGAGACATGCGCAGGGTGACGTAGAATCATGATTTCAGCGAGCTTAGGTGGAGCAGGCAGTAGGCTGATGCGACGTTAGTCCTGGGGAAATATCGAACCCGCCTTCTTTGGAATCATTATAACTTCCGAAGTCTTCCACGCCGATGGAAAGTACTGGGTCCTTGCATGGCCTTGGTAATAGCCACGAGATAAGTCAAGGACTTCCGTGAAAGCAGCTTCAGCGGCTTTTTGGTGACTTGATCCTCCCCAGGCGCTCTACGTACCTTGAGGTCTTTAATATGACCTTGAAGCTCTGCTGGTGTGCAATGCGGGATCTCGGAAGAAGCCGCTGATGTGCTGTGCAACTCTTCAGCTGAAGAATCTTCCAAAAAAGAATCTTCTGAGGAAGGATCACTAATGGCGGCGCCGGGATCACTGACGCCGTTGGCTTTAAAATATCTCCAGACGGATCTTACAATTTGTTGTTCTTCGCCTAGATCATTATCAGCAGGGAGAGAACTGTCGTTCCACAGCATTAGCGAAAACCTCGACCTCGTCTTCTGTCCTGAAGACTATGCCCCCAGGACCGTGGTTGTGCGGTAGTTGTTCACGCTTTCCGTTTCCAGAGAGGAGTACTTGAGTCAAGCATCCCCGCCAGAAAGTCGTTCCATTGCTATATTGCGGAATTCGTGGAGATCATTTCTTACTTTATGAACAAGATTCGTCGATCTGCGAATGTCATCAGGATGACTGGAAACGTCTTATGCAACCACAAGTGCACATAAAAATGGTTGTCTATCGAACATTCAAGGCAATCCAGTCTATAACAATTATGCTCCGACCTCGTCTCGTAAATCGAACCGATGTAGTACCCCGTTTCCCGGCCAAGCCCACTAATTCAAAGCGCGCACTCAGCGAAGAAAAGCGGTTCACCACGCACTCTCACCTTCATCATCTCCGACCCCTGGCCTAAAAGCTCTCATTTCGTTACAGCTCACTATACACTAACGAGTGAAATGTCTTGCCCTGTAACATTCTCAAGAGCATGTTAACGCTACTATGCCACTAACGTCTGATCACATTTTCAGTTGTGCATTTTTTTTTTCTGGAACATTCACCGGACTGGACAAATCTCTCGTTTTTAGTCTGCCGAAAAGATCCCGCATGGCAATCATCTGAAACTACTGGCAGTTTTCTTTGGTAGTTAATGTTTTGCTTGCGACTTGTGGGGCTGTCGAATATTATACCCCTTTGATAATGCGACAATCATAGGTACTCATTGACATTAGATGTCTTACACCCAGAAGCAATTCTTTAACTTGATTTTTTGCAATGAGGTAGTCTAACATCAAGAATAAAACGATAACATTCTCTCGAAATTTTACTGAGAATAAATGTGAAAAAGAATTAATGTGTCGGGCGACCTCGCAGCTGAATACACAGCTGTATAACGTCGTCTAGGCATCGACAAAATGAGATGAGCAATGTCTGGCTATGTCACCTCACTCCAAGCAGCTCGAACTTCGTGGATTAGGTGTGTGTGTTAGTCTGTGGTGGATGGTACAAAAAGGATAGTCTCCTCCTTATCATGGGTCATACATACATGTTTGATGGGATTTAAATCTGGTGAACGGCGTGGCCACAGCAAAATAGTAACGCCTGCTTCTTGAAGAAAGTCCGGCTTATGATGAGCGATATGGGGACGTGCGTTGTCTTACTGACAAAGGACGTGTGGACGGCCCTCTAGATACGGCAGTAAAGTAGTTTGTAGGACATCATCAACATAGCCCCCCAGACCATTGCTCTAAAAGTCCTGTGCATATGCTTCTCAACAGCAAATTCAATATCACGTTGTTCTCCACTGCGACGTCTTACCCTTCTACGACCATCGTGCGTACCTAGACAGAATCGCGATTCGTCGCTGAAGATGACATTACGCCATTCTGCCTCCCAATGTTGCCGTAGTCTGCTCCAGTTCAAAAGTTAATCACAGTGGTCCGCAGTCAGAGGAAGCACTAACCGTGGACGGTATGAAAAAAGTCCAAAGGCTCGAATGCAGCGATAGAGTATAAGCATAGCAACAGGTCTGCCTTCTTCTCCAAACCGTTGGTCAGCGATCTGATGCGTAGTAGCGAAACGGTATCGTAGGGTTTGTTGCCTGAAGCTTCTATCTTGACGCTCTGTGGTACACCCAGGTGGACCAGCTGGCCTTCATCGTGTTCCTCAAAATTTCTTCCATCTACACACGACACACGCATTACCGTCATTGCAGTACAATTAACGCGGCGGCCAATTTCGCGATAGGACAAACCAGCATCTCAATAGGCAATAATTCTACCCCTGTTAAAGTAGCTAACATGGTGATAATTTGAACGTCTTCAAACACGAGACGTTTTGTTATGCTTAACACTGGTAAATGTAAGGGCAATAACTAAAAATATCTGTAGTACTAAACTGCTTCTTCAAAACTAAGAGACGACATTTTAACAAAGGTAAACAAAATCAAAGATAAAACGTTGACAATGTTGCCACAGCATGCTTTAAATATAGTCATTATGTTACCAAAAATTAAGTGAAGAAATTATGTCTGTTGGTGTAACACTGCTAATGTCAATGAGTATATGTCCTAATCGATAGAATAGGAAGCTTCCAGTTTCCACGCCTGGACCAGGTCGCGGGAGAGCTATGCCAGTTGTATAAAAAGAGAGGGAAGTAAGGCATCGCGTTAAATATAAAATCTAGGAGTAATTCTGATACAGATGAGCTTTTGCGTCAATGGGACGTGAAAACGGTATAGAAGCTCCAATTGTCACCGTCTTGATATTCGTTAATAGTTGAAAATCTCAATATAACAGTTTGCTGTTTTATATCAATTTTCTTCTTCTGATAGGATCTACCTTAGTGTGAAATAAATTATGAGATATACCGTTCAAAAATGACGGAATTTGACAATTTTCTTCAATGGGGTGTTTCATATATAAATTCATATTCGGTTAGAGCATTCCAAGAGGAGAATATTGCTATAACACACTACACAGTGGCGGCTCGTGGCAAAATAAAACAGGTATTCTGCAAATACGAGCTTACCTATTTTTTATATGTCAGTTCGATCCTACGCTGCTTCTTGGCAGCAGATTTGTCGATCACCCTCCCGTTGAAATTTTCCATGGTCGAAATAAATCCTTTTTCAATGGACAGCATCGACAACGCTGGAAGGCGAACCTGGGTCATAGTATTTCGAAGAAAGGTCTTGATTACTTTCAATGTTGAGAAATTTCGCTTAGCCTCTGATGTTGACATAGGAGTTTTAACAATAATTTCTAACAGCGTTTCTTTTAGTGTTTTCTCCAAACTATTTTGTATTAAAAATTTCTGATACAGAGTTCCATGTAAATCTCGGCAATCATTCCGTGCATAAATAACAGACAACTCTGTCTTTAAACGATATTTTTCTAATTCGGGATAAGCCAAGCAGGTAGTTTCCAACTTGTCGTCAAGAAACTTACCACAGTATTCTCCAGTGTTCAGGAAAAAAAAGGGATGCGGCTACCAAATATTCTTTGAATTGAAATCTGTCATTTGCAGAATTCACTGTATTGTCGCATACTTCTAATGCGGCAACTCGGTGATCGTGACTGCTATTATTACGTCGTCTCCTTTTGTTGCCTTCGGGTTCAGTGCAAATACCTTTGGGTTCATTTATTATGTCATCAATTTTATTTCTCACATCGACAATACATTTTTCAAAATTACCGATAGCTGTTTTAACTTGCGCTGGCTCGGTTTTTCTCTTCTGCAACTGGTTGAACAAGATGTCGACGTGAGGCGTGACATGATGAAAAAATGCCAACCAAAACACGAAAACAGAATCGTTTAACATATGGCGAATACCGCAAGCTGCCTTGCAGACGGTTTCATTAGTGAAATTTTCTTCTATTGCTTCCATGCATTCAATGAGTGAGTCTCTGTTCTCAAACACTACGTTTATTGTTCGAATATTAAAATTACCTGATTAAAAAATTTTTCGCATTCAAGTTTTAAGCCACTTCACGCGACAAGATCAATATGACAATACCGAGGACCGAGCACCGACCGACCGATCAGATACCGTACTTCGCATTAGATCTGTACGGATCTGCATAAATTGCAGCACATGCTTAAATCGCGCATTTCATTTTGTAGAGAGAGACAAAAGCAAGCGCGTGCGGCTTGTGTCGAAGAAGTGCACAGACCCTTTTCAAGTGGCCCATGAATAATGTTACGCTGCGGTCGCGACGAAAATGACAAGTATACAATTGGTCGATTATAATGCTGCAAAACAGACTCGACGCCGTGTCTTGCTGGGGCAGGCCGGTATTGTTTCAATTTGTGTGATAACATGGAAAATAAATAATGATCAAATTACTACTGCTTTTTTCTGATAAGACAAACGTTTTCGCAGTTCTGCAGCTCTGCAGAACTTAAGGGCCAGCCGCCAGTGTCACTACAGCGTTTTGATGATTGGTTGTGCAATTATAAGCGATTCAATGTACAAACACGCTCTACTTTGATTGCCCATTGGATCTTCATTTTGAGAGATAGTGTTTTTATCTTCCAGAATTAGCAAGTACTCGTAAGTAACTCTAAAAGAACCTCTTATTTCATCAAAAAAATTGCGCCCAGCGGATACCTTAAAATTTCCCATTGTTGCGTTAGAATATAGCATCCATGTATCAATTTTATCACCTCGAATTTAAATTTTATAACCTGACCCATTCAAGAACTAGGTAAGGGTGACGAACCATGTATAGTTAATAATTAAGTGTGATGAGAAGTGATACGATGGTACTTTCAGGTTGGAATTCACAGAATGCGTGGACCTTATCTAGGGTATTTCTGTGAAGAACAATTCACATGGTGTGACAGAGTGTGATCAGACAGGATTTCCGTTTTACGGAACATATTAACGCTATAAACTGAAACTACTGCGTATACACACTAGATAATAGGCAATTAAAAAATTACTTACCCATAAACCATTTCAGTACGGGCGGCGGGTTTCCGTAATGTGAGACGCATTTTATCACCGCCACCTCACCGTGCAGTGTCGTCAAGTTGTGGCCTGGTAGTACCTGAGTACCATTGTACTCTATACGTGGTCGTTGGGGTGGCACTGTAACAACAAATTCATCATCAGGGTGCATATCGTAGTGTGAGTGAATTAGTATCGTAAGTCCGTGAAATTTTTTTTAAGATAAGTGGATAAAATACTACATTTTATGGCTACTGGGTGTGTGAGCAAAACTGTCCTAACTCAAAGTTCAATCAACATCATATAGTTTTGCGGTGAAGATACTATTATCCTTTATTGTAACACTTATACGAGTATTAAGAGAGCAAGACTATCACATCACAGATATGATGGTCTTAGGCCCAATTTCACCAACATTAATATGTGACGGTCTCTTGGACCAATGACAAAATAGCTTATCGAAATGCAATTTGATAGAAGCTGTCAAAGATCTCTGAATATCAGTGATTTGTATTGAAATGTTGAATAGTCGTGAAAAAGTGGTTGCCTTATAAATAAGGGTACATTATAGATGTAATATTATGTCTTTGTGCTTTAGCATTAGGATGATTGATATGGCGCATAAATCTATGAACACTACATCAAATTAACTGTAAGCTTTATTTTTGGTTTCAGCTCTTTCTCGGCAAGTATAGAAATATTTAAATTATTTTGAAAAATCGTGGAGAATAATGTTATCGGTAAATATTCTCTTTTCGGTAAAAATACCGAAAAATCCGGTTCAAGTCCATGCTTAGACAATCTGAAATTTGCAATATGAATCTATATTCTAAATTCTATGCATATCCGTTGATATTCGTCAATATTTCATTTGAAGCTTTTATTTGTCATAAGATTTTAGCAAAATGTAAGATAGTAAAGGCAACACCGCACCCAGTTGACAAGAACGACAAGCTGTCAAGAATATGGATGTTTAGATCCACGAAAAGTATCGTTATGTATTGATTCTTATCGTTTTAGGAAGTATCGATACTCTAAAATGTTGGAATAAAATTATCGATATCCAGCAAAAGGAAACAAAGAAGAAAAGTAATCTGAAGTTAGTCACTCTTTCTGACACAGTCCGGATCAAAAGATGACGATGCTCGTGAAATGTGATGATACTTCTAAATAAAGGATCATATCGAACATGCCTACTGTCAAGATGTATAACCCGATGTATCGACGGAGATATTTTGCGGCGTCATGGAAATAATTTTAAATTTTCATTTGCATTTTTTCAAGTGTTGTGCAAGGTTTTTGGGAAAAATTCCACGAATCAGCTGTTATTCAAATAATGTCTAGTTATATAACCTATAATGTATACTTGTGAAAAAAGAAAAATATGGCAAGTATGTAGTTTCTTGTTGCTGGTTTTAGGTTTGTTGGTAGCTTTAAGACATGTATTTGGGAATTTCTCAATCGCTGTGAATATAGTGTGGATGTTTGTTCAGTTCCTGAACAACGAAAAATATTCAACTTTATGGATGTATGGATATCAAAAAAAATGAATGGCTTTGTGGGCGTATAAAACTAAAAATTAGTAATAAATCGGTTTGTTTGGGCACATTATATCGTCCTTCTAATTCTAATGTCAATAACTTTTTCAACGAGCATGAAAATGCGATTACCTTTGTCAAGTCAGAATTTGATGAAACACTTTTCGGTGGCGATCTTAATATTGACCTTAGCAAAGCCAGCAATATATCCGCTCAACTTGTTGAATTTTTAGATGAATATGAACTGTCTCAGATTATACATTCATGCACTCGTCCAGCCAGTGGTAGTATACTAGATTTAATTATTAGTTCAAACGTTAACATTATTGCATCTCATTCTGTTACTAACATGGATGACATTTCCGATCATTCTTTAGTTGAATGTAATACGATTTTCGTTGCTGATAGGTCCGTTCTTATTTTTAGAAGATGCCGATACTGGTCTCAATTTGATTACGATGATTTTGTTAATGACCTACGGTAGATAAACTGGCAAGCAATTTATCATATGCAAAATATTGATGACATTATTTCATTTTGGGATATTAATATCTCTAACGCCTTTGACTGGCATGCTCCGTATAAAACTGCTAGAATCACTAAGACACCAGTTCCCTGGTGGACAGACGACTTAAAATTGATGAAACAGCTTAAGAAAAAAGCTTTTTCAAGGCATAAGAGGTATAAGACTCAGGAGCATTAAGAAGAATAATCGTGAAAAACAGGCGTGCCAATTATTTACAATTAGGTGCTCTGTGGAGTGATGCTGTTGGAAGGAGAATTTCGGGGTCCACAACTCATAGAGAGCCCCACAAACTGGGATTTAGCACTTGCGAGGTAAGTGTTCTTATAAAAAAAAGTAAAAACCCTAAAGTTGCACAACTTGTTTATAGGCCAAAGAAAAGCCACTATTAACTCCACTTCAACAGAAAAATCGACTTAGATGGACTAAAGAACATAGACAATGGACACCTCAACAATGATGTGCAATACAATGGAGTGATGAGGCCCGATTCAAAGTTGTGTGTTGGTGACAGTCGCAGTAGAGTTATTCGCAAACAAAATGAAGCATTCCATGTTGACTATCTGAAGAGAAAAGTGAAATTTCCAGCATCCATTATGGTCTGGAGCAGTATGTCATCAAAAGGAGTAGGAAAACTTCATTTTATTGATGGAAATGTGCATACAAACAAATATTTGGCAATTTGAGAAGAATCGCTTTTACCATTGATGAAAGAATGTTTGACATCCAGCCAAGATTTTGTGTTCCAGTAAGATGGTGCAGCGTGACATACCTCAAAAAAGGCTATAAAATTAATGGAGAAAAACAATGTACCACTTTTAGAATGGGTTTCTAGCAGTCCAGATCCGTCACCTATTGAAACTTTGTGGCACGAGGTGAAAAAGGTTCTACGACAATCTCGTACAATCACCGAATTGAGAAAAAAGCTTCAAGAAATATGGCATTGTTTTACACCAAATTTTTGACAAAACTTGGTTAACACTATGCCCCAAAGAATTTCAGCCGCAATAAAAAATAAAGGTGATGTTACCCAATGGTAATCTTTCAATTGTTGCTTTGTTAACTTCGCGCATTTATTCGAACATTGTTTATTTGTTCAGATGTTCTATTAGTTATAGGTCTAAGTGATTTCAAATATGTATTTTTCATGACTAGATTGTATCTAAAATGTTTTTGAGAAAATAAATTGTTTTAGAAGTAAATAGTTTCGTCATGTTAAGTTTATACAGGCATATTTTGGTACAAATCTTGAAGTGGACCAACTGAAGTGGGAAGGGGCTCGTACCGGCCGAGCGACAGTCTCGTTAATCCTAATCTACCTGGCCTATCGTTTTCCAGTACTGAAAAAGGATCTAACACCGTACGTCATGAATACATGCTCATCGCCCCAGGCTGAAAAGGGTTGAATCCCTCTCATGCATCCCTTTCTATTGGAAATCCAGACGACATGCATTTTTGTGCAGCGTATTGTCTCACACACGGCCAAAACAAACAATTAGTCGCTTGCTTAGTGAGAAACAGAGGACGTTGAGTGCTCGCAGTTGCCGCCCTCCTGAAGGAAAGGAGAACGTTTGGAGTGCGATGCAGGTCAGTGACGGCTGGTCTGAACTTCTGACTGTGAAGTATCTGAAATGTAGTATGTTAATCCCCGGGGGTTGTCTAGCCCATCAGAAAAAATTAAGCAAACAACATTAACAAATAACATTACAATGTAATGTTTAATCTACACGCATAAAATTAGAAATTAAATATCATATTCACTTATTGTGCCAACCGCTGTTTCAAGACCCGGCGTCGTCAATCGCAGTTTATACAAGTTTCGACAAGTCTCAACATGAAATCCTGCCGCGCTCCGCTTAACATTAATTACTTAGAAAACAAATTGTGTAAATACCAGACGTGGATGAGCATCTGTGACATTCATTCCCACAAACTTGCGAAAAATTTGACGTTTCAATGTACGTTTTGTTGAGAAATCTGTTTGAGTGTGTCAAATTATTGTGTCTCACTGTTAAACGGTAAGTTTGTGTATTTAGAAACTTCAGTTACCATTTTCATTTAATTTACTAAATTGTTGGTTTAGTGGAGATGCGTTCATCGATCGGCCATTGAGACCTTTTTACCACATCACAATCAGACAAACGTGGTGAAATAATTTTGAAACGACGAACTTTAAGTACCTAATATTGATACCAGATGTATTTAAAATTACTATTATAATCTCAATCTGCCTACAAAAATATAAATCTCCCGGTGGCCAATATACCGTTGAATACATTACGTTATTAAGATAAAACGATGGGCACATAATTAGTAATAACATGTAGGTATTCCGCTTATTTATTTATTACTTATTTGTTTTATTGTTATAGGTGCAAAATGGCAGCGAAAAAAAGAAAGTTTTCCGAAGATTACGGTAAGTTTGGATTTGCCTTCATAGAAAAAGACGAGTTACAATTGCCTCAGTGTGTGATATGTATGAAAGTTTTAAGCAATGATAGCATGATGCCAATCGCCTTTTGGCATTTGAAGCAACAGCATCCTACTCTGGTTTTGAAGACGAAAGAGTCGTTTCTTCTAAAGCAGAATCACTCAAGCGGATGAGACTATATAAATCGGGAAGTTATCATACAGGTGTATCGCAGCATCTCGAAGCTTCATTTGAAATAGCTTTTATGTTAGCAGAGCAAACCTCATACTGTCGTTGGAGAATTAATAAAACGACGTCCTAAAAGCCACGCAGATAATTTTAGGAGAAGATGCAGAGCAAAAAATGAAGACTATTTCTCTTTCAAATAACACAGTCAAGCGTAGAATCGATGACATTGAAGCAGACATAAAGTCACAAAAAATTAACAAAGTAAAATTATCGACATTTTTGCCATTAGTTGCGATGAATCTACCGACAACGTTAATTGTTAATAGTTTATGTTCGTTACATCTTCGGAGATATCATTCAAGAAGCGATTTTGTACTGCCAATCTTTGACAGCAGGTACTACACCTGAAGATATATACTAAGTGACATATAAATCCGAACACCCAGTTTAAATGGTTTTATTTTAATAAAATTTTGCATAAGTACTTAATGAAGCATAATAAGTAAATGATAAAAATTTCAAAATGATTGCACTGCTTTAAAGCCTTTTGACCTTTAATAATGTGTGGATGCACCCTGATGTGCTACGCATTCTCCAACGCGCCTAGGCATGCTTCTGATCAAGTGGTCAATGTCCTCCTGTGGTATCTCATTCCAGGCAACCACCAACTCCTCTCGAAGTGCTTCTAGAGTCTGAGGTGGACGTTGCAAATTGAGCAATCTCCTACCCATCATATCCCACACGTGCTCAATTGGGGATAAGTCGGGAGATCTTGGTGGCCATGGTAACAATGTGACATCATTATGTTGAAAGAAGTCTATTGTGACTCTTGCAACATGTGGTCGGGCATTATCTTGTTGGAAAGTTGGATCTGCCAAGGTGTCAAGACAGGGTAAAAGATGGGGTTCTAGAACTTCGTGGATATAACGCTGCGCGTTCATGTTACCTCTGATGAAGATTAAAGGTGATCTGGAACCATGAGCTATAGCACCCCAAACCATAACTCCAACAGTGTAATGAACATGTCTTTCAACAAAAAACTGTGGATTCCTCCTGTCACCACGTCGCCTTCTAACCCTGGGTCGACCATCGTGCATGCCTAAATAAAATCGAGACTTGTCACTAAAGACAATACTGTTCCATTCCTGATCCCAGAGTGACCGTTGTCTGCACCACTCAACGCGATTACGTCGGTGTTCTCGAGTTAAATGGAGGACCCACTGTGGCCGGTATGAAAACAAGCCAAAACTTCTCATTCGTCGGTAAACACTTCGCATGCCAATAGGTCTTCCGTGTTCTACAAACCATTCATTTGCAATGGACCTGGTAGTGGAGAAACGGTCCCTTAAGGCCAATAATCTTAGGCGGCGATCTTCACGGTCTGTTGTTCTACGGCGGCATCCAGTGCCCCTTGCTCTTTGCGTACGGCCTTCTCGAAGCCATGCCTGACAACACCTAACCACAGTGTCTACACTTCTTTGCACTCTAACTGCAATTGCCCGAAAAGAAAGTCCAGCTTCCCGAAGTCCCACTACACTAATTTATTAAATTTTTTCACTTGTTATTTACAGTAAGATAAATACATTCACCAACTTTAATTAAAATAAAACCATTTAAACTGGGTGTTCGGATTTATATGTCACTTAGTAAATTAATAAAAAAATCATTTAGATTTATCACCCTGAATCTTGAACACTCTGCATTTCCGATTCCATGTTTATAAAAACTTTTTTCATATATTTTAACAAGGAACCACCCTCTAAGATATCTCCGTCTATTTTCCGAACACCCTGTGTAGTGCCCATTCGTACTCCTTATGGTGAGTTATGTTTCCTGTTACCGACGCATCATTCATACCGTAACACGTACAGTCTTTTACGCTAATATCTTCCTCAAAATCACCATCTCCTCATTTGTAAATGCCCCAATAAAAACCCTCTGCCGACACCGACAAATTGAGAATCCAGGAAGGGTTCTATTAATTAAAAGTGTTTCATAAATAATAGGCGGCGATCTTCACGGTCTGTTGTTCTACGGCGGCGTCCAGTGCCCCTTGCTCTTTGCGTACGGCCTTCTCGAAGCCATGCCTGACAACACCTAACCACAGTGTCTACACTTCTTTGCACTCTAACTGCAATTGCCCGAAAAGAAAGTCCAACTTCCCGAAGTCCCACTATACGGCCCCTATCAAACTCACTAAGTTGACGAAATCGTACAGGTCTCCGTACTCTAGGCATCGTAACCGATCGTAAAGGATGTCAAGAACCAAAATCCGCCGACGTTGTTTCTTTACTGCGGCTGAAATATTCATTTTTAGAGCGTTAGTGAATTAAAAAAAAGCAGTATACAAACCGGAATGTTCAACTGATAAGGCTGAAAAATTTTTCACTTGTTATTTACAGTAAGATAAATACATTCACCAACTTGTATTAAAATAAAGCCATTTAAACTGGGTGTTCGGATTTATATGTCACTTAGTATATTTAATTCCATATCTAATTTTGTTGAAAAAAATGATTTGGATTGGAAGAAATTCATTGGACTTTGCACAGATGGCGCACCTGCAATGATAGGTGTACGATCGCGCTTAGCTAAAAAGCTCAAGGAAAAAAATGCCGCAATGGTTAGTACACATTGTGTTATTCATCGGAAAGCTTTGGCTTCCAAAACATTGGCACAGAAATTACGCCAGACTGTGGACTCGGCTATAAGGATGGTATAGGCTTTTCTGCTCTAGTTTTAATCAAAACTAAACAGCGAAATCGTTTTGATGTCGATAGTGACCTGACGATAGCTCTGGAAAAAACAGAACCTAGAATCAACCAATCGGTACAGAACATGAAATCTCAAGTGTCTCATTAGTACCTACTCTTATTTTATTCAGGTTTTTCGATAAAAATCATTTATTAGTTTATTTAAACTTTTAAAGTTTATTAGAATTAAAATAAAAGTCTTTGTACCTATATAATGTGCGTTTTTTGTATTTAGTGAAAAAGTAAAGGAGGGCATGAAAATTTAATATATATTCCGGGAAGCCTTGACAAAAAAAAGGTTCGGGAACCCTGGTCTAGCCAATCAAATCGACATATACTTAAAATTACATGAACCAAACAAACTTACCTCTGAGTTCCATCCCTGTCTACTTATTAACCAGTTATTGCAACAACTTGGATTTGAAATGACTGAGTGCTTAGAGGTTGGCAAATGGGGAACTACACATATCCTATTTGCGAGACGAGGCCTTATTGAACGATGTTTCAATAAACTTCAATTGTACTTAAAGAAGGTCGCCCTTGGGAACAACACGTCCTTCAATAAAGAAGAAATTAGTTCTGATAGGCCAGACAAATATGGGGAAAACCACAGGATAAGTTTCAGAAGTTATCTTAAATTTGATGCAAGCGAAATGAAAAAAAAAACGTAACCAAGAACATTAGCGCCTTACTCCGCTTTGAAATAGAGCAGTCCGTAGGCGAAATCTGCTTCGCGCTGCATCGGTTTTTTTGGCAGTTTGATCGTTGGTTCACGTATAGGTTAAAACATACAATGAATATATTTAGATCTCATCAAATCGACTGGAGTGGTATATAGTGTTAGTAGCTAGACAATTCTATACATACCTCATTTACCAGAGATTTTAAGGGCTACCGCAGGAGGGCACTTATTCTTTGAGGAGGAGTTCGTATTGTCAACAGGATATCCGTAATTCAAAAAAGAAGAATGTGATTAATTTTTAACATACCTAGCCGTGAATCTACTAACAGTTTTTAGTTACCCTCGCTAGAAGTGAACCAAATGCTCACTGAACCTACACATATAACTCCTCAGTCTGAATCATTAATAGATGCACTTATTTGTAATAGCCGATCTTTTGTTACTTCAGTACTTCAGTACTTTTTTACTTATCGTGATTTTAGTAAATTCGATGAATGTGCTTTCAGAAATGACCTGACAAACTCACAGCTTGAGGAAATATTCGGTACTTATAATGTGGATTTGAATAAAAAAATTCAATAGAATCATTTTAAATGTATTTAACAAACACATTCCGTTGAGATCTGCTAAAATTACAAGAAGAAAAGCACCATGGATAAATAGTAATAGCAAGAAAGCTACGGCCGATAGGGATAGAGCCAGTATTGTAGTTAGGAAAAGGCATTCAGAGAAAAATGTCAAGAAATATAAAAGATTTCAAAATGTAGTCAATCATAAAATTGCTTAACAAAAAAGATGATATTTCGATAACCTTTCTTTCAACAAAAATAGTAAAAACTTGTGGAGAGAGCTGAAAACTAAAATATTAATTCCAATGCTAAACAACATGCAGAGGGCATATTCAAAGAACCTGATCAAATTAATAATTATTTCCTTAATTGAATTCCAAAAAGTTGTAATTACTTCACGAATGACTTCTATATACTAAATAGAATTTGTGCAATTCCATTTCAATCTAATCGATGAGTTAACAGCGTTGAATACACTCAAGACTATAAGAAACACATCTCCGGGCTCTGATGACATCTAAATCGCTCATCAATCTATGTTGTCCGTTAATTTTGCCTTTCTTAATAAGCATTATCAATTCGATAATAATAACATCAACATTCCCTTCTGTCTGGAAAAATCCGAATATTTCACCGATGCCTGAATCTATATCCTCAACAGTTGTCAGATTTAAGAGCAATAAGTATTTTAAGCAGACTGTCTAAGCTTATAGAAAACACTGTTACCGTTTGAGATCGATTGCCTGTTCGATAAGAGTGATGAAAGACCGACGCGCTGTTGTCAAGTGTGTTTTAAATATTTAATTTAATGAAACTTACTTACTGACTACAAATTTTGGCTTAACTTAGAAAAACTTCATGCCATTTATTTGTTAATTACCCAATTTATAAACGTTCTATATTAGATTATAAATGAGTAAGATTGTGGTGATTGTGATCAATATAAAGCACTTAAAGTTGTAAACTATAAAGCCAGTGCTTTATCGATGCAGTGACTTATTTTAAATGTAAGCATTTTTCTAGCATTTTGTGTTGACACGTTTTCTCTAAATCCATACTGCTGATTACATATTACATTGTATTTCTCTAAAAATCCATTTAGTCTGACTTTTATGGATTTTTCGACTACTTTCGCGATACTTGAGATAAGGGATATTGGCCGATAGTTAAAGACTTCATTTCCGTCTCCTGTTTTGTATATGGGTATGACAACTGCCTCCTTCAAGGCTCTCAGAAAGTATCCAGTGCTAAAAATTCAGTTAATGACGAAACATAGAGGGCTGGCTATTTCTTCAGCCATAATCTTTAGCGGCTCAGAACGAATACCGTCTTTCCCAGGAGATTTATGATTTTCAAGGTCAAGTGTTATCTGAACAACTTCATTATCGGACACATCATCTGAATATATAGAGTTGATTACGCGTTTTTAGGAAAAGTCTCTGTTGGGTTAGTCGTTTCTTTTATCTTTTCAGACAGGCTTTGCCCGATATTGGTGAAAGTAAATGAATGTTTCCCCGATTTTTTCTTGTTTACTCTAAAAGTAGTTACAGGAGCATGTTTGTCATAAACTCTCATCAGTGTATTTGTTAGGAACTCAACTTTAGCATCTATATGGTTCATAAAAAATAAGTCTAAATTTGCAGAAGCTAAGTCACTTAGAAAATACTCCTCGTTGAAGCATCTGAAGCTCCTTACAGTTACAATCGTTGGTTTATTTTTCAAATCAGGAATGGAGAATGTGCACGATACCATTTTGTGGTCAGACGTGCCGTTAGAATCGAGAACCAAACAGTCGGAAATAATGTCTCGTTTATTAGTAAAAACTGGATGCTGTGTTACTTGTCGCTCTAGTAGGATCACTAACAATTTTTATTTGTTTCTTTTTGAAAGTACTCCGTTTTGTGCTTTGTGTACATTCATGCTTATATATTCCTTACTTTTTTGTACGCGACCTTGTTTTCTTCTGTAGGACTGCATGTACATTTACAAACATTGGATATCATCGTTTGAGAAAGATTTTTTGGTGAGTACACGCCTTTAGGAATAGGTATCATCTTTATAGTGGAATTGAGTTCAGAATTCTGAAATAGTCAAAGGAGCTATGTGAAGATACAGTGAATAATAAGTTGACGGATTTTCTACTCACCATACATTTTTGTGAATCTTATGGTAAGCGCTACTATCCTAGTTACAAATGTTATCGTTTCAGGCTTCCGTACCGAGGCTTATTTGTCATGAAAAACTTATTACCTCTACGAAAAGTACATCGTTCCCTGCAATTAGAAATGTTCGTAGGACTGTTACGAAGCTCTGCATTAACTTGTTTATCTACATAGCTTCCACTGCGAATCAGGGTAAACAAACCAGTACAAGTAAACACCACATTGTACCAACGCCTTAGGGATATTCCGCTCGGCAATCCTAATTATCTGAATATACCTGTATATAACAGTTTGTAACAACCTCCTGCACCCATCCTTATTGAAATCTGGTAGCAGCAAAACGTAATGTTTTTAATAAGTAAAAATGCAGAGAAACCTGAGGCAAGGTGTACCAGTGGTGGTGATGTCGTGAAGGAAGCATCTCGTACAAGATCATACAGCAAAGCCAAGCATCTGTTACAAATGCTTTTTTTAATATTGCTCTTGCCGTACTAGCTAGCCTTGGCAAACTAGTTAAAAGTTTAATGTTGAATCTTGAGCAAATAGTATATGGTGTTCCGCTTCAAAATTTTGTTAATCTGTTACAGAACATGAGGCTTCACTAGCTAAATAGCAATAAGACCGTGGCTCGTACTGTAAACAAAATTAATTCGTAAGCTTAGATCAACCACACTTGGAGTGTGTTGACAAAACCTTCACAAAAACCGAATATTTCTGAACTACCTAGAATTTGTGAAGTCATTCTTAATAGATACTAAAAGTTCCCTGTCGTAAAAGGTTGTCTTTTTTCTGTCTGCTCTCTCTTACCTGTTACCCGTTCCTCTTCCCTTTTCAATTAACATTTTCTGGTTTCTGACAAACTTACGAACTGACTTCAGAGATTCTTACACTATGGCACAGGGTATTAGGTATCTGGAAAAGTGACATTAAGGGACAATTTCACCAACAAGTCCGTTATTCTCCACCTATAGGGTAACAGCCCGTCAAATACAGCGAATGAGCTTTAAGTTCCAATCAACAAATTTTAGCAACCAATAGCTATGAAATGTTGAAAACAAAATACTGTCAAAGTATGGGATGACATCTTGTCATTGAAACATCATCAGCTTATAAAATATTAAGAAATTACATATAATTCAGTCAAAATTTAAACAAATGTTTGATTTTTGAATAAAATGCATGATTTAGTTACTATTGTTGATTTTTTATTCATGTTTATATCATTTTCTTTAATTGATATGCGATTTTACTGATTCAAGATCATCTACTGGGTGTTTTTTCCTATACACCTCTTGCAGATAGCTAGTTCATAGATATTGCTCGTTTCCAAACATTCATTCATTTACTTGCCGTTCATCAGAACCATTATGGCACCTTAGATTGATATTCACACAAAACCATTCTGGTTTTTTAATATTCATACATCCATAACGTTGAATATTTTTCGTTGTTCAGGAACTTAACAAACATCCACACTATATTCACAGCGTTAAGAAATGCCCAAATATATGACGTAGAGCTACCAGCAAACCTAAAACCTGCAGAAAAACTAGAAATTTGCAATATTTTTCTTTTTTCACTGAGCACATATTCTGGGTTATATTTATATTAGACGTTATTTGAATCACAAAACATATACACTGATTTGAATAACAGCTGATTATCTCCTGATATTTTAAAACTAACCATATCGACAAGTGACACATAATTCTGTGGGATCCGTCAACACTTCGTCCCAGTGGAGCAAACTCTGCCAACTGTCGAAATAAACTTCATTGATTCCAAGTCTTGTTTTTGTTTTACTGTGCCTGCATAGATATTCAAATACGGCCAGGAATTATTAGCGCCTGGCTATTTTATGCCTTCAATAACTCCTTATTTTAGATCTCTCCTTATTTTGTTTTTTCCACGCATTCGTGGTAGAAAGAAAAATATTTTATCGAATATCGATACCGTATACCGTGCAGCAGGCACGCCCATCACTACTTTGACAAATTGCAGAATGATGTCAAGGTTACAATCGTTATGTGGCAGTTGTTTTTGTTTTTGTCTGAAATAGGTAAGTAGGCTTTGTGTATTCATTTTCATTTTTATAGCGTTTCCAGAATTTCATATTTCGAAACGATGTCAAGGGCCGACAGGGGAAAATCTTTCTCTGAAAACTGAAAATCATTAAATGCGCTGTTTTCAGTCTATTTTATTCTATCCCTTGGGAAAGTACAGAATGAAGAAAAGACTACAGTGCTCAGCGGCCACTCAGTGGCTCAGTGCTCGTCTGTAATGATAATATTCAAATACTACTAAACACCTAAATAGCTTTCTGGCCTTTCAATTTCGAAGCTACCAGTCCTCGCTTAGAGATGGTAGCACAGTTAAGGATAGACTCGGGGTATACTGTTACGGATGTTTGTGATTCCTCTCCATATCGATATATCGTCATGAAACCATCGATGCGCAAAGATTGACGTTCTACGTCCGATGTATCGATGTTTTCGATACATCAATGTATCGTCTATCGTCGCCATCCCTATATTGTATCCCCACCACTCACCAGTCAAAAACCTTAACCAAAAATATTTTATCACTATTTATAATTCTTTTTAGCTCTTATTTTTCAGTAATTACTAATAATTTTAGGTCCATGTCTACAGTAATTGCACTATGCACCTCGGAGATGTAGGGATTAACATGTTTTTAACATATCGGTGTTTTAGGATGGGGACGACCATACTGTTTTGATTGCTTTGAAGAAATTCATTAACCCATGAATTTATAACAAATGATTACAATTATGATGTAAAGAGAGATGAGGAATTGGTTGGAATACATTTTATACTCTATTGGTCCATAGTATTAATGTTGGTGAAATCGGCCCTAAGTCGATTTTTTTGACATATTTGTTTTTGTGACATAATGTTGGTTTTTCTGCAACGTGTTAACTTAGAACTAGATGTTGGAAACTTGTGGTGAACTCGTTTTGTAGTTGTACGTGTTGCCTAAACGTCAGTTATCAATGTTTGGCTCTGATGTGATGTAAAATCTGCCTCTGAGATGGCATTACTGGAGGTCTAAGCATGTAAGTTGTATACTATAGCTAGAAGGAAACGGCAGTGCAAAGGTACATAGTGACGATTTGTGTGCTAATAATTTCTTGATGATAATTACATTGGTCTATTGTCTCAAGTACAGTTACTTGAGATTCAGCGCTAGAATAAAAAAAGAAAATCCTTGGTTGGTGAAGAAACAGGTGAGAAAATATGCTACAGACAGGAATATTTATGAAAGTTAAAAGGTGATTATTATCTTTTATTTCCAGTCATTTAAATTTTATACAATTTTATTTTACGATGTCAATAGGAAATATAAATCAGGGCCTAGATGTAAGACATTGACATTTCGAATGTTTCTGTAATGTGTGTCTAGTTACAAACAACGCGAGCGCGGTGTCGATTTCCCGTAATGTTCCTCAGTTGGCCTCCTTCGTGTTCCTCTAATTTCTTCTATCCACACACGACACTCACGCATTACCGTCATTGCAGTACAGTTACCACAGCGGCGAATTTCGCCCTAGGACAAACCAACATCTCCATATGCAATCATTCTACCGCTGTCAAAGTCGCTAACATTGTGCTAATTTGGACGTCTTTGAACTCGAGGCATTTTTTTGCACTTAACACTAATAATTATAGGGCAATAACTAAAAATATCTGTACTACTCAGCTCTCAGAAATTGCTTTCTTCACAAAAACTAAGAGACAGCATTTTAACAAAGGTAAACAAAAAGGAAAGATAAAACGTTGACACTGTTGCCACAGGATGCTTCAAATATAGCCATTATGTTGCCCAGGAAACAAGTTGAAGAAAGTATTTTTTTCTGGGTGTAATACTTCTAATGTCACTGAGAATAATTTGCATGCTTGCTCCTTCTTCCAGCCTGAATTTGTTGGACCGGAACCGACTTGTACTGCGATACGCTGCTGTTTTGATAGCAGAAGGTACGTGAATTAATTAAGCAAATTAGAGACGATTATAGCAGCTCGCTACTCCCGTTCAAAAAGGGACACGTGACAGGAATAGCCTTTTGTCTAATGGATGGCAAAGCGGACCTTGCATGATAAAATGTTTGCTGCATGTCTTGAAATATCTAACAAGCCTTTATATTATGGAACAATACACGTTCTCTTTCTGATATAGGCTGGAGAATTTCTAATTGCCTAGGTGATGAATAGTCCCTGCATCAGTAACGTGCCAAAGTCACGTAAGCTTTTGTTTACTATTTTGATCACTCACCAGTAATCCGAATTTTTCTTATTTAATGATAGAGTACCGATTCGTAGGCCAAACCTTTTTTCAATTACTTTCTTTTCGCAACTTTCATTATATATTGATTGTATGATTTCACACGTATTATATCTTTCTTTCTCAGCGACTCAGTATTATGTTGAAGACTTTGGGACACTAATATTCTATTAATAACTTTCTCAGAAATTTCCAAATAAAATATCATTGGTCCCTCGTTGAGTTGGTTTTCTAGGGATCGCGCATTGGCAAACAGCGCCACTCTGTGGTTTTCTCGGTATTTCTCGTATTTCTGTTGATTGGCTTCATCAGGCAAATTAATGCACATATGTAACTACAAAACTAGATACACATGCCCATACATCCAGATACTGGTGTAATCTGAGGAAACGAAGATGGAGAGGGGAAAAAAACGACTCACGAAGTCTACAACAAGAGCCAACCTACACATAGTAGTATAAATGGCGAGAAGACCTCGAATTTTCAAGGAGACATCTAACCACAACCACGCGACCGATTATAGCTACTTGCTGTGGTACTTCAAGCCCAAAGAGTTGTATTTTTATTTGCCTAGTCCAAAACACATAATACAAAATACTTTAGGTAAGCTAGGGCTTAATTAGCTAATTGATGTTATAAATACCGCTGCCAAATTATAACAATATTAGGTAAATAATATTTGATATATTTACGAAAAGACATTTTTCTTTATTTCAACACCTTGTTTTTAGAATTACTCAAAGGATCGTCTGTTCGATTTATGGTACAATTAATACCCTATACATTCATGTAAAATGTTGATTCCTGGAAGAGCTGTGTCGTTTACAGCGAATTTTAGACTGCGAGAGGGCTATTACGGATATACGCATTGACTTTACAACACTTGAAGGATCCTGCCCTAGGTACATTTTACAGCGATCAGGGGTTTAAGCCCTGCAATAATGAGTCTCAGTTCATCCCTTGTCGACCTTTCTTAAATTAATCCGCATATTTCTCGGTTTGTAACAAGGTTTTGAAAATTGATCACACTGCCACTGTATGATCGTTCAAACATATTTTCAGTTTGTCTTCAACAGTTTTACGTTAGGCAAGAACGATTTTCTAAAGACGTCCCTGAGGATCCATTTTTTTGGTTGTATTTTCTGTTGAAATTTGCCTCATTCTACATAAATCCAGGAGATTACCCGTTTCTTCAGGATGCACCATACCTGAATACCTCCAAGATTCTCACTTCCATTGCAGATATCTGAAAAACTGTAAGTGAATGATCCGCGCACTCATGTAGACTTGATGTTTACATGCCAGACTCAGTTGAAAAATTCCCGTAAATTTGACAGAACTTCATTACCGTGAGGTTTTTGAGGGGTCATTTTTCTAGGGCTTTAATCGAATCCCCTGTACCTTACATTATGAGGTTGTTACTGTAAGGTAGAATATACAAGGGATACTGCATATTGTCTTTGGCCACAGGGTCAGACCAAGATCTTTATCGTACAAATCTGTCAAATTGACATGTGTTACAACTTAGCCGAATTTTTCGGCGGATTTAAATTTGTCGTATGCAAATCTCATTATAGTGTATAAGCGTCATGTCTTGTGCAATGATGATGCACTGTTAACCGCAAATCTCAGATACAACGCTTCACAACTTACGACACAAATGCCTCATCCCTGACTGCGTTCAGCTGTCGTTTTGTATACTGCAAGGAAGTTCTAGTAGCTCCTCTCTCTCTCTAGATACTATCCCGATGGATTGATTGATTACACTTTAGTCTAAGATACCGGTATTTGAAACTTGGAATTTATTCATTCTAATATTTGCATATTCTCCATGAACTAATAAGGCAACTTCAGTGTCGTCATAAAAATGACACGCCAAGCGTATCCACCTTTTATTACCCAAACTCTAGCGTAATATCGTGCAGCACCTTGACACTTCATGAGCCTGAAGCATGCTTTAATCCTCCGTCCAAAAGTAAACAAGGTAACGTAATATACACGTTGACACAGTAATGAATCTCTAATTCATTTGGAAGTGCTGGCCTGGAATAATTAACTTCGCTTATGAAGTGCCTACTAACTTTTTAATTACACCAGGACTAGCTTTGTCATATATTTCCCCTACAAATACAGGGTGACTTCGAAGTTGAGTCATTTATTTTAACAGTGAGTAGATCTGATCAAAAGAAATGTTTTTTTCCTTTACCATTTTTCTGGTAAAATTAAATTAACAGAGTTATAGCCCTTTGGAAGTTTGAGTACCGCCCTGTCTCAATAATAATATTATGTGCTCGTGTTTGGCAACAACGGATATAATCCGCCTTATCGGTTCATCGCATCGGAAACAAAAAAGCGAAAGAATTTGGAACGATGTTTTTACAATTATTTTATTCAGTTGTATACAGTCAGTGTCAGTCGGTAACGTGTGGGTGAATAGTGGTGTCTGTTGCGTGGCTCAAACGAAATCAAAAATGGCACATGTTTACGAAAATGCTGAACTTGTGGACATGATTCTTATTAACGCGGCATCACGGATTTATGCGGATCGGTTTCCCAATCGAGTGCAACCAACCCCTCGTGCCTTTGTTAATGTAGTACAAAGACCGCACGACCAAATACAGGTCCGCACTGAAATACCTGTCGGGAGGATACTTTATAAAACAAGGTAACATTTTTTTCAATTTTTTTTTATTTTTACACACATATTTTGGTTTATCTTCCTTCTACAATCATTATCTGAAAATTAATGACTCAACTTCAAAGTCACCCAATCTGAAGCAGTTCGGAAAATATTAAATAATACCCTAAAGCTTCCAACACCCCGAAATTATGTAAGGAAACATTTTTGGACCGTCGTTTATAAAGCAAACTAACATTAATCTTTCATGTAGATTCACACCCTTAAATATTCGCATATCATTAACCAACACCCTGTATAATATTGTTTATGTTTATTGTATCTAAGCACCATGTGACGAATATAAATCGATAGATAGATAGAGTTTGTTGTTGGCTATGGCCATTAGCTATCAAGCCCATACTCTAGTTACATCTTCGATATAGCATTAATGCCCTCTATAAAATTGTATGACAAACTCAGATTTATGTGAGGATCCGGCAACGTCGCATAAGTCTAGCTACCGCACGACTTGCAAAAAAATGGCGCTTGACACTGACATATGTCAACCGTGTTCGCCTAAGGATAGCACGTTCTTTCTTCAGTGTAAATGTTTTATGATTTGACAGGAACGAAAATTATTTTTACCTTATTTAAATCTACTGACGATTAATAAGGGTACCTCTCAAACTTCTTCAAAGATGAAATACATTATCCCGATAGATGTACACTGAGGCACTTCGTCTGAACCGAAAAACTGTAAACACTCGGCACCGGGTATCACTACACAATACACACACTGTTATAAGTCTCTATATTCTAGATTTCTGGTCTCTTCAGGAATTGATCTTTGGTAGTAATAAGGTCTTACAATCATTTTTATCGTATTCAAACTGATGATGACTTCTATCAACCGCTAAACGTCAAAACCTAACACCAACTGCCTGTAAACATCTCCAACCTACTTGATTATTGTTGTGAATATTGCTATAGTCCGGTACCGTTTGGACTATAGAATATAGAAATTCTGAATCTATTCGAAAATCTTGATTTTCACGCGTAAAAAAGGACAATTCTATTTGGCGTGATCCAATATTGGATGAAGCGATAGTCATGAAGCCGAAAATGGCACGTTTTTGACGTTCCGCTTGCACTCGCTCGCTTTCGTAATACGATCATACCTACAATACCCCGCCTAACAGGAATCGCGAATCTGGAGCGAAAATCAAAATAGAAACTTCAAACTAAAAATATCTGCTTATCTTTGAATTTTCTAATCTGCCGAGTTGAAAAGATGCGATCGGGTAACGTGTCGTATATCGATTTAATCAGGAGACTTTGGTCTTTCGTTTTGCGAAAAAAAATCGTAGCTATGTCGATCCGTAACGAAGGTCCGTATCGACGAAGACAAAGTACGCCGAAAAACGGCTGTGATCGGTACTTTTGAGGCGCTCAAAGTTTACTTTTTCGAAATTTGACGGTAATTCTAACGGTCAGAATCGTTTCCTCAGCTCATTATCATTATTTTTCGACAGCTGTATAATTTTTACTCGCTCACGAACCGTAGTAATAGGCGAGGACAGAGCCGGATGACAAAGTGACTTTTTCGCGCGTCGAAAAGTAGCATTTCGTCGGGCAATTTCTAAAAAATCGAAACTTTCGAACGGCAAGGGATAAAGGAAAAAAAAAGACGCTATCTTTGAGTCCGATGTCCGGGCTTTCTCACGCAAAAATCGTCAGGTTCGTAGCTCCTTTATCTTCGGAGGAGATCGAAAATGGACGTCGAACGGCACGAAAATCCACCGATTTTTCAACTTTATCGGCCATTTTCGATCGCGTTAGTTCCTCCTACCGCGACAACTCTCGCTCCCCCGTAAAGCGCCGAGTTTCTAGTCATTAATATTAATTGGCAACCTAACTGCACTTATAACAGCTATAATAGTTTGAATGAAGGACGCTCTTTTTCCACTACATTTTACTCCGTGCGGTGCATATATTTGTAGGGGAAATATATGACACAGCTAGTCCTGGTGTAATTAAAAAGTTAGTAGGCACTTCATAAACGAAGTTAATTATTCCAAGCCAGCACTTTCAAATGAATTAGAGATTCATTACTGTGTCAACGTGTATATTACGTTACCTTGTTTACTTTTGGACGGAGGATTAAAGCATGCTTCAGGCTTATGAATTGTCAAGGTGCTGCACATTAGAGTTTGAGTAATAAAAGGTGGATACGCTCAGCGTGTCATTTTTATGACGACACAGAAGTTGCCTTATTAGTTCATGTAGAATACGCAAATATTAGAATGAATAAATTCCAAGTTTCAAATACCATCGTAGACTAAAGTGTAATCAATCAATCCATCGGGATAGTATCTAGAGAGAGAGAGGAGCTACTAGAACTTCCTTACACTATAAAAAACGACAGCTGAACGCAGTCAGGGATGAGACATTTGTGTCGTAAGTTGTGAAACGTTGTGTCTGAGATTTGCGGTTAACAGTACACCATCATTGCACAAGACATGACGCTTATACACAATAATGAAATTTGCATACGGAAAATTTATATCCGCAGAAAAATCCGGCTAATATGCCAAGAAACAAGGTGTTGAAATAAAAAAAACTAGTTCTTCGTAAATATATTAAATACCATTTACCTAATTTTGTTGTAATTTGGCAGCGGTATTTATAAAATTAATTAGTTAATTAAACCCTAGGTTACCTAAATTATTTTTTATTATGTGTTTTGGACTAGGCAAATAAAAGAATTTTGTACGTATTCTGCCCATGATTTTCCTACTTTTTGTTATATACCTTTCTCCGCATGATCTTCTTCTCTTTGTAGATCCTTTCGGCTTGCATTACCACAACAAGTGGCTGTAACCGGTCGCGTGGTTTTGGTTAGATGTCTCCTTGAAAATTCGAGGTCTTCAAGCCATTTATAGTCAACGCCAAACAAAGTGGCGTGCACGTCATCAAGGTGGGTGTGTTGAAAAATTTACATTGTTGCCAAACTTTTTGTAAAATAATAAAATTTATTATTTACATATCTAGGTTTATAAGCAATATTAACCTCAAATGAGAACAAAAATAATAGTATAATAAAATTATAGATCTGTACTTGCATAATCATTAAGTATGGCAATTATTGATCAGATGACACTATGAAACTGCCATATTTAATTGATAGCTTAAAGGTACTGAATAAAAATCCAAATGGGGTCCTCCAAATTTTATGCATGGTATTTATTTTACAGAATTCATACAGAAAAATGCATTCTAAAATTAGGTAAGCTACTGGTGTAAGCTTTTTCTGTACAATAAAGTTAGTCGGAGTTTCTTTCTTCAGCGCTGTCTGAATCTGAATCTTCATCACTCTCAAAGTTGATTATTAAAGGTTCGATGTCTGGTCGATCAAAAATTCGTTCTCTTTCATACCATTTAAAAATTTCTTGCTCAGTATGTCGAACACTATTTTTCCACATGTCTGGGGTAACCGTTTGTAGAGCCTCGTTCCACATATCCAAACAGTCTTTTTCACTGTTACCATCTCTACCAATATGTCTGTTATAGTAACCTTTTGCTATGCCCCAAATTAACTCAATAGGGTTAATTATACAATGGTAAGGAGGCAGACGAAGAACTTTGTGCCCATGTTGTTCCGCCAATTCATCAATCACGTATATTTTAGGTGGTTTGTTTCTAAAAAAGCAGTTATTTTAAGAATAGGAATAAACAAAAGAAATATAAACTGTCGACCAAAATATATATAATTAAGAAGCATTAAGTTTGTATCGTAACTTGTTCTTCTGAAACCATGTGTAATATGACATTATAATTTAGTTAACAAATTAATGCAAATTTCTGATAAGTTATTATAATAAGATCTTACTTTTGTGATACATATTATAGATCACTTCTCGAATGGCACTTGTATCCAATGTCGCTGTGTTGGTTACACGTTTAATATAACTCCGCTTTTTCTTGGGCGATTCTAAATTTGCATCACTTTTCACACCCTCGGAAATACGACTAACTGTCCTTAAACTAATTTTTAAAGCAGCAGCAACACGCTACAAAAAATTCAATAAAATTTCACTATTATTAATATACATTACATATAATTATTAGTAACCTACCTCTTGAACAGCATTTAAAGGCAACAAAGGCCCGTTGTTGTCCCTTTCTTGCTCAAAGTAGTGCATTAACGAGGCCACGAGTTCCTTACACCGACTATTCAACTGTTTGGGCATCTTTATATACCAAAATTGCCTTTATCTACTCGTAAAATGAATAATTTTGTTTTGAAACAAACAGTTGTTGATTTACAGTATGCGGGGCCAAAGGATTTATAAAGATTTGAAATGCCACAAATTGATTCAGTGTCAAAATTAATACAAATGTCAGTTCCCAGTTTAAATAAGTTTCAAGGTGACAATGTGTCAACGCTGCGAAATCGGTTTAGTGCGTTTACATGTCGATAAGTGATTGGAGCGTTTGCAAAACATTTTATTTCGCATAATGCGTCTAAATTTATCAGAAAGCAACTTATGTGATATTTTAATAACAATGTTTATATGACTATTAACCATAATAAGAGAGTAATGACCATTTTACAATTTATATATCACATTAATATGAAACTGCAATAGAGCAATTGTTTGTGATAGAAACCTAGGCATTAGGTCGGGGAATTTTTATCGTGATGACGTGCACGCCACTTTGTTTGGCGTTGACTATATACAACAATGTGTAGGTTAGCTCCTTTTGCGGATTTTGCCCATTATTTTCCTACCTTTTGTTATATATCCTTGAATTTCTTTGGGATGAAAGCAAAGTTTGCAAAAGTACGCTCTTTTAACTAAAACTCAAGCTTTCGATGGTCTGTGCCATCATCATCAGGAGTAAGCCAGCGATATTGTTGCTGAAATTGTTCCTATGCGACAGTGGATGAGAACACATAGTCGACGACATTTTCAATAACTAATTAGTGACAACACCATAGCTACGTTTTCTAAAAAACTACCAGCAGATTTCGAAGAATTAAAAACCTCTACATTTTTCTTGACAAGTGTTGACCGGCTAAATCCGCTAGTGGTTTTTTGAAAAACATAGCTACGGTTTTGCCAATAGTTAATAACTGAAACTTTCTCCCTAATTGAACCTGATCGACCCAGCTTTTTGTTCGTTGACTAGGGTGTTCTCATCCACTGTCGCTTGAGAATAATTCCAGCAGCAATCTCGCCGACTTACTCCTGATGATGATGGCATAGACCATCGAAAGCTTGAGTTTAAGTTAAAAGAGTGTACTTCTGCAAAACTTTGCCTCAACCCCAAAAAAATTCATAGATATTTCTTCCTAACAGTTAAAGCAATTAAGTATGAATACAGGGTGTTAGGGAAATAATGTTCGTAACTTTAAGAGATGATTCATTGCATTATAAATCATGTCCGAAAATCAACCGTTTCGTAGCAAAAAAATGCTGAACTTATTTCTTCTTAGTCATGAAATGAATTAATTTTGCACCGTTTTAATTTAAATTCATATGCCTAATAGCGTAAAATGTATCAATACATTTATTTAATAATTAAATGTCTAACAAAATAACTTTCTTGCTTACTAAATACAATGTTCCGAAGAAAAACCGACGAACAAAATCCCTCACACAACTGGCAATGTTGTACTCCGCCTGTACTGCATGTATCATCGCATGTTGTTGTGATTACTAATACGTTCAACTGTAACTTTATGTGATTTACCGATCTTGTTTTTTTTTCTTTTTTCGTGCATCGCATCGTTTCAAATAAGCGACTGATAATCGTGGGAATTGGTGGTGTGTATCGCCACGTACCGGTAAGTTCAGTCATTTTTTTAAGTAAATGCACTGTATTGAAAGCGTTGTTAAATAAAAAATATTAGCCACAAAAAATTGCGTGAAAGTATTCAATAATTCAAGGCATGTTTCCAACAAAAATATCATACAAACGTGAACAATTCAATGAATCAGTTACGGTCGTCGTGCGCTTGTATCGCGGTTGCATTGCAACGTTGCCAAATGTTTGAGAAAATTTAATTATTTACGACTCACTTTCCTCGAAAACGATTGATTTTCGGACATAAGTTATACTGAACTTTTTTGCTTAGAATAATGAAAGGAATCACCAGTCAAAGTTACGAATACTATTTCCCTAACACCCTGTATATAGAATTGATCCATGTAAGTGGCAAATCAAAAACAAAGAGCACCATGATCGAAAAAAAAATAAGATGCTTATAAATTACTCATAGAAAAATTAGGAAAAATTGAGCCAGTTGCGGACAAATTAGTTGTCGTGGGAAAAATGAATGTTCAATTATTACCAATGCTCACACCACTTTGTTTGTTTATTTTTTGTAACATTTTTCTTCAAAATTACCGCAAGGCCAACCAATGCCAGCGCGTTATCCTCCTCGATCGATGCCATCGCGAAAAAAACGGAACGTCCCCATACACGCTACCGTCGTGCGGTTTACCTGCACAAGCAAACCTGGACAGGTAACCTCTCCCGTGTACCGTAGTGTGCGTGGTCGGCATTAGGAAACCTGGATTCCTTATAACCGTACTGCGTACTCAATCAGAAAAAGCTAGTCTTGAAGGCAAATCTCTGAGCAACAGAGCTTGCACACGTTGTATAGCTGCGGGTCTCTTAAAATCTGCCACATTGTGACATGGGTAATATTCGTTTCTTCAGCTATTTTCCCAGTACTGGTATGACGATTTCACTTTAAACGGCTTCTTTAATTTGAACTACTCGCACCGTTGTAGGCCTCCCGATGACAATCGTCAAGCTTTTGAAGCTGCCTGTTCCAGAAAGTCGTACATGGAGAGAGAAGTTCTTCTATTAGGAGGAAATATTTCTTCGGACATCTGACAATACCCGCTACATGCAGGAACCATAATTTTACAGGGGACAAAACAAGCCTGCCAACACATATTTAATGCGATTTTATCTAAATGATTCTCTAATTGACAAAATTAGTGCAGATAGCTGATATTTCTGCTAACTTCAGATCCCACGAATGTTCAACCTCACACAGACCACAACCGAAAACTAAATCAAGGGTATTGTTCATGGAATTTGAAATGTTGTTAAACTGATTAACAGCAAGACCCTCAGCAAAGTTGTTCAACGATACCAATTTTGCGTTGCGTCCATGAGTCCATGACTATTCACATACGAAGTGTAGTTAGCTATGTTATAACTAAATTCGTATCAAATAGGACGTGCGATGACAAGATAGCATCATAAAATTCCTCATATTCAGGTGGTATGTAGGCAAATGTACACTGAAAAAGAGTTGGTACAAACCTTGACTGCTACAACATCAATCTTTAGGGCAGCAAGTACTGCCAACTCCGGTATATCTATCAAAGATGCTGTAAAATACTCATCAATCGCAATCAACACACCACCACCTCTTGAGCAACCAGTGGTTACATAATCACGATCTTTCCGGAACACATTATTTATGTAGTTGTAAAAAATTTACTACTCATACATGAGAAATCTAACCAGGTTTGAGTTATTGCATGATAGGATATTCACACCTACAAATAGCATTATAAAAAACTGCAGCTTTCGTTCAGAGTCACGAACATTTTGGTAGTATATTAGAGGTTGCAGTCTATCACTACAATTGGAATCTAGTGCCTTGCGAGTTACGACGAAGGGATGCATTGGTTGCTACTGACTGATTAGGTCGTACTTTAATCTATCAAGGGCTTCATTGTATGCCTTGCATTTCTGCTTGTCCCAAACAGCATGATCCGTTTGCACATTATCATCTTTCTGTTTAAGTTTCATACAGTTTGAGCATTTACGAGTCTGTGATTTGCAATGTTTGAGGTCATGATTCTCGCTACGCTACTGCACCTTTACATTTGCTAGAAGAATGATGGAATTCATTACATTTAAAGCAACGATACATATCAATAGCATCGTAAACAGCGCAATTGTCATACCCCACAAACAAGTAACAAAAATTTCCTCATAGCTACTCCTATCAACCTGAACAATACCTTGATATACAGAAGGGTCCTTTTTAGTAGGAAAGTGCTTAACAATTTAACATTTGAAATCATCTTCGAAGATATCTGTATTTCCTTTTAATAACAAGTGCCGTAATTTATCATCTGACATGGCCACTAGCCGAAACCGGGGGTTAACACCGGTAATTTCACGTATCACATAAATATATGACAACTTTTCCTGAACAAGAGCTTTTAACTTCTGATTTACCTCCTTTGAATTATACCCAATAAGAATACCACCATCCCTAACATCCTTCACTTTCGCTAACTGAACTTCCGCAGTACAAGGATTCACATGCTGTATTAGATCAACTTTGGTTTGCCTGCTGTGATGATTCCCATTTTTTGGCTGAATAATTAATGCTGGTTGGGTCTTATTTCTAACGACTTCGGCATAGGATACTATAGGCTTGTTGACAGACGGTACTGCATGAGATGCTTTCATAGATCTTGATATATCGGCAGATAATTTCGTGACTTGATTCTTGAAAGAAGACATGGCCTCGTCAATTTTACCACTCTTCGTAACATCATCCTGGTTTATTACAATGCAGCTAGGAATGCAGTTCTTACATTTCCAAAACAACCCAGGAACAGTGCTTATGACGCCCAGTATTTCTGTGTTTGAGATACACAAAGAATGCATCGCACGAAATAGGCGGCCTTGACCAATTTTCCAATGTTTGGCAAATTTCACAGTTGACCATGATGCAAATTAATACAGTCCCTTGCCATATTATTGGACTCATGCTTAAAAATGAAGTTTTCCTGGCTTATAACACGCCAGTAGACATTTACAAAGCTTATCCATGATGAAACATCAAAATTTATTATAAATACAACAAATGTCACATAGAGAATTAGAAATTTACATGAAAATGGAATCTTTTGAAATGAAAATACATTTTTTTGCAAAAATCAGTATTTTGTATGACCACCTTTCGCAGCCAACACAGCTTCAACGCGACGTGGCATACTGCTTATACAGTTTTGAATTTTTATTTTGAGCTCTGGGTTATGTTTCAAAGTGTCATTAAGTATATTGATCAACTCTTGCTTGGTTGTAGGAGCTTTCATCGTAACCTCAGATTTCAAAAACTCCCAGACGTTCTCGATGGGGTTCATGTCAGGCGAATTTCCTGACCAGTCGAGAATATCTACTTTTTTTTCAGCTAAAAATTTTGTAATTTTTTGTGCACGTTGTCAAGGCGCACCATCATGCATAAAAATTGGCTTTTCTCGTTTGTTGAACCATTTTTTCACTTGAGGAAGCATCTGGGTTTCCAAAACTTCCTGATATTTTTCGGCATTCATTGTACCATCGATCCCTTATAGTTGATAACTGACCATACCGTTACCGGATGTTTAATGGTCGGCACAATGCATTCTGGCTTATATTTCTCATTTGTCCTTCGCCGTACAAACTGCGATTTGTCGACCAATACTTGGAAAATCGACTCGTCCGAAAAACATACCTGAAAAACGTCATAGAATTTAGATTAAATAATATCTACAGTACAAGAACGACTTGAATATAGTTATATAGCATTTATTAACGTTCTTCTAGTTATCAGTCGTGAAATCCTTGTATTTTCGTGCCCATTGGTATCGCTTTGATATCATAGCAGGTGTCTTGGTCTTGGTTTGCGTGCTGATCTACGTCCAATAAGACCCTCTTCTGCTAACCTACGCTGCACTGTTCTTTGCGAAACTTCAATGCCGGCTTCAAGAACTTTTTTTGTACGAATTTTTATCGGCAGTTTTCGATTTTCAACATAAATATTGCTAATTTTTCGGTCACTTTTCTCTGTCGTTTGGCTCTCAGATTTTCACCGAGGTCTATTTTTTGTTTAATTCGTTTTACAGAACTTTGAGAAACCCCAACAAATCGCGCTGTTTGGTATTGTGACATGTTTCGTGCTTCCAGCATGCCGGAAATTCGACCAACTTTTATTGGCGACAAGTCAGACAGTTTTCCCATTCTGAAATTACCAACATGATCAGTCTTGCCAAAACGATAAAAGTGCCCGCGATACTCAAAAACTCAAGTTCTACCAACGTATCTGCAAAAAGTTCATAATAACAACAAGAAATATAAAGCAAAAGTAGATTTGCAGCATGAGTCTAATAATATGGCAAGGGACTGTAGAAAGTCATAGACTTATAGATGCTATCTGGAGTCACCTCAATCAAATGTTATCTACGAGCATCTCTTGCATCACTTAAAAAAACTGGTACTTAATGTCAGTATTTATCAAACAAACTAAGAAATACGAGAGATAGTATACAACACCAACCGCCGAACTACTTTTTCCAAAGTACCTCTTTTGACGCCTTAACACAATCATTTGGTAATTCAATAACTCAATTTCTCAGTTTTCTTTAAATGCAACAGTGTACAGAGTCACATTCCATTTGGATGTGTTCTTTGGTGAGATATTTCTGAGAAATCACAACGTCGTGTTACATTGGAAAGTTAAGAAAAATAGCACGCGTAATTGTGAGATAGCTGGAATTGCCGCTCATTGACAGACGTGTTGCCAGTGGTAGGTATCGTTTTGGCTGAATAAATCAAACACTAAATTTTTCTGCAGTTAGCGGACTCTATCACAATGTGCGCTGTAGATAGACGAAAAAAATGAGCATATACCTCAAATTGGGCAAAATGTCAGATTTCAATGAGCCATTTCACTATTAGTAAACTGAAGTAATTTACGAAAAACCTTTTATAAGTTTCAACACCCTGTATCTTGAGAACAAAAAAATTGCGGACCTATGTCTCTCTCTTAAAATTACTCAACGCATCGTCTGTTAAATTGATGTTACATACCCAATCAACCGACTGTGAACTGTAACTACTCTGTACATATTGTATTTAATTTATTTTAGAATTTGTTTTTCATTTAATATAACATCAGGATATGCATTTTACGCTACACAAATCTCCGTACAGTAGATAAATAAATACCGATGTGAAATAATATGATTTGTAAATAAATGAAACTGGCATAATTTCATGTTTGTTTATTGAACGTAAATTATAGCGTGTTGTTTTCCATCGCACCGATTCAATTGCGATCAAGCACATAAATAGCTAATTGTAACTTATATTCCGTTAACGATTTATATGCTGAATTGTGACATGGATATGAAATAGGATCACCGGATCCTGCCAATCAACAGGCTCGTGAGCTCTTCTAAAGTTTGAGTATAAAATTGTTATTTACAGAGTACTCTTATCATTCCATCCGTTCCTTCTTCTTTTAATCTAAAAAACACACTTTTTATAAGTGAGAAACCAAACTCGTTATTGAAGATTGAAGGTCGGTCTTTGCCATTTATGTATGGCTTATAACATCGCACATATTATGTCCACCGCGGCTTTGTTGACATGCCATCATCCGAACATCAAAATTTTCGATGGCTTTTTGCAGTGCTAGCGGGTCCACGGTCGCAATTTCGGTGCGGATGTTACGTTTAAGGACTTGAATAGTGTGCGGAGCAGTCGCGTACACTTCCCCAGAGGAAATGGTCCAGGGGCACGATCTTGGAGGCCAATTCACGTCGGAAATCCTTGAACTAATGCGATCTGGAAATTTCTCGGCAAATAACGGGATAGTTTGGCGAGCTGTGTGCGAAGTTGTAGCATCTTGCTGGAACCAAAGGCCCAGTGATGCCACCAGCCCATAATCCGCACCAAACAGTTACTTCTTGATCATGGAGAAGTTGTTCATCGATTTTCCGAACCTCAAATCCTACAGTTTTGCTTATCTAAGTGGCCACTGAGGTAAAAATGTGCCTCATCTGAAAAGATGATTTTAGTCGAAAATCGCTCTCCCTTTTCAATCATCCAATTAACAAAAATACGCTGGCTGGCTTCAGTTGTTGATTCAGTTGGATCTTGTATGGATGCAGGTGGAGACCAACATGCAAAATCCTCCATAATATTGTTGCCTGCAGTCCAATTCTTGCGAACGGTTCATAAACTCTACTCACAGCGGCCACTGATTCACGTGTACGTACCAGACGGGCATGTTGATATGTTCTACGACCCTCAACTGAGCCAGTTTCTTCAAAACGATTGATAGTCCACCGAATTCCACTCTCTGTGTCATCACGAAGCTTGCGAAAGGTACTTTTTGAAGATCGTTCGTCTTCGTAAAGTTTTTGGACTACCAAAATGCGTTCTTGCGCTATTAAAGAATCCATAATAACAAATGGCAGATCTTTGAAAGCTCATATGTGCTAAATACACGGCAGTTGATACATTTAACATGTCAAAAAATGGTAGTTTCGCCAGATTGACACAGCTGATCCACGAAATTCGAGTTGCTTGCCCCCTCTATCACCCATTTAAATAATGACTATCATAACGTTAACACCCTGTATAATCATTTAAAATAGCAAAAATGCGAGAGCTCTTGCTTTTAGTTTTATCGGTTTGCACAAAAGTAGCTCTTCTACTAGTGATATGCCATCACAAAATCGGACGTAGGCAAAAATATGAACATCTTTATTGCTGTCCGTTGCCTCGTCAAGCTGAATTGGAAACAACTTGTCTGCCGGGTAGCTGATGCTGTACATCTTCAGCTATAATACCACCAATTCGACGGTCAACCGTATCAGTTGATAGAGGTATGGACTCCAATTTTTTGGCAAAACTATCTCGAAACAGTTTCTACAATTTTAATTGCAGCTGGCAAAATAGGTTCTTCGCCAATAGTGGGAGGCTTCTTACATCTGACTATTTCATATGAAACTTCATAAGAGATAAGTAAAGCTTTTTCATTCACAATCAGTATTTTTTAAATGATTTTTGCTTTTCATATGATTTGAATTCCAACTCGAAGAATTCTCGGGGTTTGTTAACGTACTCACTATGAAACGTTTCCAAACTTCGTTTATTAGGTTTCATACTATCTGCTAGTAAAGTTTTTGAGCAAATGATACACAGAGGCCTCTATTCTTCATTGAACTTAGTACATGTAATCTCAAAATTTAAGTATTCTTGAGTATATTTTCCTGATTTTATTTTTGGAACCTCATTCGCCTGTGCACTTGTTGATGCTTCACTGGTATCGAATGCTAGCCCACGTCCACTTAAAATTTATACTTATTTGCTATAAATTAAAATTCACTGCTGGGGATATATACATTTTAGTACCGTCAACTGCAATTAACACGCAAATTACAACATACGTATTCATAATAGATTCAGCACAGACAGAACGACTCGACTGAGACTAACCAGAATTGACGAGATGCGGCGTGTATGCACGTTCGCGCAGACGATCGAAAACGTTCGGAATAACTCGGAACTTGCCAAATATCTATAAATTCACTTATTCTCGGCAAGTTGTAGGACTTGTAATTAAGGTTGTGCTGTCAAAATACTCAAGGTACATTATTATTGTACACACACATTGCTGTTGTGTGAGGGGGGATGCGGTGAAAATAATATTGAAAATTGGGTCGCGAATGGTGAAATGTCGAGAAACGCTGAAATAAACCGTCTATAGATCACGAAAATCAAGAGAACCACGCCCTTCGTCTCCCAGTGATGCTTTAAGGAATCTGGGTCATGCTTTGAAACAAATTAAAGATACAGCTGATAGAATGGCAGACCATCTAGTTACAAGCACATGGCTAGTGCATATTGTTTCATCTGGACTGTGGCACTAGAATATATTGAAATAATTTCAATAGTCAAACCGGTTGCATGTTTGCTGTGAAACTTTATACATCAAAAGCAGATACGAGATACCGTTTCCGCAACGTATAGGAATGATGATGATGGCAAAAACTTCGTTCTGGCTTATCTCCGGGTAGGTGGGAATATTGAAATATCATCGAAGTGAAGGCGAGGTAAAACCGAATCACCCTTCGGGTTTTAACTTTAATGCGGATACGATTAGGTTGGGGACCAAGGTGGAAGATTAAAATGGTAAAATTGAATTTCCAACCGCCTGGAGAGAATACATTCATAGGACAGGAGGAAAATTTACTGATATCGGAGGAAATCCATAAGCGTAGATCGTTTTTAGTGTCTTGCAGTTTTTGTCTGTTAGCTGGAAATGCTGCTTGAATGAGCTGTACAGCATAAGCAAACCTGGGAAATTGCTCGTCTGTCCACGCAAGTTCCCAAATCATTTTAGCATAGCCCAAAATGTCGCTAAATTATTCCCAAGCTGGACGTTATTAGGCGAACTTCAATGTACAGGGTGACCCAAGAAGATGTGCATCGATCTATTACTCGGAAAGTGGAGATTATGCAGATACGAAAACATGTGGCTTTGCTGATACTTGAGGGAATGATTCGGCTAAAACGACTTACTTATCTCAAACGGGACACCCTGTATATTACCCAATTTTTGGATTCTATAGATTTTATATTTTCTACTAAACGAATACGGTCACTTTAAGCACTACTGCTTTGTGTTTGCTCTGATGAGTAAACAGAAGAAGATGTAAGGAAGGAATGAAACTGTAATTCACGTCTATAAAACAACCTCTATTCAGTTAGTCAATGGTAAAAGTTCGCTTAAATGTCTGACTATAAATTTATTTATCGTTTTGCCACGCCTTTGTTTTAGTTATTTTATAAAGCACAATGATAAATACTATCTAATATCGCAACCGAAATACAACGACAAGGTCTACTATTGTAAACCTTTTGAGGAAATTGGAAATAATAGGACTTGTAAAGGATGTTTTACGATCCGGCCGTCTCAAAACAGCCACTGACGAAAATAATATATAAAACCAACACCGTTCTACTAGAAACTTGGTGAAGATAACAGTACATCTTACGTGTTGTGATTTTTACAATTCTGTGAGACCATGATGGACATGTGTAATAGAAATAAACATTTTTTTACGAAATAATGTTTTCGGGTGTGTCAAGTCTTCCTTTGATGGAACACTTAATCGCCATGACTGCCGGTACTGAGTCAGGGAAAATTCTCATTGAGAACGGGAAGATCATACACAATATACACAAAAAATTAATGTTTGGGCCGGTATCATAGGCCAAAAGATAATCGGTTCGTTTATCAAGGAAGAAAATTTAAACGCCGAAAGATATTTGCACCTTTTGAGGAATCACCCTGACCCAGCTGTGTGCAAAAATATTACCCAATCCTTGTAACATTTATTACCACAAACAATCAAAAATATCAGCATTGTTTTCTTTTAGTAAATAATAGAGTGCCTAACGATAGAATATGGCTTCAACAAGTCGCATTACGCTTGAAATGTTCGCGAATTTTTTTGTTAAACATTTTTTGGAAGATGGATAGGTAGAGGTAAGATTGAATGGGCACCTCGGTCTCCTGACCTCATACGCCTGGACTGTTTTTTGTGGGGGCACTTAAAAAATGTAATAGGTATACAAACCATTTGATTTGTAGGAACTAAAACACCGAATAGAAAATGAGTGCAGAAGAATCGAGGAAAGCGGATGTCTTCAAAATGTTCTAAATGCATGTCCGCAATACCTACCTTATTGCGAAGAAGTATATTAACGGCAATTTAAACAATTACTATAATTTTTATTTGAGTTTAAACAATTAGGTTTTTAGTTTTTCTCTTGTTTCCTTGCAATATCAAATACACTCCATGGACTTTTCAATGTCAGAAATGACAGCAAATTATTTTTGAAATCGGTCAAAGCTTAGGTGAAAAAAGATACCTTTAATTGATATGTCGACAACTATGAGGTCCACGTCAAAATATGTTTAATAGAAAGTATTCTGAATTTCTCGCAGAAAATATAGAATAAAATGTGTAGCATTCCATAAGAAAAGCAGAAGATTGCTATCAGTTTCTGCAATATTTCGTAACACCGCGGATATAATCAATGGATCCGCCGTGGTTTCAAACCTAAACCTACCAATTTTTAAAGAAATTAGATGAGTCATTCATCAGATATTTGTATCGTACCAAATTTTTGTTACAGTCTGTATAGTACACGGATACGAATAATATCTTGGACCCGGGAATATAGCATTATGAATACTATCTTCAGAAATAATACGTTGATCAATGGTTGAGTTATTAACGTTAGTTGAACATTGCGTATGTGTAAATAAACAACTCAAATATAAATTCATGAAAATATATTGTTGAGGGTATTCAGACAAATAATTTAATAACTGTTTTTCAGCTATAGCAAAAACGCTCGTTTGATAACTCTAATATTGTACTACCTGTTCAAAAACGTTTTTGTTGAATTGAATTTCAATTTCGGGTACACTAAATGTACACAAATACTACAATAAGACCGAAATCCAAAAATATATTTTATTTGCAACAGGAACAATACAAAAAGTTTCACACAACCGCATATCTGGCAGATATATTGATTGTCAGTTATTTTGTTTAGCTAACCCATCATTTTACAGATCGCTTCCGAAAGGGGTATGGAACAGTACACAGCAAGATAACTTCTTTAAAATTACACTGAATTCTTGAGTAACTAGGTAGAAGGGACAATATCAGGGAAACGTCGAAATACCTGTTTCAGCCAAAAAGCTTTGCACAATGAGAAGTATTAGTAGTAATAGTAGTAGAAGTGGTAGTAGCAGTCTTTTTTATAGACATGCGACAAATGTGATGGCCCGTGGTGTGGTACTAAAGTTGCACGCATTGCTCTTTGCGATAACTGGAGGATCCTTCTCCAGCAAGATAACCCTGCAGCAGTCTACATGATGGAACCGTCACATAGTGGCCGATCTTCACACGTGAGGGCCTCACATCTCTGTGACATTATACCTCCAGTCTCTCCAATTTTAGCTCAGTATTTTCCTGATCATGCTGTGTACACATTTCCATCTTTCCTCACTGCTGAGCATGATGGGAACCATATCTTCAAGGCTGAAGTCCTGTTGCAGTTTTTCACTGACATCTCGTCTGTATAGACTTCATCGGTTACAGACAAAAAACGTGTCGCTACGGTATCGGGTATAGATCGTCTGGCGCTTATCCACCCAGTGGCCATAACCATAAAATTGCCGTGTCGTAATAACACATGTATGAGGAAATAGCAAGTTGTCCTTTGCCTATATTCCTAACGCTGCGCTGTCTTACGTTTGGTATGAGAAGTCTTGTGTGTTGCGCTACGTCTGTTGAGAGGTCCCAATTTCGTTGCCAGTTGTCTACCATAAGTTCCAGTACGGCCTTCCGGGGATCCCTTGGTTTCTGGTGGACGACAGCCTTCTCTCCCGCTATTAATTCAAAAGAGAGGGCTGTCACTATTATGTTCCGTAGGACCTTGGTCGATACGGTTCTGCAGGCACTGGAAACTCTTAGCAGCGTTTTCCTCTGGAAACTGTCTAAATTCTGCTAGTATCGTTTCCTCTTTGGTGCGTGGCGCGACACCGAAGCTGCGTACATCATCACGGATTGGGCTACACAGTACAGCAGGGACCATTTTTCACTCTTGGTTCATCTATGTTCGGCATAAGCCGGATATCGAACAGCCACCTCCTTTTCGGCTCTGACGACGACTCTGTTATGCTCTCCAAAGGTCCTTTCGTTATGCCAAGGTAGCGGATGTTATCGTTTGGTTTAAACTGCAAATCTTCAACCAAAAAGGTTACGCAGTCTGTGCAGAGTAATGGCTTATGCCTTTTCTGGGGCTTGTTCATGTTTTGTGGTCTTTGATCCAATGATCTATGTCTGTGAGCGCTGTATTTATAACCCACGTTAATCTCGTTTCTTCTAAATCACGACCAGATCGCCTGCATACCCCACAGCCTGAATGTTCGTTGGCAGATGCAGTAGTAGAACCCCAGTGCAGAGACCTGCGAAACGCTTGTGTATATTTGGATCTTTTTCCAGCTATACTTGAGCCACTATTTATAAGGTTACGTCAGTATGTAGGTATATTTCGCCTCCTCAGTTCGATCATGATTTGTTCCCACGAGGCTGTGCTGAAGGCATTTCGAACATCCAGCTTCACTAGAGCGCTATCACTTAGGCCTGACGTCATTAATGATCTCGGTGACAAATTCTAGGGCATCTGTCGCTGATCTTCCACTGCGAAACCCTGACGCGGCGAGAGACCTCCTGTGTTGTCTCCCCGTCAAGCTTTGACGAATAATGATTCTGTAGAGTGTGCCCATGATGTCTAGCGGGCAAATCAGTCTGTGAGGTGATGACAACTCCACCCACCCTTACTCAGCAGGACCACATTCGCTTCTCTCCAGGTTCAAGTGATTTCTTAGTTTCCATAATAGATTTGGCACGATCGATACGATTGCTTTGATCCCTTCTGAGGTTCTCCTTCTGGTTCAGGAATATTTCCCAGCTTTAGTTTATAGGTTCGTTCCATCAGCTCCTAGTGATAGTGAAGCGATCCATCTCATCCACTGTACTTTTTTTCCATAATGTGTCCGAAGATGTATACAATATATACAATGTATACAATGTATACACTGTATACAATGTATACAATGTATACAATGTATACAATGTATACAATGTATACAATGTATACAATGTATACAATGTATACAATGTATACAATGTATACAATGTATACAATGTATACAATGTATACAATGTATACGATGTGTACAATGTGTATAATGTATACATTTTTGGTTGGTTGGTTGGCTGGTTGGTTCTGAAAAACAGCTTGTGCTGATGTAACCCGCCAGGTAAAATAAAGGCCATTTATTATTATTATTATTATTATTACAATGTATACAATGTATACAATGTATACAATGTATACAATGTATATAATGTATACAATAGATACAATTTATACCATGTATACAATGTATACAATGTATACAATGTATACAATGTATACAATGTATACAATGTATCCAATGTGTACAATGTATACAATGTATACAATGTGTACAATGTGTACAATGTGTACAATGTATACAATGTATACAATGTATACCATGATGAAGACAATGAGTGAGGTTCGGTTTGTCCGCAAACTTCAAAATATTATTAATCTGACTGTATCTGTCAAAATCGTCTGATTCGCCAAGATGCCGCTTAAGACTGGACATGTAAGTTAACTTTTCCCGAATCGGAATTTGCGGCAATCGCCGCGCTTCTTCATCAATTTGCCTAATGAAAGCACATACCTAGTCAGAAAGCATGGAGGGCAGGAGAGTAGATATTGACTTGACGGTGCTGATGGCGTTGAATTAAATCTGTCATATGGGTAGATTTTGCTACCAGAAAGTATTTCTTTATAGAATATATTTTGAAACGTAACTTGTATACATAAATAAAACATACCTATATTAATACCTATTCTAATTATTAAATTATTATTTTCTGTTGTATATGTTGCCTATATTGTTTACATTGGATACATGAATATCAAGGCGTATACAATTACAATTGTATACCCGTATACAATGTTGCATTTTACATGATGTGTATAATGCGCCTGACATACATATATCATTGAAAGTTACGTTGCTGTTCAGTATTCTATAAGCTGTAGTATTGATACCGCATAGCCGGCATTTCCATTTTAATTAAAATGTAGGCAATTTTGCCGTTTTATTCGTCAGATTTTCCATTAATTAACGATAATCTCGCGCTACTTGTACAACATGTGTTCGACATAACCCCCAGCCAGTTCACACTACAGCAGGATTGAGCTATTTCGGCTAACTATCACCACGAAAGCTGGTCTGCAGGATTTTCGCGGTTGATAGAGAAAAGAAAAGGATTCAGTTTGAGGTCTTTGAGAGATTCTACACTGGGTGAAAACTAGAGTTAGCAATAAAACGATATTGTAATCAAAAATTAATACAAATGACGAAAGCAGTGAATAACAGAAAATAACTTGTACCAGATATATCCAAATTCGAACTTCGGTGGAAATGGCTTGAATTAGGATGTGCCTTTGCCTCACAAATAATAGTTTATGCTAACGTTACTTGAAGGACAGGGGATGATATATTCGTCTTCTAACAGACCATGAAATGACTTCTACCGCACACACTGCACGCATTTAAAAATGGTTTTCAGAACAAGATGTCTTATTTGTCAGTTTACTGGAGGACTCATAACTTAGCGTCATTCAACAAGTGTGTTCCTCTTTAGTCAGAATTGTCATTGTCTCATACAGGTTGGAATATTTTAAAACTGATCAATCTTACTTGCATAAGCAAGACGAAAGCAATATGAATATTAGGTAGACAATCTAATTCAATTAAAGATAAATTACCCGTTGTAAAGTTTGTCAACCAGTTTGTTGACAAACATGCTTAGACACATTAGAAGACCTTGACAGCCTGTATCTTACAAGACCCCGCAAAGACCACAAGAGAAGTCGATACCTTTGCAAAGCTGACGGTCTGCGCTACTGAGTGCATTCGAACTCGCTCAGATACGCACTGCCAAAAGATAGGTTGTCGGCGGCGACGTCACAGTGCCATGCCAAATAAGCAAACAGATTGTCTGATGGTACCATGTGCGTAGCTCAGCTTAACTAACAACAAGGTAGCTTATATAATGAAATAGATGTCAATACATCTGGAAGAGGACTGAACCACCACAATCCGTACATGTTATAGACTTCCTAAAATAACTTTGTCCTGAGAATGGGGGAAGCACGGTATAGGGCCACATAAACACAGAAAAAGCATGCTCGTACAAGTTTCTTCTATTAGAGATGTGATAAGGTGAAATATTCAACTGCTATAGAGATTCGAAACATCAAGTAGATTACAGCGGAAGGAGTTTCTTCCTCTAATATCGGTTTGCTTTCACTTTAACGTTAACGACTGTCCAACTCTCCCACCTGTTGTATAGGTAGGTGTTTGATAGGATAGCTCATCAAATGATATGGAGAAAATCATTTGGTGATCTGATTTTACATACTCTAAATGTGTCCTTTTTACATGCGACACCACTGAGCAAATGACCATCTGTCTGACCTCTTGGCCCAGAGTGTGACGCTCCCGAAGTGCTCTAGCAATATGCACGGGAACGCGACGATAATAACTTAACGTGATTTTTGATGTTTTGCTTTGACGTTAACAATTCGTATCACACTGCCAAACAATGAAAATGTAAACCAATTTTGCCTTTGTTTTCAGAATCATTGTCAGACTATCCAATTGATGTCTGATAATGCTTTTAGAATAATAACGCAACACGTCAGAGGCCTGCATTTTTATTTTAAAGCTTATGGATAAAGTATCGAATTCACATTTTAGTGTAGACATTCCATACTATTTCCAAAGCGTCTAGTTATAGATGGAGCCAACTACAAGCCGCTATGAACCTGCATTCAGGAACATCTCAAATAAACGTTGTGACTCTGGGTCAGATCATTATCAGTTTTTTACCTTCCTTCATTATCCGGTATCAGTTTAATGTGAGTTTAATGCAAAACACAACAATGAAATAACACAACCTAACAATAAATTCTGCTATGCTTCAACGAGATCTTGATATTGTTTGTCAATGGTCAGTCAGTTGGCTTTTATCCTTAAATCTAACTAAGTGTTGTGTCCTTCATCTCGGGAAGACAAATCCGCGATTTACATACAAGATCTCTGACCACAACATCGAAGCAGTTTCGAGCCACACTGATCTGGGCGTTGTAATCAACGATCGTCTTTCCTGGTCAGAGCATATTCACCAAGTTACATCAAAAGCCAAGAAACTTCTATATATGCTATGCTGGAGAGGTCTTTCAAAGGATCCGATGTCAACACTTGCGCCTACATTTACAAGGCATTCGTGAGGCCAATTCTTGAATTCGCTGGCCCGGTATGGGACACTGTGCTTCTGCGCGATAGAAATCTCGTCGAATCAGTACAGCGTCGGGCTACTCGTATCCCTTTTGGAGCACGAAGACCAAGCTATGAAGATCGCCTTGAATTATTCAACCTGACCTCATTCTCTGAGCGAAGACTTCGTGGCGATCTTATAGTTACGTTCAGGATACTTCATGGTTTGATGGGCACCAACCTCATGCATCTATACCATCTGTCGCGCAGCAATCTACGCGGACACAGCTTCAAACTGCATAAGGAGTCATTTAAAACAACAGTCCGACAGTGGTTTCTTCCCAACCGCATACTCAACACCTGGAATAGTTTACCTGAAAGTGTGGTTGGTGCCACTTCAGTTAATAGCTTCAAAGTGCAGTGTGATAGCTGGAGGAGTGTACAAACTTTATAGCTATGAACTGTATTTTTTTATTTTTTCTATTTGATGTATTTGTGTTACGTGTCCGTACACTATATTTACTGCATGAGCTTATAGTACTGTGTACTCTGCTCATCTCAATTATCATAATAATAATAATAATAATAATAATAATAATATGACTCATTGTCGTTTTTGGTTATCCACACTATATCGGAGCGTATAACACCAGATAGAAGCTGGTGCATGGGGGGACAGGGGATTTCAAAAATGCGTAGCACAGGGCTCTAGAGCACTGGAACGGTATTGACAGGTGGTGGATAGCTCCGAGTTACTCCGAGTAAAACAAATGAGGCACTGGAAAGCGGTGCTGGCCGTAGTACTCAAAATAAAAGTCAGTTGTCACTTACAGTCGCCATTTATTATAATCTAACAAAAACAACAAAATCACCCACCAAGGGCTTAAGAAATGCGTGCATCGTGCAACCGAACTTGCTGCTGTTTAAGGAGTATGTAAATGCTATTAATCGGGTTCCCTCCTATCAAGATTGTCAAATCAATAATACGGTATTCTGCACCTATAGGGTAGCAATCTCTCAAATACAGCGAATGAGCTTCAAGTCTCAATCAACAAATTTTAGCAACCAATACCTGTTGAATGTTGAAAACAATACTGTCATCATCATCATGAGATGACAGCTTGTCATCGAAACATCACCAGCTTATTGAATATTAAGAAATTACATATAATTTAGATATAATTTAAAAGTTTTTTAAATAAAATTCATGTTTTATTTAACATTGTCGACTGTTTATTCATGTTTATATTATTTTCTTCAATTGATATGCGATTTTACCGATTCAAAATCACCTACCGTGTATTTTTTCCTATAAACCTCTTTCAGATAGCCATTAAGTACCTATCTGATGACAGGCTCTACCAAAAATGTCATAGATATTTCACGTTTCCAAACATTCATTCATTTACTTGACGTTCATCAGTACCATTATTGCAAGGTCGATTGATATTCCCACAAAACCATTTAGGATTTTTGATATCCATACATCCAAAAAGTCAAATATTTTTTGGTTGCTAAGGAACTGAACCAACATCCACACTATATTTACAGCGACTAAGAAATACTCAAATATATGTCGTAAAGCTACCGGCAAACTTAAAACCTGCAAAAAAATAGAATTTGCAATAACTCTAATGTTTCACTGAGTACACAGTCTAGGTTATATTTATATTAGAAATTATTTTAATAACAGCTGATTATTACATTTCTGTGTCAGAAAGAGTGACTAACTTCATATTACTTTTTTTCTTTGTTCCAACATTTAAGAGTATCCATGCTTCCTAAAACGATAAGAATCGATACATATCGATACTTTTCGTGGACTTAAACATCTCTAATCTTGACAGCTTGTCGTTCTTGTCAACTGGGCTGCAGGGTGCGGTGTTGCCTTTACTATCTCACATTTTGCTAAAATCTTACGACAAATAAAAGCTTCAAATGAAATATTAACGAATATGAACGGATATGCATAGAATTTATAATATAATATTGCGAATTTCAGGTTGTGTATGCATAGACTTTAATCGGATTTTTCGGTATTTTTACCGGAAAGAGGGTATTTACCGATATCATCATTCTCCACGATCTTTCAAAATAATTTAAAAAATAAAGCTAAAAGTTAATTTTATGTAGTCTTCGTAGTGTAGTGCCCAATATCAATCATACACAAGCATACACATTCGTACGTTTTAGCTCTATTCAACGGGTCTCATAGTGCTCTTCCAGTTTTATTAAGCATTGTCTATACGCAAGTCTGGTATTTTCAGAGATAATCCATGTTTTAGAAGTGAAAACCATAATTTGGGAATTATTAGGAAAATATCCGTCAGTCATGATATTAATAAAACAAAAACTTTCTATTTGTTAAAATATGCCGCTGAAAAAACAATAATCTTTGCTAAAAAAACCTTAATAATTTTAAATAACAGCAACTCTGCAACAATTATTATAATAATAAGTAACTAAATACATTTATCTATTTAATTAATTATTCAAAGTGCCCACCATCAGCGTCAATACAGCCCTGCATCATTTCCTAACATTTGGTGGTTGATGCTCTGAAAAACTTATCTCTTGACATAAGAGGAGTCCTACAGACCTCTTCTCTAACGTAACTCTAGAGACAATAGTCCATTTTCATCAAGTCGGGAGACCTCCGAGGTCATCTGACTGGCCCTGCTCGTCCTATCCACCTCTTTATCGTTTATGTGTGATGTGCAGGAGCTCCATTATGAAGAATCCACATTCTCTTCCTTAGACGTTCTGATATCTGTCTTAATAGATGAGGTAAAATGTTTTCTAAAAAGTCCATATAAGCTTGTTCGTTTAATGTAGCATTGAAAAAATGTGGCCCTTTAACAAAATGGCCAATTATGCCACCCCACACGTTTAATGATCACCTTTCCTGGCAGTGCGTTAACATTGCATAGGGCTGATGGCTGGCAGAAAAATCGCAGTCATAACTCCTGTATATAAAAAAGGTAATAAGTTAGAAATGACAAACTACAGACCTATTTCTTTAATTTCTTGCCTTGCTACGATTATAGAGAAGATACTTGAAAGACGCCTTGTGGATTTTTTTACAAAATACGATGTCATTCACAGCAATCAGTATGGTTTTAGAGAGCACATTTCTACACAGGATGCTATAGCGGATTTAACTAAGAAACTATACCAATTAATAGATGGAAAAATTCCAACAGTATGCTTATTTGTGGACCTAGCCAAGGCGTTCGACACGGTAAGTCACGCTAAGCTGTTGGAATCACCCGAAAATAACGGTATTAGGGGAAATTCCTTACAACTAATGACTATAGTCAACGCCAAACAAAGTGGCGTGCACGTCATCACGATAAAAATTCCCCGACCTAATGCCTAGGTTTCTATCACAAACAATTGCTCTATTGCAGTTTCATATTAATGTGATATATAAATTGTAAAATGGTCATTACTCTCTTATTATGGTTAATAGTCATATAAACATTGTTATTAAAATATCACATAAGTTGCTTTCTGATAAATTTAGACGCATTATGCGAAATAAAATGTTTTGCAAACGCTCCAATCACTTATCGACATGTAAACGCACTAAACCGATTTCGCAGCGTTGACACATTGTCACCTTGAAACTTATTTAAACTGGGAACTGACATTTGTATTAATTTTGACACTGAATCAATTTGTGGCATTTCAAATCTTTATAAATCCTTTGGCCCCGCATACCGTAAATCAACAACTGTTTGTTTCAAAACAAAATTATTCATTTTACGAGTAGATAAAGGCAATTTTGGTATATAAAGATGCCCAAACAGTTAAATAGTCGGTGTAAGGAACTCGTGGCCTCGTTAATGCACTACTTTGAGCAAGAAAGGGACAACAACGGGCCTTTGTTGCCTTTAAATGCTGTTCAAGAGGTAGGTTACTAATAATTATATGTAATGTATATCAATAATAGTGAAATTTTATTTCATTTTTTGTAGCGTGTTGCTGCTGCTTTAAAAATTAGTTTAAGGACAGTTAGTCGTATTTCCGAGGGTGTGAAAAGTGATGCAAATTTAGAATCGCCCAAGAAAAAGCGGAGTTATATTAAACGTGTAACCAACACAGCGACATTGGATACAAGTGCCATTCGAGAAGTGATCTATAATATGTATCACAAAAGTAAGATCTTGTTATAATAACTTATCAGAAATTTGCATTAATTTGTTAACTAAATTATAATGTCATATTACACATGGTTTCAGAAGAACAAGTTACGATACAAACTTTATGGTCTCGATTAAGAGATAGGGCATTATTTGATGGTAGTGCCACGTCTTTAAGGCGGTTGCTTAGAGATCTTGGATTTAAGTGGCTTAAGGACAATCCGCGACGAGGGCTCATGGAACTACCAAGTATAGCTTTGAAAAGGGTGGAATTTCTAAGGCAATACAATCAAGCCAAGGTTGAGGCCTTATACCAGTTTGTCTTCCTCGATGAAACTTGGATATTTCAAAATGGGACCATAGGTCGCTCTTGGCAAAATGGAAACCAAAAAAGCGTGAAAGCTATTAAAACAGATGGTAAAAGGTATGTACTTTTACACAATTTGCACTATAAAATTTAAAACTAATATATTTTAGATACATTACATTACATGCTGGAAATGAAAATGGGTTTATTGAGGGTAGTGAAGCGATATTTTCTTCGAAAACAAAATTGAGCGATTACCATGGAGAGATGAACCAGGACAATTTTTTGAAATGGTTTCAACATCAGTTATTAGAAAAATTGGAGAGTCCATCTATGATTATACTGGATAACGCCCCTTATCACAGCATGATATTGAACAAAGTAAAGTGCCCAACAATGCATGGACAAAAAAAAATATCCAAGACTAGTTGACAAATCAAAACATACCATTTTTAAACACAATGTTTAAAACAGAGCTATTGAGTATTGTTGCTCGGTACATAATGCTTCTTAATTATATATATTTTGGTCGACAGTTTATATTTCTTTTGTTTATTCCTATTCTTAAAATAACTGCTTTTTTAGAAACAAACCACCTAAAATATACGTGATTGATGAATTGGCGGAACAACATGGGCACAAAGTTCTTCGTCTGCCTCCTTACCATTGTATATTTAACCCTATTGAGTTAATTTGGGGCATAGCAAAAGGTTACTATAACAGATATATTGGTAGAGATGGTAACAGTGAAAAAGACTGTTTGGATATGTGAAACGAGGCTCTACAAACGGTTACCCCAAACATGTGGAAAAATAGTGTTCGACATACTGAGCAAGAAATTTTTAAATGGTATGAAAGAGGACGAATTTTTGATCGACCAGACATCGAACCTTTAATAATCAACTTTGAGAGTGATGAAGATTCAGATTCAGACAGCGCTGAAGAAAGAAACTCCGACTAACTTTGTTGTACAGAAAAAGCTTACACCAGTAGCTTACCTAATTTTAGAATGTATTTTTCTGTATGAATTCTGTAAAATAAATACCATGCATAAAATTTGGAGGACCCCATTTGGATTTTTATTCAGTACCTTTAAGCTATCAATTAAATATGGTAGTTTCATAGTGTCATCTGATCAATAATTGTCATACTTAATGAATATGCAAGTACAGATCTATAATTTTATTATACTATTATTTTTGTTCTCATTTGAGGTTAATATTGCTTATAAACCTAGATATGTAAATAATAAATTTTATTATTTTACAAAAAGTTTGGCAACAATGTAAATTTTTCAACACACCCACCTTGATGACGTGCACGCCACTTTGTTTGGCGTTGACTATAACAGGATTACTGACTGAGAAATCTTTAAAAACATTATATTTTGCACTTGTTCAGTCTCATTTAAACTATGATATCATTGGATCGGGAGCTGTGGCTTCAAGTCAAATCAGAAATCTCGAATGCGTACAAAAGTACATACTTAAACTGATATACAAAAAAAGAAAGACATATCCTTCCAACGAGTTTTTTGCTGAAGCTAATGTTTTTGACGTCAGACAGTTACATATGTACAAACTCATTACTTTTCAGTACAAAAATCGGTCCTCATTGAAGCAAATTGAACACTGCTATGGCACCCGTCAGAAAATGCTGTCTCAGAATGTAGTCCCAAAGCCGGATTTTACATACAAAGGTCCTGGATTATTCTCTGTCCAAGAATTTTCAATACCATCCCAGTGTCTTACAAAAAAGTAAATAATTTAAACTCATTTAAAAAACAAATGAAAGCCTGGCTGGTCGTGGTCCCAAGAGTTAAAATCCATATGTACATAGAAGGCACGAGCTATACATTGTAAGTTGTAGGTCGTTATCAGATTAAATTTTCCATTTTCCTAACCAGTACCTTTAAGCCTTCATATTTTATACTTAGGGCCGATTTCACCAATATTAATATTATGGACCAAGCTGTCAAAGGTCTCAGAATATCATTGGTCTCTATTAAAATATTGAATAAAATCGTGAAAATTCGACTGTATTATAAACAAGACCACCTTTTGATTCCAATGACAAGTTGTCATCTCATACTGTGACAGCATTTTGTTTACAACATTTCATAGCGATTGGTTGCTAAAATTTGTTGATTGGAACTTGAAGCTCATTCGCTGTATCTGACGGTCTGTTACCCTATAGGTGGAGAATAATGGACTGTTAGTTTTGGTAGTTTTCGGGCTACTGGCACATTCGCCCAACAAGATTTCGTTAGCACAAGTTTTCCATATTCAGTAAGCCATCGTAGATATTTAAGAATTTTTCGCTAATCCTATTTTTAAGGCTATAAAAAATTATTCGTTATTCAAGGTCTGAAATAGCTATATTTACCACAAAAAAAATAAATCTGATTTGAGCGCAAGTACAGCATTTCGATCGACACCGTTACCAATAATGACTGGACTATGACAGAATACGACGAAAACCAACAAGCAACAAATTTCATCTAACTTCAAGTAAGATGCAGAGTCAGCCTACTTGACATTGTTCGTAAGACCGAATTTCAGTACTTCGTTTTAGAATTACCACTATTTAATTAATATGAAGTTAAACTGTTATTTAGAAATTGAAACAGAAAACTTTACGATATGATTTATCTATATTTTTGCCATCATATTTATGTAACTGTAGTAAACACCTCTGATATACGTAGGCATTAATCCTTAACATCAATGAAATTGCTCTTGCTAATACGAACAGGTCTGAAAGAATTCTCAGAACTGCGTACGAGCCAGGGCCAACTTCCAAATCCTAGAAAAACGTCTGGCGTCTGGTATGCAATCAGTCAATTGTTTTTAGCTTCAACAGTCTTCGCGGGCCTCTGACACGGGCATTTCGGGCGTGCTAATTTCCGTGTTTTCAGAGGGAAAATACTGTCGTACCTAGGAAAATGTACTAGTAGCATGTGGAATAAGTGCTTGTGAGTACTTGTAGTGATTTGCACGTTTGGATTACGGGAAGAATGAAGGAAAACTTCGCAGATACCGGGACACAGTAATGGCGGCGAAATGGTAAGTGCTGATTCATGTATAGTTTTGCAGCGTGTGTATCTTTTTTTAAATCTGCTTATAGTGTGTAGTGTGCAAATTAAATACGTGTGCATCATGGGTGATTGATTGCACTGAGGAATTATCACTCGCGTTCCTATTTCTCTTATAATCGCCAAATGGTGTTACAGAAATACTTCAGTAACTTTTGTAGACTAACTTTTATTGAGACATCAGCAACAGTTGAGAACAGAAGAACAAGTAACGAAATGAGTACAGAGAATGGTCAAAGACCCTTATAAGATTACACTTACTAATTTTCCAGAAATCAGTAGTCTCGGGTAAAAATGCAAACATCACATCCTGTCTCACGAGTATGGGACGGTGTTATACTCGTAGGGACTTAGATGGTGTTGATGCTTTAAGGATACCATAACTTGCACAGGATCAGTTTATCTCGACATAGTAAAATGATATGTCAGAAAATGGTTATAAGGGGTATTTACATTGGGGTGGACGCTTATCAGCAAAATATAGAGGTGAAAACGACCCCTTGAACCTACCAGTTCATTCCTTCACTGCTAGCATATACCGACCTACATCATTGGTATCTTGGAAACGGTAAGAGATACGAAGCTGCTTCAGCTGGGGCAAAGTTGGGTATATCAGTAACAAAATGCCGCTTAGAAACTTTTGAAATTAAAAATAGTTCCAGAGCGAGACAAATAAAAACGAATTCTCCGAAAATTTATACCTGACTGACTTTAAAATAAATCGCATGCTAGCATTGCCGCATTTTCTCCTCTTCAAGATGATATAATCATAGTTTCGTCTTTTGTTCTAATTCTAGACCATCAACTTTATTTTATGGACGCCATATCAGATTCTTGCACAGGTGAACAGAGTTTCTAATTCTGATTCTAAAAATGCATAACATGACATTGCGAAACCAGAATTGTTTGAGAAACAAAATCTCCTGCGTAGACCTTCAAATTATCAGATATTCATTTGTTTCTTGTAGGTAGGGTGAATGTGCCAGTGGAAAACAAAGTGTGATTATGAATTTTGTGTTCAGGATAACACAACTTATGCTTTTGGAAGGGATAACACATGCTGTTAGCTTTTCACCGACAAGTACATGGCTTATACAGGGTGTTTCAGTTTATTGTTGCATAACTAAGATTCGATAGAACTTTTAAAATTAATGCATAAAGTCTATATAAACATGGGTCGAAAAATGTGTGGCTTCCGAAATACAGGGTTTTTAAATTTACTTTCTAAAATAGTTTTTTTTAAATATTTCGAACAATATTTGATGTATAACAGTGAGAATTGGTATACAAAGGTTTTTTGGTACGACAAAACGAACCATGGGCATAGTTTTACTGTAGCCGCTAGAGGGCGCTCTCTACTGTACCTGTATTGTATTAAAATGACCGAAAACTTTTTCTTAGTGCAATTTTTTGCTTTTTGAATAAAAAAACTGATTCTTCGCACTTTTCAACATAAAAAAGCTTTCTTGTGAATTTTCGTTATAGTTAGCCGTTTTTGAGATATTTCGATTTTTAAGGTTCGATGCATTTTTAATTATTTATGATAAAATAACGTTAAAAAGTCAGTATCTCGATAATTTTTAGAAGTAGGCTGTGCCTCCAAATATTTTTGAACTTGAAAGTAGAATAGGGTTAAACGTCAATTAGTTGACAGTTAGTTTTGTTGTTTGTTGAAACCTGAAACGTTTTTTTGCAATTGTGAATGCACGAAATTTAGTTTCTATCTGAATAATGCTATACCACGTTCGATCATTCGTAGATGTGAATTGTGTATTGAACAAATGGGTTTACATTTCGAGCAACTACTTTAGATTTTGTATGTTTGTCCTAACTATCCAATAACATTTTAGTTGTAAATAATCAATTTAATTTGTTAAAAATAATATTGGAAAATTAAACAAATTAATATTCTATTTTTTTGTGTTTACTTGGAGTTAGGAATTATTTCTGTGTTTAAAAACACAATCTAAACGATCATCTTAATTACTTGTAATGCCCAAATCGAAAATGTAAAAAAAAATATTATTTTCCCATAAATAATTAAAAATGCATCGAACCTTAAAAATCGAAATATCTCAATAACGGCTAACTATAAGGAAAACTCACAGGAGAGCTTTTTTATGTTGAAAAATGCGAAGAATCAGTTTTTTTATTCAAAAAGCAAAAAATAGCACTAAGAAAAAATTTTCGGTCATTTTAATATACTACAGGTACAGTAGAGAGCGCCCTCTAGCGGCTACAGTAAAACTATGCCCATGGTTCATTTTGTCGTACCAAAAAACCCTTGTATACCAATTTTCACTGTTATACATCAAATATTGTTCGAAATATTTAAAAAAAACTATTTTAGAAAGTAAATTTAAACACCCTGTATTTCGGAAGCCACGCATTTTTCGACCCAGGTTTATATAGACTTTATGCATTAATTTTAAAAGTTCTATCGAGTCTTAAAGTTATGCAACAATAAACTGAAACACTCTGTAGATATTCCTGTAATCTTATAGAAAAAAATTAAACAAAAAGGTGCTATTTGCCAGTACTAGGACAGAAGGTGCTACTTCTCGGTCAGCTAGTTTCCAATTGTCGCACAGCATTTGATTGGTCAGTTTTAGGTAGAACCTTATTTAAAAATTTGTGATAATAGAATAGAAATTTCAAATCAGCTGTCATTACGACTTTGAGGAAAAGTAACTAAACACACTCAGACTGAGTCCATTCAATATGGACACTTCTATGAAAAATACATACAAACTAGCTAAAAATTAACAAGAAACTAATTTTTTTCCTTCAATTCGGCGCTGCACTGTCGACTTGCCACCATACTGTTCACATACTTCAAGCAATTGCCCAACATTTACTACAGCTTTGATTGTCTCGTTCAGCCTGCCTTCACCATACAGGGTGTCAAAGCTCAATGTCTTCGTTAATACCAGAGTTGCAGAAAAAAGTTGAATACAAAAGTTGTAGGCAGAGCTAAGTGCTACAACTTAGGTAGATAGATAGATAGATTTTATTTGTGCCAAAAGTAACAGACAAGTTACAATAAAATAAGCTTAAAGCTAGCTATAGAACATTGTTAAAAATTAAGGTAATACCATTTACAAATTCTTTTCATTGCCATCGTTTCAAACCTACTCATACAATTCAAAGGAGATAACCAGCTTAGACAAAAAAAAAACAAAAAAACAGTCTACATTACTACTTTTCGTTATTCGTAAACACTCAGGCTGTTTCTGTTATCAGTAAAAAATTCAGCAAGCGAATAAAATGCCTTTGCTGATAAGTACTCACTTAATACATTTTTTAGACAGATCAGTGGGAGGTTCCGAACAGTTTCAGGGAACGCGTCATTTATTTTAACAATCATATACTGTACATTCTTTCGTACATAACTATACTAAGTGACATATAAATCCGAACACCCAGTTTAAATGGTTTTATTTTAATAAAATTTTGTATAAGTACTTAGTGAAGCATACTAAGTAAATGATAAAAATTTCAAAATGATTGCACTGCTTTAAAGCCCTTTGACGTTTAATAATGTGTGGATGCACCCTGATGTGCTACGCATTCTCCAACGCGCCTATGTATGCTTCTGATCAGGTGGTCAATGTCCTCCTGTGGTATCTCATTCCAGGCAACCACCAACTCCTCTCGAAGTGCTTCTAGAGTCTGAGGAGGACTTTGCAAATTGAGCAATCTCCTACCCATCACATCCCACACGTGCTCAATTGGGGATAAGTCGGGAGATCTTGGTGGCCATGGTAACAATGTGACATCATTATGTTGAAAGAAGTCTATTGTGACTCTTGCAACACGTGGTCGGGCATTATCTTGTTGGAAAGTTGGATCTGCCAGGGTGTCAAGATAGGGTAAAAGATGGGGTTCTAGAACTTCGTGGATATAACGCTGCGCGTTCATGTTACCTCTGATGAAGATTAAAGGTGACCTGGAACCATAACCTATAGCACCTCAAACCATAACTCCAACAGTGTGATGAACATGTATTTCAACAAAAAACTGTGGATTCCTCCTTTCACCACGTCGCCTTCTAACCCTGGCACGACCATCTTGCATGCCTAAACAAAATCGAGACTCGTCACTAAAGACAATACTGTTCCATTCCTGATCCCAGAGTGACCGTTGTCTGCACCACTCAAGGCGATTACGTCGGTGTTCTCGAGTTAAAGGGAGGACCCAGTGTGGCCGGTATGAAAACAAGCCAAAACTTCTCATTCGTCGGTAAACACTTCACATGCCAATAGGTCTTCCGTGTTCTGCAAACCATTCATTTGCAATGGACCTGGTAGTGGAGAAACGGTCCCTTAAGGCCAATAATCTTAGGCGGCGATCTTCACGGTCTGTTGTTCTACGGCGGCGTCCAGTGCTCCTTGCTCTTTGCGTACGGCCTTCTCGAAGCCATGCCTGACAACACCTAACCACAGTGTCTACACTTCTTTGCACTCTAACTGAAATTGCCCGAAAAGAAAGTCTCTCTCTAGGCACCGTAACCGATCGTAAAGGATGTCAAGAACCAAAATCCGCCAACGTTGATTCTTTACTGCGGCTGAAATATTCATTTTTAGAGCGTTAGTGAATTAAAAAAAGCAGTATAAAACCGGAATGTCCAACTGATAAGGCTGAAAATTTTTTCACTTGTTATTTACAGTAAGATAAATATATTCTCCAACTTTTATTAAAATAAAACCATTTAAACTGAGTGTTCGGATTTATATGTCACTTAGTATACATACTGATCACAGTTAATAGTTTAGTTTTTATGAATATCGATTTACAGCTTTCATCATATTTCATACTGAATATACTTCTAATACATCTTTTTTGAAGTATTAGAATTCTCAATGTCTGCGGAATTTCCCCAGAATATTAAACCATACCTTAACTTTGAGTGTATAAGAGCATGATATGCCGTTATGGCCACATCAGAACCTACCCTACTTGAAAACACCCGCAGAGCGTAGCTGTACCTAGATATTCCCGCCGCGAGTCTTTCGATATGCGCTCTCCAGTGCGACCTCCTGTCAATGGTTACTCCCAGAAGAGATATGTTGTTGCTGTTATGAAAAATGTATTGTTCTATGAGAAGGTGAGATTGTGTTGAATTCTATCTCCAAAAGTAATTCATTGTGTCTTTGACGCATTCAACAGAAGGCCACGGCCTGAAAAGTACCTATCAAGAGCATCGCAGGCTTCTCTCACACTCACCAGCATACTATCTGAGTCGTTCTCAGAAAATATGAAGGTGGTGTCATCTGCATAAAGAATGGTGTTTTGACCAGTCACACTACACAATTCATTCGTATACATTATATAAAATAAAGGCCCCAGAATGGATCCCTGAGGACACCCTTCGCCAACTTAACCCTATCAGATATTATAAGTCTACCACAAGAGTCGAACTCGGCTACCTGTTGAGTTCTGTTATTCAAGTAAGATTCTATTAGGCCCCCAGTTGATCCTCTGATACCATTGGTTTCTAGTTTTCTACACAGAGTTTTATGGTTGACGCTGTCAAACGCTTTTGACTTGTATTGTTTTGAATGGGACACCATATTATGTTGATTTTTAGAAGCGCTTTTCCATGGCCATTCTGACAAAGTATGGTTTCGGGGGTTTGTACTGCGTATTTTGGAATATATGGCCAGTTTTTCGGTAAAATGTATATTTGACTTCCCAAATCTTAAACACACTGTATATCAAATCTGTTTTATTACACTGAGTGACAGAATCAGTGGTAGACATCCATATCTAATATTTTTCACGTATATGTTTCATCCGAGGCATACAGGATGAGTCAAAACCTAAACCTAGTGTTTTTTGAGATATTCCATGTTTTATAGGTGAAATCCATAATAATATTTATTGGAATTATTATGAAAATATAAGTTGGCCTTGCTTTTTTGGCAAACCTATCATCGTAAACTTCAGTAGTAAAGTTTTGCTTGTATCAGTTACGCTTTGAAATAAAATGATTTTTTTCAACACAAGAAATAGTTGGTATGACTTGTCTCGTCTGGATGAAGTGTCATATTAGATAAATTGTGATCTTGCCAATATCACTAATTTTTGTAAAACACACATGTTGAAGATTGATGTTGATAAGAGCACTTGCATACTTTTTTATCCTAAACATTTCCATAATAGAGTAAGGGACAGAATTGCATTGAACATCAACAATGAGCTCATTCCTATTGTGGAACAAGCGAAAAATCTTGGTGTCATCTTCGACTCTAATTTAAGATTTGACAAACATTTGTGTCATATACATCAAATTAAGACTGCTATATGCTAGTAGATTCATTTTGAACTTTAAAATGCGTAAGAAGCTATTTGAAAGTTTGATAATGTCCAGCTTTCACGCTTTAACCTTATACCATCCTTGTCATGACTCGATGAATCGGTGTATGATCCAAAGAATGCAAAACAACTGCTGTAGGTTTGTGTATGGTCTTCGAAAATATAGTCATGTCTCCTCTAATACCAAGGAGTTGAAATGGCTGAAAATGGATTAACAATTTGAATATCGTCTTAAGGTATTTGTGTACTAAAAAGTCCATTTACCTCCATAGTAAATTGGTAACTAGAAGATTCATTAATCTTAGAGATCTGAGGCATAATGATAATCTGACAATGCCTTTGCACTACACCGCTTTGTTTCAAAAATATACTGAGTGACATATAAATCCGAACACCCAGTTTAAATGGTTTTATTTTAATAAAATTTTGTATAACTACTTAATGAAGCATAATAAGTAAATGATAAAAATTTCAAAATGATTGCACTGCTTTAAAGCCCTTTGACCTTTAATAATGAGTGGATGCACCCTGATGTGCTACGCATTCTCCAACGCGCCTAAGCATGCTTCTGATCAGGTGGTCAATGTCCTACTGTGGTATCTCATTCCAGGCAACCACCAACTCCTCTCGAAGTCCTTCTAGAGTCTGAGGAGGACGTTGCAAATTGAGCAATCTCCTACCCATCATATCCCACACGTGCTCAATTGGGGACAAGTCGGGAGATCTTGGTGGCCATGGTAACAATGTGACATAATTATGTTGAAAGAAGTCTATTGTGACTCTTGCAACATGTGGCCGGGCATTATCTTGTTGGAAAGTTGGATCTGCCAGGGTGTCAAGATAGGGTAAAAGATGGGGTTCTAGAACTTCGTGGATATAACGCTGCGCGTTCATGTTACCTCTGATGAAGATTAAAGGTGACCAGGAACCATAAGCTATTGAGTGGTGCAGACAACGGTGACTCTGGGATCAGGAATGGAACAGTATTGTCTTTAGTGACGAGTCTCGATTTTGTTTAGGCATGCACGATGGTCGTGCCAGGGTTGGAAGGCGACGTGGTGAAAGGAGGAATCCACAGTTTTTTGTTGAAAGACATATTCATCACACTGTTAGAGTTATGGTTTGGGGTGCTATAGCTTATGGTTCCAGGTCACCTTTAATCTTCATCAGAGGTAACATGAACGTGCAGCGTTATATCCACGAAGTTCTAGAACCCCATCTTTTACCCTATCTTGACACCTTGGTAGATCCAACTTTCCAACAAGATAATGCCCGACCACATGTTGCAAGAGTCACAATAGACTTCTTTCAACATAATGATGTCACATTGTTACCATGGCCACCAAAATCTCTCGACTTATCCCCAATTGAGCACGTGTGGGATATTGCAACGTCCTCCTCAGACTCTAGAAGCACTTCGAGGGGTGTTGGTGGTTGCCTGGAATGAGATACCACAGGAGGACATTGACCACCGTTGGAGAATGCGTAGCACATCAGGGTGCATCCACACATTATTAAAGGTCAAAGGGCTTTAAAGCAGTGCAATTATTTTGAAATTTTTATCATCTACTTATTATGCTTCATTAAGTACTTATACAAAATTTTATTAAAATAAACCCATTTAAACTGGGTGTTCGGATTTATATGTCACTTAGTATATTTCACTTTCAATGCTGTAAGGTGGTTATACAACGCAACCGACCCTGACTGGAGAAGCAAAAGTGTAGTAACATTCAGGAAGCTGGTTAAAAATCAGCTGTTAGATGTACCATAATTAGTTGCTATTATCTTTGTTTTTTTTGTGTTGTCATCCGTTCAGTATTGGTTCTTGACTGTTTCCTTTCTGGTAAACCAACATAGCGCGGATTTATAAAAATTGATTGTATTTTTCCCCTTTATTATTAGCTCACATATTTGAAAGCCAGATCGATGTATTTATTTTTAGGTTGAATTGTATATACATATTTAAGCACTCTATTGGGTTGGGTGTGAGAGTAGCCAACTGGCTAATCTTCGCCCTATTGTTGCGTTGCCAATAAAGATATTTATTATTATTGTTATTATTATATACTGAAAATTTGCTTAGAATTAATGCCTGTATACAATAACGACAAAATGAAGTATAATCAATGTAAAGGCATAAATAAAACATAAAGTTAATTAACATTTATGCGTCACAACAGATTTGGCTGCTGATCAAGTAGAATTCCTTCCACTTTTTCGTTGAATTCAGGTAATGACTTAGCGTCTTTTAAACCACGGTGTAAAGAATTATATGATTTGTACGCATTGTAAATACGTGTATTCTGAAATATATTATTATAATATTCTGCTACGGCGCGTAGTCGAAAAGGTCTCTCTAAATAATATTAATGTCATGCATACTTCCTCTATGTATGAATTTGGTTACTGAATATTACGGTGTTTTTGAATAAAGAACCCTATGGTCAAACTTAGGAGCTGGTATTTATACATTTCATCAATTTTAGTTTATTTGAGGTCATTAATGGCCTTCGATATATGATCATATTTTCTGAGATCATTTACAAGTCTGCCGCATATACTCATACCTTCAATACGATTTCCTGTTCTAATATCTAAATACGGATAGTAAATCACTAAGAAATATGATATTTTTGAAAACAAGAAAGATACACACAATTGCTTTTTCGCAGATTTATGCAATATAGATGTATTTGCAAATAAAACTCTGAGAATAGCTCAGCACTGAGAAATTAGATGGTTTACGTATTCAATAAGTCGTATTTTATTGTAATACCTAGGTTGTTAGAATGATCCACAGGTACGATTTTATTACCTTTTAAGTTTCAGTTTGAGGGTTCAAACGAAGATTATGACTACTACTAGACCTTTCAATTTGGGCAAGATCTTGATAAATTTTATTAATAGCTGTTTCCAAGTCATTACTCCTAAATTAATAGAAAATCTCGGTATCGTTGGCAAACATTTGTATGCTCCATGATTTTACCTCTGTTCCTAAGTCTGAGATATATAGTGAAAATAACAGGGGTCCTAACACAGATCCCTGTGGTACACCAGAACAATTGTTTGTGCGGTAGGGTACTGTTGATTTAGACGAACGTTTTGAAACCGATCTTCAAGCCAGGCTTGAACAACCGCTTTTCAAAAATCCGTAATGACTGCATTTAGACACAAGAAGTGAATGATTAATTGTATCAATTGCTTTAGTAAAGTCAAGAAGTGTGAGAGCTACTGCTTTCCGGCTGTCAAGCGCCATTGTTTAGATGGATAATTTTGTTAGAATAGACATAGGCGCAGAGCTGCTCGTAAATAACAAGTACCAAAACTTTTGAGGAAATAGGCAGTAAACTGATCGGTCTCAGTTAGGATCAGAACACTTAGGTAGCGGAACAACTATAGCGTGTTTCCACTGATCTGGGAAGTATCACAATACAACCTCGCCTACCCACCCACCTACAACCCATTCCCCATTTTCATTTAAAATGATCAGGATACTCTGAAACATCTATCAACATTGCACCGATTTTCAAAAACTATAAAGCTTTTTTATCATTGCTATACTAGTACCTAAATTCTCCCGAATACAGTAATACTACCTAGCCAGTAAGTGCGGGGAGTAAAAAAACCACCGAAGAAATTATAAAATACTTTTTCACAGATGCGATCAACTTGATATCGAAACGGAGTTCTCCTTATTTTAAAAGTTTCGCTGCCACAAAAAATCTATTCAACGCTATAACAGGTTGACCTGCGGTCCTATGCCCAATTGGCTAGGATTTATAGTACGGCGCAGCTGATTTAGTTGCGCTAGACCTTCCATCACACCGCAACATGGTGAAGCAATATTTTAGAAACTACCATTAATCTCTATTGTAATTATAAAAGTACTTGCCTCACTTCCTCTTGCGGAAATATAAGCGGCTAACGTGACGTTCTTCTTACATAATGGAAAATTCTTAGAGTAGGAGCAGATCCGTACTCTTGGTAGGATACTCCAGGTCAAATCGACGAATTCTTTTGCAAGAATTGCAGTACATATACGCCTTACTTTGTACAAATGTGCTTTATTGCATATTTTGGGTGGACTTTCTTTTTTCGCGAAAACTAAGCAAGATACTAGAAAGTCAAGATATAAAAAAGTTGTATTTCTATTTGCTAAGTCTAATGCATATACTTAAAATTGCTCAAAAGTCAGTGGTGTAGATTTTTTGTCACAAATGGTCGTTCAGATACCGCACAAGACGCCACCGCTACAACTAAAGTAGCTCCTTAATATCACAAATATTACCGCCTGGTAACAACAAAATTAGGTAGAGGATATTTAATATATTTACAACAACCCTTTTTTTTTATTTTAACACCCTGTATCATCAGAGCAAAGAATTTGCGGACCCACGTTGATATGAACTGTTTGTCTTAAAATTACTCAAAGAATCGTCTGCTAAATTTATGGTACATACTTGATTTACACCCTGCATATCGCAAGCACCAGCGATTTTTAGATATAGAGTCCAAATGTTATGACATAATATCCTTTGTTAAAACTGAAAATGTGCAAGGTGCGGAAAAGTAATTGACAGGTGATATCTGTCAGTATTTGAAGTAAAAAATGTAACGTTATTTTTATATCTACTAGTGATTGAAAAAATACATTTGAATGAGGACTACGAAAAAACGAAAAATAGTCATTAATGAAGTATTACGTGAGAGCTGAGAAGTTAAAAGTGTCCTAGAGCCAGTCCTGCATGCATCGAGGATAACGACGTGATGAACGACCGAACGGACGTGCTGCAGGAAAATTTACATTTACAGCAGGTTTCCGTGTTCCCACTTTTTTAGGGTATTTTAATATGGGTCATTATTGGAAATGCCGTTAAAAGCTCCTTCTGAGGCATAAAGATTAACTGCCTCACCATAAGTCATACATTTTCCTTGAATAATATTGGTGAGGATATAAGAACGATGAAGTGCTGCACACATATTTTCCACAGGACTTCTTTGAATTTAAGATATAACCGAACAGAAGCACAGTGGACCTATATAGAAGTATTTTGTGAACAAAATGCATTTAGGGTTGTCAAATTAATAGTCGGTTATTCTCCACCTATACGGTAACAGTCCCTCAAATACAGCGAATGAGCTTCAACATCCAATCAACAAATACTCGTAGCTATTAAATGTTGAAAACAAAATATTGTCAAAGTATGAGATGACAGCTCGTCCTTGAAACATCACCAACTTATTGAGTATGAAGAAATTACATACAATTCAGTCAAAATTTAAAGAAATGTTTGATTTTTGAATAAAATTCAAGTTTTAATTACTATTGCTGGTTTTTTATTCATGCTTATATTATTTTCTTCAATTGATATGCGGTTTTACTTGCCGTTCTTCAGAACCAATATGGCACTTCAGATTGATATTCCCATTCCCACAAAACCATTCAGATTTTTTGATATCCGTACATCCATGAGGTTGAATATTTTTCTTTGTTCAGACACTGAACAAACATTCACACTATATTTGCGGCGATTAAGAAATACAAGATATATGTCGTAAAGCTACCAGCAAACCTAAAACCTGCAAAAAAACTATAAATTTGCAATAGTTTTCGTTTTTCTCGAGTATTCAATGCTATTCAATGACAACACGGTGACTTGTGTGGTTGTCAGCGGCCATTTTTTGAGGGTGCGACGTGGTTGCCAGATTGTGCATTAATATCCCGTGTCACCCCCCTGGTCCTAGTGGAGTACGCTCAGCCAAATGTTGAAATATACTCTACTATGATCTATAAGACTATTCGTGGAATTTTTCCCAAAATCGTTGCACAACACTTGAAAAAATGCAAATGAAAATTTAAAATTATTTCCATGACGCCCCGAAATAGCTGCGTCGGTACCTTGGGTTATACATCTTGACAGTAGGGATGTTCGATACGATCCTATATTTAGAAGTATCGATACAACATTACAAATATCATCCGCGTTTGACTTGTTTTTAGGTTCCATTACCCTTTTTCTAAGTTGGTCAATGCTTATAGTGTTGAAGCTTGACAGACCATCACTTAACTGTGGCAATTCTTGAAATGTCGGTGCAACTTTTGCTATTTTGTTGTCTATTTCATTTATGCTTTTTGCATAAAAATTGTTAAAATTTTCTTGAACAGATCCAGCATCTTCCTCAAATTCAATATTATCATATGACAGAACATTCTTGTTTTTGCTGCCTACTTGTTCGAGTTAAAAGTATGCAAACCTAGTAAAAGCGTTCGGAATTTAAAAAAGTTTGGGTTACATGCACTTCGAGTTATAGGTGTTCGAGTTAGAGGAGTCCCACTGTATTTTTAAATCTTACTGTGGCAAGAATGTCAACGTCTTATATTTGTTCTTATTTACCTTTGTTAAAATCTTAACTGTTACTGCTTGTTAAGAAAGCAGTTTCTGAGATCTGAGTAGTACAGATATCTTTAGATATTGCCCTTTCATTTAGACTACAATTCGCTAGAGAGCGCGCGCTTAATAATCAAGTTTTGACACGTTCCAACACAACTCGGCAGGGGTTGCCCTGGTTCTGGGGACATAGAGCTTTATTTTCAGTTGTTTTGATATTGTCCAATCAAAATTAGAGGATATGCGTTTGAAAAAAATTACTTTCATTGTTTTGGGTCACCCCACTATGCATCTAGATTCTAATATGCGTTTTCCCTTTGCCAGTATCTTTTACAGACAAGTAATCACCAAATCAATCCAAATATTCATTTTCAGGAAGCCATCCATCATTCTTATCGCTAAATCATCAACAAAAAAGCGGGCTGCACGAATTTAGCGTATATTCGGGTATTATTACGGATCAAAAACGAAAAACGGCATTTTTCAATCTACAATTCCTTTCCGAACCGTATATCAGCCGTGGAATAATTCGATTCCAATTTGGAATTGATTGCCAAAACGGCAGAGTTATTAGTCATATTATCAGCGTATAACCGTTCGAACAAAAGACAGTGTAAAATGCCGTTGACAGTGATAAAGTACGACTTTGAACCGATTGATTTTGCAATTAAGCCTAATCTAAGCTCTCCGTCTCTCTTCGACAGTACAGTGGCGCCTCTTGCAGTCATTTTCCAAGTCGCACCCTTTTCAGTGAATTCTAGTAGTGTTGATCATGCAACTTCCTTTCTTTTTGAATCTCATAATTCTTGTCCTGCTGTCACAAGGTTCATAATCAGTTGGCGCATGGGCAGAAGAGAAAGTGTTCTCCTTTATCCGATAATCTAATTCCGTTCCACACTTTAGTTCAGATGGAGTAACGTTGCATATATACTAAGTGACATATAAATCCGAACACCCAGTTTAAATGGTTTTATTTTAATAAAAGTTGGTGAATGTATTTATCTTACTGTAAATAACAAGTGAAAAAATTTTCAGCCTTATCAGTTGGACATTCCGGTTTTTATACTGCTTTTTTTTAATTCACTAACGCTCTAAAAATGAATATTTCAGCGGCAGTAAAGAATCAACGTTGGCGGATTTTGGTTCTTGACATCCTTTACGATCGGTTACGATGCCTAGAGTACGGAGACCTGTACGATTTCGTCAACTTAGTGAGTTTGATAGGGGCCGTATAGTGGGACTTCGGGAAGCTGGTCTTTCTTTTCGGGCAATTGCAGTTAGAGTGCAAAGAAGTGTAGACACTGTGGTTAGGTGTTGTCAGGCATGGCTTCGAGAAGGCCGTACGCAAAGAGCAAGGGGCACTGGATGCCGCCGTAGAATAACAGACCGTGAAGATCGCCGCCTAAGATTATTGGCCTTAAGGGACCGTTTCTCCACTACCAGGTCCATTGCAAATGAACGGTTTGCAGAACACGGAAGACATATTGGCATGCGAAGTGTTTACCGACGAATGAGAAGTTTTGGCTTGTTTTCATACCGACCACACTGGGTCCCTTTAACTCGAGAACACCGACGTAATCGCCTTGAGTGGTGCAGACAACGGTCACTCTGGGATCAGGAATGGAACAGTATTGTCTGTAGTGACGAGTCTCGATTTTGTTTAGGCATGCACGATGGTCGTGTCAGAGTTAGAAGGCGACGTGGTGAAAGGAGGAATCTACAGTTTTTTGTTGAAAGACATGTTCATCACACTGTTGGAGTTATTGTTTGGGGTGCTATAGCTTATGGTTCCAGGTCACCTTTAATCTTCATCAGAGGTAACATGAATGCACAGCGTTATATCCACGAAGTTCTAGAACCCCATTTTTACCCTATCTTGACACCCTGGCAGATCCAACTTTCCAACAAGATAATGCCCGACCACATGTTGCAAGAGTCACAATAGACTTCTTTCAACATAATGATGTCACATTGTTAGCATGGCCACCAAGATCTCCCGACTTGTCCCCAATTGAGCACGTGTGGGATATGATGTGTAGGAGATTGCTCAATTTGCAACGTCCTCCTCAGACTCTAGAAGCACTTCGACAGGAGTTGGTGGGTGCCTGGAATGAGATACCACAGGAGGACATTGACCACCTGATCAGAAGCATGCCTAGGGGCGTTGGAGAATGCGTAGCACATCAGGGTGTATCCACACATTATTAAAGGTCAAAGGGCTTTAAAGCAGTGCAATCATTTTGAAATTTTTATCATTTACTTATTATGCTTCATTAAGTACTTTTACAAAGTTTTATTAAAATAAAACCATTTAAACTGGGTGTTCGGATTTATATGTCACTTAGTATATATATATATATAACAAAAATAGGAAAATAATGGGCAAAATCCGCAAAAAGTGGATTTGAGCAGAATAGGATAGGTAACCCGAGCGATACGTATTTCTGCTGGTTGGCTTCATCAGGCCCGAAATGAATGCACATATGCAACTACAAAAGTAGAGACACATGCCCATACATCCGGATACGGGTGTAACCTGAGGAAACATCTTTGTGGCGTCACATGTTATTGTATTTTATCGTTAATGTAAGAATTGTGCATATTCGGTATTTGAGAGTAATTTATACATGTGATGTATACATGACCCGTGAAGCGGGCCGTATGTTGGACAGCCCTGCTAATACCATTCATATTTCCTGTACCTATGTATGTATTTACTAAATATGACAGTGTTTTTGAATAAAGAACTCTACGAGTCCTGGTATTTATAAATCTTTATCCGTTTGAGGTATTCATAATAGTTTTAATACGACTTTTTGTTCTAATATGTAAATAGGAATAGTAAACCACTACGGAATATGATGTTTTTCAAAACAATAAAGATTCACATTATTTCTTTCTCGCAGTCTTATTTGCAAATAAAATTTTGAGAACAGCAAGGAATTGAGAAATTAGATAGTTTATTCGTTCAACAAGTTTTAAGTCCTCATCCCTTATAAACTAAGATGCTTCGAATGATCCAAAGGTAATATTTTATTACCTTTCAAATTTAAGTTTATGTTCTTTTTTAAAGCACTCCTTTCTGTTTTATTATCGTAAGGGTAAAGGGTTCAAATGAAAGTTATGACTACTACTAAACTTTTCAATTTGGACCAGGCTTTGATCAATTTTATTATTAGCTGTTTCCAAGTTATTGCTCATAAATAAATAGAAAATCGGAATATCGTCGGCAAAAAATGGATACTACATGATTTTTCCTCTGTTCATAAATCTGCGATATATACTAAGTGACATATATATATATATATATACACAGGGTGGCGCATCGAAAACAAAACAGACGCATTACCTGGCAGCGCAGTTTTTTTTTTGGAAAAACGTTCAGACTCGTCGATTTTGTTTTCGATGGGGACACAAGTTTGGCAAAAAATCACGTTCTTAAATGGAAAGGGGGGTCGAGTGATACCTTATGTTAAAGGTCTTTCAATTCCCTTTATAGTGATGTAAAATACAGGACCTTCAGTTCAGTAGTTTTGAAGATTTATTGATTTAAAGCTTAAAGTAGACTTTAATAGCTACCTCAGACTAGTTTGTACTACTTTCAGAAATTTGACTAAAACAAATTTCTTAATAAGTAAAGGCTTTTCTTCATTACGCCCATGGTTTTTTTATCATTTTCTAGTTTAAAATAGCTATTGGAGCGTTTTTTGTAGCAAAAAAGTTATTTCCTGAAGAAAGATAAGGAAATATCTCGTACTTATTTTAAATAGGAATTTAGTACATAGTTTGCAATTGATTTGACTAAAAAATTGTTGCTAAAATAACTTGTAACGTTTTATTACATAAATTAACCATGGTATATTTCACTGCAGGAAGAGTTGAAATTATCGAAATATTTTTCGGAAATCATCAGTGTGCTAATAGATCAGCAGAAATATTTAATGAGCGACATGAGATCAGTATCGTGCATTGAAAATATGTTCCAGAACTTGTAGCTAAATTTCGGGAAACTGGGTCAGTCGCCAATAAATAACGCAACATTGAAAATCCCATAAGGAACGAAGCTATAGAAGTGGGGGATTTACGGCAGGTTTATGTAGATCCTACGTTAAGTACCTGCAAATTGGAGACTGTGTGTGGTGTTAGTCGACGTACTGTCCAACGGAACTTAATGAAAACGATTTTGATCGGCAATTACAATTTTGAGAAGATATGAGTGAACGAATTATAAACTATGAACATTTTCTATTCAACACTTGCTTTTCCTACGAATGTTCCTTTTTTTAAATGGCGTAGTAAATCGTCATAACTGCCGATATTGGGCCGATTCTAATCCCAGAATTTATCATGAGGTTCATACACAGCAGCCACAAAAATTGAATGTTTGGGCTGGTATTTTTGGTTGGTTGGTCCTTTTTTCTTACCTGGAAATTTGACCGGTGACACCCGCGCTTAGGGGGCTGCACGTGCTAACGTGATTTTTTGGCAAACTGTGTCCCCCTCGAAAACAAAATCGACGGGTCTGAGCATTTTTCAAAAAAAACTGAGCTGCCAGTAAATGCGTCTGTTTCGCTTTATATATATATAGACGACAATGACCACGTCTCAAGTTATATATATATATATATATATATATATATATATATATATATATATGTATGTATATACAGGGTGACTTCGAAGTTGAGTCATTTATTTTAACAGTGAGTAGATCTGATCAAAAGAAATGTTTTTTTCCTTTACCATTTTTCTGGTAAAATTAAAGTAACAAAGTTATAGCCCTTTGGAAGTTTGAGTACCGCCCTGTCTCAATAATGATATTATGTTCTCGTGTTTGGCAACAACAGATATAATCCGCCTTATCCGTTCATCGCATCGGAAACAAAAAAGCGAAAGAATTTGGAACGATCTTTTTACAATTATTTTCTTCAGTTGTATACAGTCAGTATCAGTCGGTAGTCGGTAACGCGTAAGTGAATAATCGTGTCTGTTGCGAGGCTCAAATCAAAAATGGCACATGTTTACGAAAATGCTGAACTTGTGGACATGGTTCTTATTTACGGGGAGTCTTTACAAAATGCTGCCGCGGCATCACGGATCTATGCGGATCGGTTTCCCAATCGAGTGCAACCAACCCCTCGTGCCTTTGTTAATGTAGTGCAAAGAGCTCGTGAATCAGGTGACTTAAGACCTCACAGAGGAGATCATGCCGGTGCTCCAAGACCACACGATCAAATAGAACTAGAAGAACAAATTTTAGAATTAGTAAGTGATGATCCAACAGTAAGCACCCGACAAATTTCAACTCAATTGGCGATTAGTCAGTATAAAACTTGGAAAACTCTACGTGAAAATCAGTTCTATCCGTTTCACATACAAAAAGTACAGGCCTTACAACCGGAAGATCATGAACAAAGGGTTGACTTTTGCAATTGGCTTTTAAATAAACATCAAAATGATGACAATTTTTTAAATCAAATTTTAGTGAGTGATGAAGCCCTCTTTACTAGAAACGGAATTATTAATTCACGTAATTCTCACGTTTGGGCTATTGAAAATCCCCATGAAATAAGGGAAACCAATTTTCAACAGCGATTTGAACCAATCAACCTGTGGGCGGGAATTGTTAATGGAATTTTAGTGGGGCCTTTTGAATTACCAAATCGCTTAACTGGTGAAAATTATCTTGATTTCTTGCAACACAATTTGCCTGGTTTACTGGAAGATGTGCCTTTAAATATTAGACAAAACATGTGGTTTTTACAAGATGGGGCACCACCCCATTATGCAAGAAATGTGCGTGAATTTTTAAATAGACAATTTAATAATCGTTGGATCGGCCGTGGCGGTTTTGTACCTTGGCCGCCAAGGTCTCCGGACTTAAATCCTTTAGACTTTTGTTTGTGGGGTTGGCTAAAAACTCTAGTGTATAAAACACCGGTTAATACACGCGAAGAATTACGTGCTCGAATTGAGGAAATGAGTACAGTGATCAGAAATCAACCAGTGATTTTATTGCGTGCTTGTAAAGAGACATGGCTAAGACGCGCCCAGCTGTGCGTCGAGCAAAACGGAAATCATTTCGAACAGTTTTTGTGACATGCTTTTGGGCGCACAGGTCCGCACTGAAATACTTGTCGGGAGGATACTTTATAAAACAAGGTAACATTTTTTTTTAATTTTTTTTTTATTTTTACACACATATTTTGGTTTATCTTCCTTCTACAATCATTATCTGAAAATTAATGACTCAACTTCAAAGTCACCCTGTATATCTGAAATTTATGTATACTTAGAGAAGGGATATTTCCCAGATCAGTGGAAACACGGCATATTTGTTCCGTTACCTACTACTATGGTCAACCGAGATTATTTTTACTGCCTATTTTCTCAAAAGTATTGGAACGCGTTAGTTACGAGCAGCTCTGCGCCTATTTATATTCTAATACAATTATTCCATCTAAACAATCTGGATTCCGACAAGGCCATAATACAGCTTCGTAAGGGGCCTCGGTTGGCCGCGTTGGTCAGAGTGTCGTGCTACTGATCAGCCGGTCGGCCGGGCCGCGAGTTCGAATCTCGCCTTCGCCATGGATGTTGTGACGTCGTGTGTTTGTCCATAATTAGAGAAATATAAGTAACACACATCTGTGGCAAATGGATAACTTCCAATGCCAATTATATGTTAAAAAAAAAAAAAAAAACAGCTTCGTAACTAGTAGTAGTATAACGGATAACATAACAATGGCGCTTGACAAAAAGAGCAGTAGCCCTCTCACTTCTTGACTTTGCCTCTTGTGTCTAAATGCAATTATTATGGATTCCCTGAAGTACCTCTTTCGTTTATAAAAATCTACCTTGTAAATCGGCTTCAAAGCGTTTGTTCTGCTGTACCACAGGGATGTATGTTAGGACCCCATTATATGTCGCAGATTTATAAACAGAGGAAAAATCGTGCAGTATACCATTTTTTGCCGACGATACTCAGATTTTCTATTTATTTATGATTAATAACTTGGAAACACCTAATAATAAAATTAATCAAGGCCTGGTCCAAATTTAAAAGTTTAATACTAGTCATAATTTTCATTTGAACCCTTTGAAGACAAATATGTTGGTATACGCAAATAAAATAGAAAGCTTTAAAAAAGGACATAAACTTAAATCTGAAAGGTAATAAAATATTACCTTTGGATCATTCGAAGAATCTTAGTTTATACGGGATGGGGACTTAAAGCTTGTTGGACAAATAAATTATCTAATTTCTCAATTCCACGCTGTTCTCAAAATTTGCAAATATGGCTATATTACATAAGTCTGCGAGAAAGAAATAATGCGAATCTTTATTGTTTTGAAAAATATCATATTCCTTAGTAGTTTACTATCCCTATTTAGATATTAGAACAAGAAGTCTTTGAAAGTATTGTGAATACCTTAAACGGATAAAAATTTATAGTAACTAAATACATAGGTACAGTCATCTTCAGTCATCCGCGGGCTTCTATCTCCTTCTGACATGTGTTCATATACACTAGCACTTCTGTCTCATTCACATTGAACACAAGTCGTCAGACAAATATGCTAACTTCATAAACTGAGCATTGTTGATGATAAATGTTATACTGAATTACACGTACTGAATATAACAAATAATTTCCATCATCGTGCTTCCATTAAAAAATCACCAAATACTTAACAGAACATAGATTACCGTGCTTCATAATTTATTTATTGGTACTAATGTATCATCAGATTGCCATTATACAAATAACAATAAAGTATCTCATATAAAACTCTAATGATTGCTTGCCAGTAACTTGAAGGTGCAATATTAAAAATGAATGTCCTTATCCACTAAAAATAAAATATCTCGATAGTGATTACTTTCTGATGAAGCACCATATTAAAAATGAATGCATATCATTGATTGCCTGCATATGAGTGATGAATGAATGAAATTAACAAAAATTTGATTAACCGATGAAGGCAACTTTCAGGAGGCCACTTTGTCGATCGACTTTCATTAACAAAGCATCACTGGCTATTTGCTAGTCATGTGAAATTAAAAATATGATGCAAATTTTATGTAGGCATGTTTTGCTAACAACTTGCCCGCAATACCAGCAAACAACCATGGCCTTGCCAACAAACCATTGTTTGCTGGAAAGAATTCAAAACAGCTCTACGTTCGTCTAAGATAAATAATAATAATAATAATAATAATAAATGTCTTTATTAGCAACACAAGAATAGGGCGAAGATTAGCCAGTTGGCTACTCTTACACCCAACCCTTAAATATGTATATACGATTAAAAGTCACATACATGCAACCTAAAAATAAATACATCGATCTTACTTTCAAATATGTGAGCTAGTAATAAAGGGGAAAAAATACAATCAACTGATAAATCCGCGCTATATTGGTTTACCAGAAAGGAAACAGTCAAGGATCAATACTGAACGGATGACAACACAAAAAAAAAGAAAGATAATAACAACTAATTATGGTACATCTAACAGTTGACTTTTAACCAGGTTCCTGGAAGTTACTACACTTTTGCGTCTCCAGGGTCGGTTGAGTTGTATAGCCTCACAGCATTGAAAGTGAAACATTTTTGAAACAATGCGATGTAGTTCAAGGGCATTGTCAGCAGATCTCTAAGATTAATGATTTCTCTAGTTACTAATTTACTATGGAGGTAGATGGGCTTTTTAGTACACACTATCTTATGCACAAATACCTTAAGACTATATTCAAATTGTTGATCGATTTTCAGCCATTTCAACTCCTTGATCTTAGAGATGACTATAATTTTGAAGACCATACACAAACCTACAACAGTTGTTTTGCATTATTTGGATCCTACACCGATTCATCGAGTCAAGACAAAAATAGTATAAGGTTAGAGCGTAGTTGAGGCTGGACTTTATCAAACTTTCAATTAGCATCTTACGCGTTATAAAGTTCAAAACGAATCTATTAGCATATAGCTGTCTTAATTTGATGTAGGTGGACTTCGATAGATGCCACACATGTTTGTCAAATCTTGAACTACAGTCGAAGATGACACCAAGATTTTTTGCTTGTTACACAATAGGAATGAGCTCGTTGTTGATGTTCAATGCAATTCTGTCCCTTACTCTATTATGCAAATGTTTAGGATGAAAAAGTATGCAATTACTCTTATCCGGATTAATCTTCAGCATGTGTATTTCACAAAAATCGGTGATGTTGGCCAGATCACAATTTATCTTATATGACACTTCATTCAGATGAGACAAGTCAAAATGAAAAGAAAGCTGCGTATCATCCGCGTAAGTTTGTATAGCACAATGCTCAATATATGAATGTAAACCGAAAGTATATATCAAATACAGTAAAGAACCTAAGACAGAGTCCTGAGGGACACCTAAAGAAACCCCAACAGAAGATCAGAAACCTCTAACTATCTTCACCTTTTATTCACGATTAACAATTTTCAAAAAATTTAAGCGGAACGTCAGAAAGTCCAATATACTTTAACTTACTCAACAAAATTTTATGGTTAACAGTGTCGAATGCCTTAGAGAAGACGACCATAACTAGCTTTAAAATAAATGACGGCGTTTTGAATTATATACTAAATAAACTACTTAGTTTTATGCCCTGATAGATGAAAAAATAGGGAAGTATCTCGTTCTATAAATGTTGCTTCTTTTTATTGGTCACACTTGTATGTTTTGCATTACATACAGTACGTATTGGTACCCAACAATTTCTTTTAGACATGAGTCTCCACGCAAGTCTAAGACCTTAATATACTAAGTGACATATAAATCCGAACACCCAGTTTAAATGGTTTTATTTTAATTAAATTTTGTATAAGTACTTAATGAAGCATAATAAGTAAATGATAAAAATTTCAAAATGATTGCACTGCTTTAAAGCCCTTTGACCTTTAATAATGTGTGGATGCACCCTGATGTGCTACGCATTCTCCAACGCGCCTAGGCATGCTTCTGATCAGGTGGTCAATGTCGCCCCATTCCAGGCAACCACCAACTCCTCTCGAAGTGCTTCTAGAGTCTGAGGAGGACGTTGCAAATTGAGCAATCTCCTACCCCTCATATCCCACACGTGCTCAATTGGGGATAAGTCGGGAGATCTTGGTGGCCATGGTAACAATCTGACATCATTATGTTGAAAGAAGTCTATTGTGACTCTTGCAACATGTGGTCGGGCATTATCTTGTTGGAAAGTAGGATCTGCCAGGGTGTCAAGATAGGGTAAAAGATGGGGTTCTAGAACTTCGTGGATATAACGCTGCGCGTTCTTGTTACCTCTGATGAAGATTAAAGGTGACCTGGAACCATAAGCTATAGCACCCCAAACCATAACTCCAACAGTGTGATGAACATGTCTTTCAACAAAAAACTGTGGATTTCTCCTTTCACCACGTCGCCTTCTAACCCTGGCACGACCATCGTGCATGCCTAAACAAAATCGAGACTCGTCACTAAAGACAATACTGTTCCATTCCTGATCCCAGAGTGACCGTTGTCTGCACCACTCAAGGCGATTACGTCGGTGTTCTCGAGTTAAAGGGAGGACCCAGTGTGGCCGGTATGAAAACAAGCCAAAACTTCTCATTCGTCGGTAAACACTTCGCATGCCAATAGGTCTTCCGTGTTCTGCAAACCATTCATTTGCAATGGACCTGGTAGTGGAGAAACGGTCCCTTAAGGCCAATAATCTTAGGCGGCGATCCTCACGGTCTGTTGTTCTACGGCGGCGTCCAGTGCCCCTTGCTCTTTGCGTACGGCCTTCTCGAAGCCATGCCTGACAACACCTTACCACAGTGTCTACACTTCTTTGCACTCTAACTGCAATTGCCCGAAACTAAGGTCCAGCTTCCCGAAGTCCCACTATACGGCCCCTATCAAACTCACTAAGTTGACGAAATCGTACAGGTCTCCGTAATCTAGGCATCGTAACCGATCGTAAAGATGTCAAGAACCAAAATCCGCCAACGTTGATTCTTTACTGCGGCTGAAATATTCATTTTTAGAGCGTTAGTGAATTAAAAAAAAGCAGTATAAAAACCGGAATGTCCAACTGATAAGGCTGAAAATTTTTTCACTTGTTATTTACAGTAAGATTAATACATTCACCAACTTTTATTAAAATAAAACCATTTAAACTAGGTGTTCGGATTTATATGTCACTTAGTATACCTGTGGGTGCTGTCGGGAATTCCTGGAATACATGGACTTTAACGGGTAACACGTGTGCATCTACACAGAAAGTTTCCACTTTAGAGATCCACCGGGTGGTACCTCCTCACTCGACGATCTATGACCGTCTACCACCCCCATACAGTCAGACTATCACTACAATAGAATGATTCTTTTGGGAGCGGGTAACAAGGTTATTATACTGCCCGCAAAGTTTTAACCATCGCGCCACAGCGTTACCTAACGTACGCCTCTGAACATGCGACGCGCTGACCTCATTGGCGTTAATTGCGCGTCAAAAACTTCATAATGGCCCCTTCGAGCCTTCCTTCCTGCACGGGAGATATTAATTGTTGCCGGGAGAATAGGCAAATATTATGCGAGGGATTGTTAAAGTCTTACTGGCCTGCGCTGGTACGGTTTCGAATTCAATTCTGGGAATACTTTGCCACACGTATTGGGGCATTATCGTGTCCGATAAAAGGACCTATGAGAGAAAGAGATAATGGGAGAGAGAGAGAAAGAGAGAGAGAAAGGGAGAGAGAGAGGGAGAGGGAGAGAGACCTCCGTACGATCTTTATGACAATAAACTTGCGGTAATTTACATCACAATTTGGTAAGTTATATCATAATAGCTGCCATGTAATTATAAGTGAGATACATCTTTGTATACATTTACGTTACCAATTGCTACTAAAATAAATAATAATGATAAGTTTATTCAAACCTAAACAAACTGCAAATACCCACATAGGAATTAATTCTTGTGCGTGGGAATGAATTACATATATACAAGTTCTGTCGCAGAGTAAACAGTACTTTTGGAAGATATCTGGTATAAGTAGCGCCATATATTACCGAACGTTGAATAGATACATCTTTCTTTGATGCCCTGTCAAAATTTCATAACAGTCGAACGACTTCACGCGGAATTATCACGCTCAAAGTTTTCAGCATCGGTCAAAAAGATGAGCATTGAACAAAGACCCAATATTAAATTATGTGTTAAACTTGATAAACCATTTACCGAAACGCATCAGATGTTGATGCAACTGTATAGTGATGATTAATTATCTCGTAGCCGAGTGCACGAGTAGTTTACACGGTTCAAAGAGGAAGACGACGAACATGTTGGCCAGCCAAAATTTGTGATTACGCCAGGAATCGTCGAAAAAGTGCGTAAATTTATCAAAAATGAACCAAAAACTTCATTGAGATGCATAGAAATGAAATTAAATATCTCTAAAGAGTCAATCCATCACATTTTGACAAAGAAGAGACATTATTAAATAGGCAAAAAATAAACAAAATGGAGAGTTTCCTCAGGTTACATCCGTATCCGTATGTGTGGGCATGTGTATCTACTTTTGTAGTTCCATATGTGCATTCGTTTCGGACCTGGAGAAGCCAACCAGCAGAAATAGGTGTCGCTCGGGTTACGTATCCTATTTTCTGCTCGAATCCATCCCTCCTTTTTACGGATTTTGCCCATTATTTTCCTACTTTTTGTTATATACTTTTCTCCGCAAGATCATTTTCTCTCTGTCTCCATATACACAGGGTGCCGCATCGAAAACGAAACAGACGCATTTACTGGCAGCGCAGTTTTTTTTTTGAAAAACGCTCAGACCCGTCGATTTTGTTTTCGAGGGGGACACAAGTTTGGCAAAAAATCACGTTAGCACGTGCAGCCCCCTAAGCGGGGGTGACACCACCCCCAAAATCTTCCCTTTATAATGATGTAAAATACATGAGCTTCGGTTCAGCAGTTTTGAAGATTTATTAATTTAAAGCTTAAATAAAACTAATACATCATCATTAGTGGAGATCAATACATTTGGCAGCAAAGTAATTTAAAAATGAAGAATGACCGGGTCTTCTAATGATGTTGGCTGAGTAGCATAGATTTTCCTTTTTGAATGACCCCACATTAAGAAATCCAACGGTGATAAATCTGGCGATCTTGGAGGCCATTCAATGGTACCTCTTCTATGAATCCATTGATCTGGAAACGTCTGATCTAAATAGTGTCGAGCACGTAATGCGTAATGTGGTTTGGCACCATCCTGTTGGAACATCAACCTATTCGCAACGTACCGCCGATCATAGTGATTTTCAATTATGGCAGGTTCTATGGCGTCTTCCAGAAATTCCATATACATTTCACCGATCAAATTTCCAGGTAAGAAAAAAAGACCAACTAAATGATCGCCAAAAATACCAGCCCAAACATTTAATTTTTGTGGCTGCTGTGTATGAACCTCATGATAAATTCTGGGATTAGAATCGGACCGATATCGGCAGTTATGACGATTTACTACGCCATTTCAGAAAAGGGATCATTCGTCGGAAACGCAAGAGTTGAATAGAAAATGTTCATCGTTTATAATTCGTTCACTCATATCTTCACAAAATTGTAATCGCCGATCAAAATCGTCTTCATTAGGTTCTTGTACCAGGTGAATTTTATGCGGATGAAAACTATGGGCCTTTAGAATTCGTTGGACAGTACGTCGACTAATACCACATACAGTCTCCAATTTGCGGGTACTTAACGTAGGATCTACATAAACTTGCCCTAAAACCACCACCTCTATTGCTTCGTTCCTTATGGGATTTTCAATGTTGCGTTTTTTATTGGCGACTGACCCAGTTTCCCGAAATTTAGCTAGTTCTAGAAGATATTTTCGATGCACGTGACTGTTCTCATGTTGCTCATTAAATATTGCTGCTATTCTATTAGCGCACTGATTATTTCCGAAAAATATTTCGATAATTTCAACTCTTTTCTGCTGTGGAATATTAATTTATGTAATGAAGCGTTACAAGTTATTTTAGCAACAAAATTTGGTCAAATCAATTGCAAACTATGTACTAAATTCCTATTTCAAATAAGTACGAGATATTTCCTTATCTTTCTTCAAGAAATAACTTTTTTGCCACAAAGAAATGCTCCAATAGCTATTTTCAACAAGAAAATGATAAACAAACCCTGGGCGTAGTGAAGAAAAGCATTTACTTATTAAGTAAATTCTTTTAGTCAAATTTCTTCTGAAAGTAGTACAAACTAATCTGATGTACCTATTAAAGTCTACTTTAAGCTTTAAATCAATAAATCTTCAAAACTACTAAACTGAAGCTCATATATTTTATATTATTATAAAAGGAATTGAAAGACCTTTAAGATAAGGTATCACTCGACCCCCCTTTCCATTTAAGGTTTTAGGGTTGTTGTCTGTTTCGTTTTCGATGCGCCACCCTGTATATATATATATAAGGCTAATAAGGCAAGTGTATATATATATGTGAAAAATTAAATTAATATATAGAAATACTCAAATAAATTGAAATATTCCCACAGAAGACTTCAATTCTTGTGCGTTGGAAAACATTTTCCATAACATTTTTTGCTTTGAACATAGCTAAATATAGTTAATGCGTGAATTTAAACACAATATAACCATAAAAGCAAGTGTAATAAGATTATGTTCAAAACCTAATATTTATTTTCATTTGAGTGAGTTTCGCTATTTCATGTCGGTTATTATATAACAAGAATTTTTTTATTTCAATTTTGAATCTATCTTTAATTGAAATGGATTTTATATGGCTTGCTAAAAAGTTATAAAATCTAGCGGAGGGGTAACTGAAGCATCTTTTACCTACAGTTTTTGTTGTCAACGGTGTCCTTTTAATGTTATCTTCCCCGATGTCTGATGTTAAACGTGACGGAAGTTTGCTGAGCATATTGATTTTGGGCACTATAAATTAGAATCGTTTCCACACTTTCGGCTGGTGTGTTAACCATTTTGGAAGTAAAATCTGCATCAATAAATTATTTTTGACTATCCCAAAGTCAGTGACAAAGGTAACTGACAGCAAATTAAATTATTCCTTTCCCTGAGCAATAAATAACTAAACAGGTATAACAATAGATACAGTTCGCCCAGGATATCTGAGTTGATGAAAAGAATGCGGAAAAAAATTCGGGTTGTTATTTGGTTGTTGCCACGTCTAATCTTCCGAATTGCTGTTTATGTTGGTAGTTTCCTTTTTAAATTGTATATTTGACAAACCCTAACGGGCAACATTTTGTACACTTATTGAAATAAAAAGTGATATCTCCGTGTGTTTCTGTTTTCTATCTGAACAAACTGAGATACAGACTTTTCTAAGTTTCTTGAAAACGAATCGATCGATTTTAAAAAATCAAACATCAAAATGAAGGAATTCGAAACACCTTCCAAACAAGCTATTACTCTATACTCATTGTCATTGTCAACTTTTTAAGAGGATGACTCTGGGGGGCAGAGGGTGAAAGGGGGGCGAAGTTGTTCTTGATTATAGGCTTGCTCATGGTTAGCTCTGCTGATATAATAAGTGGTTATGAAGTTGTTGACGTAGATGGAATATCTGACCATCTAGCCCTAATATTTTATGTAGATGCATCGGAGATAGGCAACCTATGTAAACTGAGGACATATCGTGATTACTCTACCTTTAGCCTAGACAATTTCTACCATGATTTACTTTTAATAAACTGGGATTTTATATATACGTTGAGAGATGTGGATCAAATGATTGACTTCCTGAGCTCTAATATCTTGTGCACCTTCAACTTGCATGCTCCTGTCAGAAACATTCGAGTTACCAAGCCACCAGCTCCTTGGCGAACATTCAACATAAAACTCATGATGCGAACAAAAAGTGACGCATATAAAAAATTTAAACGTACAGGAACGATTGCTGCCTGGGAATTCTATAAGAAAATTAGAAATTATGTTTCTAGTGCTATTAGGCGAGAGAAAAAAGCCTACCTCGATTATGTTATGAGACATAAAAATTCGAAGACTACATGGAATATACTTAGATCTTTGAATATCGTTAAACATAACTCCATAAGTCTACCTCCACATCTTCAGGATCTCGATTCATTAAATAGTGCTTTTTTAAACGTACCTCAAACAACCAAATCATTAACTCAATTGAACCTTTTAGACAAATATGAAAACGTCAAGAATAGTGGTACTTTTCTGTTCACGACAGTTTCCCCTGCCACTGTAGAGAAATTTATCAATCGCATCAAAAGTCATGCTAAAGGCTCAGATGGCATCACAATTGATATGATCCGTATAATACAGAAGCATTTGCTCAAGTATATTGCCTTCATTATTAACTTTTGTATAACAAATAATCTTTATCCCTCTTCCTGGAAGAATGCTCTTGTTCTCCCTCTGCCTAAATCTAATTATCCTTCAAGTTTTTCTGATCTTCGTCCTATAAGCATTTTACCAAGTTTATCTAAGCTTTTGGAAATGGCTCTACATGAGGAGCTGCACACATTTGTTTGTCAAAATAATTTACTGACCACCTCCCAATCTGGCTTCAGACCATTACATAGCACCACCACTGCGCTCCTGTCTATATCGGATAATATTTATAGCGCGGCTGATCAAGGAAAGCTGTCCTGCTTAGTTCTTCTTGATTTTAGCAAGGCCTTCGATACGGTTGACCCAAATATTCTCTGTAAAAAGCTTAGATACTTTGGCCTGTCATCATCGGCTTGCACGCTGATTAAGAGCTTTTTAACTGATCACTCACAGTCTGTCATATATGAAAACAATATATCAACTTCTTTATTCAGAAATTTTGGTGTCCCTCAAGGATCTATTTTGAGTCCCCTTTTATTTGCTCTTTATATATGTGATTTTCATGAAACCGCCAGCAACTCAATCGTTCATCATTACGCCGATGATACCCAACTTTATAACTGCTTCGATCCTGATGAATATATGCTTGGCCAACATCAAATCAATCAAGATCTGCAGTCTATTTTTGACATATCTAGTGCTCACAATCTAAAACTAAATCCTGGCAAATCATGCTGCATTTTATTTGGGCCCAAAAAGAATCGTGAAATAAATCAATATCGCATCAATATTATGGTGAATAATGAAGACATATCCTTCGTAAACGAATGCAAAAACCTTGGTATCTGGTTTGACTGCAAGCTGCACTTCACTAAACATGTTAACCAACTATGCAATGCGTCCTATAATGTGCTTCGTCAGTTATACCCGAGTCGAAGTGTCCTGTCGACACAGCTCAAGCTTAAACTCTGCGAGTCCCTTATCCTGTCAAAATTATCTTACGGTGACTCTGTTTATGGACCTGCTCTTTTACAACGTGATGCCGAGTGGATTCAGATGATACAAAACTCATGCATCAGATTTTCTTATGGAATCCGTAAATTTGATCATATTAGTAGCGCTTTTGACCAATCGGGATGGTTTAAGATGAACAAATTGAGGAAACTGCATTGCCTATCTCTGGTACATAAGACCCTTATCCTTAAAGCGCCATATTATCTTTATACAAAACTAAGCCTCCTCTGCCAGTACGATCAAAGATCCTCTAGGAATAAACTCATCTTACTTATCCCGCGGCATTCGACAGCATTGTTCACACGCAGTTTCTCGTACTGGGCACCCAAAGTATATAACTGCTTATCAAGTGAGTATAAAGAATATAGCCTAAGCAATTTTAAAAAAGGTTAAAGATGAGTTTAAAGCAGTCGGATGGCTAAAATTTTACTTTATGCATATCCACAAGTAATTGATTGTTTCCTTTCTCTGATAAGTGTTATATTCTAAGTTTTTTTTTCTCTCTCTCTATAGTTTGTGTCAATGTTTTCCAGGTCGGGTTGAAAAACAGCATAAGCTGACACTCCACCTTTTCGTCACTGTTCCTTTTAAACCAATTATTTTGTAATCGTGTGACGAATAAAGGCCATTTATTATTATTATTATTATTATTATTTAGACATGCACACACTTCATCGAGTAAAAACCATCGTTTACTGTATGTATTTTGCACTGTCGTTTTAGCTTGTTACATGGCTGGTTTTGGAACTTCTTTTTAGAAAAACAACGATTTCTTATACTATAGCTTCACATCTATTTTTGTTGGCAAATTATCATTTCTACTGATTTCTTTATTTTTTTCTCAAAGCAAATAAGAAGTTTTGTCTTTATGCGCTAAAGTGTAGTAATGACCGAAAAAAAGTCACCGGTCTTGTAGAATTCAAAACAGGCGAACTCATCCAATTAAAACATAAAACTTTCCCCTCTTCGTCATTGGAGCCACTCCTTAAATCACTCACAAATTCAATTAATTACCAGTGGTATATCCTCCGTTACCTTGCCTTGCAACCAGTTTCAGTCATACGGCAGCGTTTTTATTAAAAGCTTCCGGTATCTCCCACCCTGGCAGCGTTTAAATTAAAATATTAATCTTCCCTTTGATACTTCGCTGTTGCCTTTTTGTTTTATCCGTGAGCGGTATAAAGTGTACGCGGCTCGCGATTCGATGTAGTGTACATGGAAAAAGTTTCCCAGCGCTAAGTTACAGCTTGGAGCTCCCCCTTGGGATTAATTTGCGGTTATAAATCCGTCGGTAACGGTACGCAGAACATGAACTCACTAGATTTTCAAGTAAAGGATATTCGCTTTTTAACTATTAGGTTGTTCGGACAGTTCTTGCGGATTCGGTTACTTTATTTCAATGATGCAATTCACACTAAAATTCATTTATAATGCTTTGACTTTAAACCTATATAATTTTAAAGCGCGTTGTTTGCTCTATTGAGCTGTTTCATTCGTTTGAGTTGCGATCTTTTGTTTTTTTCCTCAAATATAGGATCGACAAGACTCAAATTCGCACGATTTTCTTATCCCAGTCCAAATAAAGTCGGAAAGTTGCCGATACAGCTCGCAATATCAGCGATGCATTAAGGTGACCACCCTTAACCCCCCCACCCCAGGCGAATTTAGTTCGACCACCAATTTTTAAAGTTCCAAATCTCTTAGATACGTCGGTAATGCACACATACCTGTATTGAATGGATGCCGTACTGGTATTTTCTACTAAGCACTTGCAGCACTGCATCCGTCAACATGATTTAACTGTAAGCTCACAGATGATAGCGCAAGACTGGTTGCCTATGCGGTCAGCTTGATGTAGGAAAAACTTCTTCGCGCGCGCTTAAGGTGTGAGCAAATTTGATAAAAAACACTTTTTGATGGACCAGTGGCGGATTTAAGGAAAAGGGCCCGGTCAGTGGTATGATCGGAGACAGACGGCCAATAGTGGGCACTAAACTGTTTTGCGAATAACATAAATTACTGCAATTATTGACAAATAAAATACGGCAATGGAAACTTTAAAAGTTGCATGATAACTCGGAAATTAATATCAAAACGAGCAAGAGCCGTCGCGGTAGGAGGAAGAAACGCGATCGAAAACGGCTGGTAAAGTCGAAAAAACGGTGGATTTTCGGGCTGTTCGACGTTCAATTTCGATCTCCTCAGAGGATAAAGGAGCTACGAACCTGACGATTTTTGCGTGAGAAAGCCCGGACATCGGACTCAAAGATAGCGTCTTTTTTTTTCTCTTTATCACTTTTCGTTCGAAAGTTTCGATATTTTATAATTGCTCGACTATTATTTTCGATGCGTGACAAAATCACTTTGTTTTCCGGTTCTGTCCTCGCCTATTACTACTATACGCAAGCGAGTAAAAATTATATAGCTATCGAAAAATAAAGATAATGAGCTTAGGAAACGATTTAATGCGTAATGTCATGTTACTGCAATCGTACATCAGCCTGGCTTTTGCATTTAATAGTGCGCACGGGCACGGGACAGGTTGTGATGGGCATCGTAATTTTTCGAAGTAAATTAAACTTGATGATTCACCAGCAAACTTCTTGTGCATAATAGAGTTTAAAAGTTATCACGGATGCTACCGATAAGTAAAGGGCGTCGAGTTAAATTTGCTGTGCACGCTATTTATAGAATTTGCATAAAATTATAAGTAAGCAAAAAAAACTAAAATGAACGATAATTCTTGTCATGTTTGACGTGAATACACACTTGGTGAACAAAATACGTTAAATAACGTGTTAGGATATATACTGGGCACTATTTGCAAAAGTAATATTCACCACATTTATCGCTATCTGCAAATTAATGACGGTAACTTAGACTAAAAAATTAGAAAGACCTGCACAATTAACCGAAACAAGCTCACGGATAGTGCGCAAGGTTTTTTAATAGTAATTTGATGCAAAAAGTTAATCTGATGCTGCTTCAACGTGCCTATAACACAGCTAATTCAACTTCAATTTTTCGATAACGTAACATCCATTTAAATTGTTCAGATAAAATTCGAAATACAGATTTTGCTGGCAATAAGGATGTCACAGACTAACAGGGGCTTACAATTATATGCACACAAGTAGCTGCTGCGCACTGTTACCTCTGTTTTTTAACAATATGTCTACGTATATATAACCTGAATCATGTAGAGACTGTGAGATCAAACATATTTTATTCAATACAAAATAACAGAATTATTCTAATTTGAATGCGCGTCTTGCTTTTCGTTCAGCAAAAACTTCCATCGCAGAATCCAAATTGAGTGTATTAGCTACTGATCTTTCGATATAGAGGATAGAGAAGTTGTTGAGTGTGTCTTTAGCCAAAGAAGCTCAACCGTATTCTTTAATAATCTTCAAAGAGCTCATGACACCTTCAGCACTAGCTGAACCGACAGGCAAAGTCAAAGACAATCTGAATAAACCGCAGCTCTCTGGAAAACTGTCTACAGAATTGTTTGCAATTATGAGCTTCAAATAATCTAGCGTGCTCTCATTAGTAAATTTACGATTTTCCGAAAAATACATGATCGTAAAACTGGTTAATTCATATTTTAGATCTGTAATGGAAAATTCCGGAAACTTTTCCATCAAATTAGTGACGCTGGTTTCTAATTCGTTTTCTGTTAGATTGACTAATTTCTGTGGCATCAAAAAACCGAACACATCATTCACTTCACGAAATCATTCGGTACGTTAATGCAAATCGTTCCTCATTGAATCCAAAACTTCATAGTAATTTATTCGATGTTTTTCGTGCGTTTCCAGTGGCGAGTCAGCAGCTTTATCGTGGAAAATTTTTTTGGTTTTCCTCTTTCTGACAATGGAAAAATCAGGATTTTCTCATTCCATCACTCCCTATTTACTCTTAGCCTTCAGATCAAAATTATCGTATGTACTTTCGCTCCTAAAATCTTTTAATTTTTTTAACGCTGCTGAAATGCACCTTTGAGCCATCATCAAGTCTATTTCTTTCTTTTGCATTTGAACATGCACAGTATTCATTACGCTCAATACTGAATGCCGCCAAAACAAATTGAGGAAAAAGGTCCAGTTCATGGAGGAAAGGAGAGATCTTGCATTCATTATATAGCCAGAAGCTCCCACTCTTGAAATTTAATCTTCTACGCAATTGATAATACACTCAAAAAATTTTTTCCACGATATTATCATGAAGAAAATAGATATGTCATCAAATAAAAAAGTGCAAAGTATTGTGAAAGTTTATGGTTATATATACATGAAAAGACTGTAATGGACGCATTAGAATGGATGGTCATTAAAAGAGTATAAGAACACTCTGATTTCTTGTTATCAATTTTACATTCAGACGCGCTGAACAATATAGACACTAGTGCTGATTTTTGCTGGGGGGCCCTGTGACCACCCTTCCTTGGGGGGCACAGGCGGCAATGTCCATTCTGCCACTACTTAGATCCGCCACTGAGACGGACAATCCTGCAAGTATGGTCCAAAAGTCATGTGTTTAACGGATGCCAGAACTGGATACCTCTTGAATGCTTATCTATACAGGGTGACTTCGAAGTTGAGTCATTTATTTCAACAGTGAGTAGATCTGATCAAAAGAAATGTTTTTTCCTTTACCATTCTTCTGGTAAAATTAAAGTAACAAAGTTATAGCCCTTTGGAAGTTTGAGTACCGCCCTGTCTCAATAATAATATCATGTGCTCGTGTTTGGCAACAACGGATATAATCCGCCTTATCGGTTCATCGCATCGGAAACAAAAAAGCAAAAGAATTTGGAACGATGTTTTCATACATACAGTCAGTGTCAGTCGCTAACGCGTGTGAATAGTGGTGTCTATTGCGTGGCTCAAACGAAATAAAAAATGGCACATCTTTATGCGGATCGGTTTCCCAATCGAGTGCAACCAACCCCTCGTGCCTTTGTTAATGTAGTACAACGGGCTCGTGAATCAGGTGACTTAAGACCTCACAGGGGACCTCACGATCAAATACAGGTCCGCACTGAAATACTTGTCGGGAGGATACTTTATAAAACAAGGTAAAATTTTTTTTTTAATTTTGTTTTTACACACATATTTTGGTTTATCTTCCTTCTACAATCATTATCTGAAAATTAATGACTCAACTTCAAAGTCACCCTGTATAAATTCTGTTAACAGATGAGGAACGAAAATTCTCGAAACCCACTCAGGCGGTACTCAGACTTGCCAAACCTATACACAAACAAAATTATTACAGCCGATAACGGGCTTTCCTCAAAAGAGCTGGTCAATATTCTAAAAACAAAAAATCTAACTTTTGTCGGAACACTCAATAAAAATAAAGGTGAGATTCCTCCTACATTTTTGCCAAATAGAAAGAGAGAGATTGGTTCCAGCATCTATGGGTTTACCATGTTATCCTTTGTACCTAAAAAAATAGAGCAATAATAATGATCTCTTCCATGCACCATAATAAAAATACCGATGTTGAGACTGGTAAGCCCGAAATTATCAGTTTTTACAACACTACTAAGGGTGGAGTGGATAGCCTGGACCAAAAGTGCAGTCTTTATTCTTCAAGTCGTAGAAATCGCCGATGGCCCATGTTCATTTTTTTCAGATTGGTAGATATAGCGTCTGTAAATTCATATACGTATCTACATCAGTCATACCGAGATATTCCAGAAATGAACCGCTATCATTTCGGAAAACAGCAATGCTTTTGGTAACGCCAATATCAAAATGTGCCTATTGGTCGTGAAATGAAAATAACTATAAGACGCATACTACAATTGGAATAAGAAGAACATCCTGTGGAAGGTGATAAACCGAATACAAGAACGACTTGTAGACGTTGTCCCTCGAAGAAGGAGAGAAAAACTTTCCATGTTTGTATAATGTGTAAAACTCCAATATGCATGGAATGTAGTAGGAGAATTTGCAAAGAATGATCCATCTAAATATGCCTTTGCAGATATTTTTATATACAATGTTTTTAGTTATACTTTGACGTTATTTTGTTTAGAATAGTTTATTTTAATGACTTATGTGCGAAAAAGTGTTGTTTACCTTTTTGATTTTATTTTTATTTATGAGTCTGTTACGCTTGAACAAAAATATAGCAATAAAATATTTTTTTCCATACTTTACTCTTATTTCATTCATATATGCTTAAAACTAGACCAAATGCTAATTAGAAATATCTAAGAGTTAATCCGCATGCTGAAAAAAATAAAGATTTTGTTGTTCATGTCAAAAAAAGATAACCGGTCAAAATGACCGGTAGTCTGTGGTTAAGTCCTACAAACGTGACCCCCGTAGCTAAGTGCTAATATTGCGTCAATCGACTGTCGGGCTTCCACGGTACTGATCGTTTTTGTTGAGATGGCTTTTATCTCAACTCCAACTGTATGTATTTATTTTACTTATTACAGTTTAAACCTCATGAAAAAAAAAACAGGATTTGTCTAAAGAAAAAATGAAAAGCCGAATTAAAAGCAACTGCATTAAATTAGCTAAATACAGAGCAAAACAAAGGTTGCAATACTTAGAAAAGAAGAAAGCGCAAAGAACACTTTGAGAGCAAGGGCCGACTATAAAAAATGGAAAATATCAAGATACAAAAAGCAACTGTACAAACAAACTCATAATTTTATACAACAGCATACTCCCCTAAATACTGAGCACCAAACACAACTAGTTCCTGAAGAAAATAGACCTATTGTTAGCACAGACCAAAGAGCGAAAGAAGCAGAAAAGAGTAGCGGAAGACAGAGGAAGGCCAGAAGTAAGCCAATAAAAAAATTCTGAACTCAACTAAATACTCATCCCCAAAAATATAGACGAGCTGAAGAGCAGTTAAGGAAAATTATAAAGTCTGCTGAAAAATCACAAAGAAAAAACAGAATTGAGGTGAGTGGTGATATAACTGTAAAGAAGGAATTAGCGAAGTTATTAAAATTCAGTTAGAAAAATACTACACTAAAAGAAAAATCACCAGATCTGTGAAAGATCAACATAGGTTCTGGAGCTAGTCTATTCGATAATTAGTTGTTATTAGTTCGCTTGTGGAGTAGTACAGAGTTGGTACTACGGGGACGGCAAAACGGGTCAAAGGTGACCTAGTTTTTAACCTTTGCCGCACCACTTATACTACTACACTATAACAAAAGTCATAAAGAAAAAAGAAACAGCTACAACAAACTAAGTACATCTGGATGTGTGGAGAATACAAAAGAGAGCAGTGACTTACAGAAAGATTGGACATAAGCTTGCAAAAGAAAAAATAATAAAAGTGCAACGTTTGGTTTTGGCCAGTTTAATAAGACGATGCGAACAGTTGTCAAGCAGCTGGAAAGAAAAGATGAGACTTATAATATATAATGTCAAGCAGCAAGTGTATAAAATATTTGCTGGATGGTATGAAAAATCTTTGTGAAAAGTTTTTGAATACTGTTCAATTTGTGACCAGATATTCCCTATTTACTTATTGTTAACAGTTACTGTAGCTATAAGACGTGCAGTCATTAAATTCGAAGATATTAATCAATTCTATATGTCTTCTATCGTTAGTACCCTGGCGGTTAATTTCAGAAAAATAGTAATATCTCAAAATCTACTCATAAAAGTGACTGTCCCTATTTGGAACAATATATTCATTATATACCCGAATTTGTAGACGTTTGACTTGAACACTATACCCAACTAGCAAAGTAGTGCTATAAGCTTTTGGTAAAAGGACCGTTCAGCCATAAAAGCTCTCTAGTGTTGTTGCCTGAATACCAAAATGCTGGCTTAATGTTGTGTGGAATGCAAACCTGCTTTCTGCAACATATTTCCTCTAAAAATAGGTGTTTAAAATATTCTTAAAGCATAGTTATACAACGCCTTATAGGACAAATTTTCAAAATTTGCATAAACGTACTAGTTTACAACTATTTTATACGGCATATTTGCACGTTAGTCAAAATGGTTGTGTTGTGGCATCCATGGTAACGTTTATAAAACAAACCCGAGCCTTGTTATTTTGCTGAGCATATTAGTAGTTTAGCCAACAAGTAGCTCCCAACGGAAGCACTTATACAACTGTTGATTAGTAACTGTTAAAGGCTGTACATATGCTAAATATGTTGGTATACGACTTAACCATAACCTAAATTTCTGCTGTCATATTTTTGTTAAAATGCCATAACCAATGTTTTAAGACAAACAACGCATGCATATTGTCTCAAAAGGTTTTATCAACTGTTCAAACAGAAGATATAGATCTGGTACAAATTCTGGGTAAATCATTCGATTCTGTCGAAATTTTATTTCAGACATTTGTCAAATTGTTGTATAACACCTGCAGGCAACACCAAAATATTCTAATAAACTAAAGACAACATGGACGATGCCATGATTATATACAACCACTCGCCATATTGGGCAAACATTTATTCCTCTATTTAATATTAAATAATTATGTTTCAGTTCGAAATTACAGATATAAAGTGATAAACATTAGTGTAATTGTGTCTAAATATAGGATTTGTGGCAGATTTGACGCAGATAAGTTCAGTTTTCCATCTTAAAAATCTAGATATACTTTTGATCATTATCAAAATATGCATCAAATACGAAGCCCGTAGAAATTGCGTAACTACTTTGCACGATAATCACAATAGAATTTGCTGCGCAAGTAATTCAATAGCCCTATATAACAGTGTAGAAGTTTATCATATACCTGTGTATGAAATTCACAATGGCCGATATGTAAGTAAACAAGATGACTGTAATGTGTTAGTTATATATTCTTCACTTCGTCTATGCAATGCATAAGAATTAGTTTGGTTGCAATAAAGTATAATCACGTAACAGAGTAGTTGTATAGTTGACAAAAACTGAATCTTGCACTGACGCAAATGTCCTATAGCGGCTGCAAGAGACTTACACTTTTGTTGTATAACTGTTACCTGCAGCCCTTATACAACCTCTTAAATGACTGAAATGTCCTATTAGGTGTGCCCATTCCGCTTGTATAGCTGTTCTAAGAGGGTTTTGCCAATGTTCTTACAGTATACAATGCTGTGTAAGGAATACTGTATAATCATTCCTGCAACTCTAATAGGAGTAATAATTGTTAGTTGGGTAGTAAACAAAATATGTATAAAGGTTGCCCAATTTTTGTATATTCACCCATAAAACAAACAAATCATAAAATAACAAACTCTGAGAGGGCACAATAATTCACTTGCAAGAAATTCTGTCAGTTTAGCGTAAAAATTATGTACTCCACACCCTTTAATATGATTTGGTGACCTATTGAAAATTCGTGGACGCAAGATCTCACGCCGATCTTATATTTTGCAAAACACAATTTAAGTCTCGAGATTGCCTGGTCGAGAACGAGTTAAAATTGTTTAAAAATCTATTTTAAGAGAAGAATGCCTACTACTGACTTCGATCATGCATCTAACCATCATTTTCGGGGCCAAAAATTCTGACTGGATATTTGTGGACAAACTCCAGGAAGCACAGCGCATACCTCAGTCGTGTCTCTACTTGAGCATAGTATTCGTAAGTAAACTGAAATCTGTGCTCCAGTAAGGACGTTCGCAAATTTGATTGGGAGTTTATCTTTGAAGCTATATATACACAGTCGCTTTTAAAATTTAAACTTGTATCTAGATACAAGCCCAAGAGTTTTACTACTGCTAAAACACTTGTGAATATTTTGCAGTTAAACTCTCTAAGGCAGCCTCTCTCTTGTTCGATATCTTATCACTTAAAGTGATATCTTGTACCATTTCAGACAAAAAAATTAAGATAATAAATTGCTACCGTTCACCTAATGGTGACGTAGGCGTATTTTTAGAAAAAATTGAAGAAATTTTAAATACTGTTTTCGATCCTCATTATTTATTGATTGTATGTGGCGATTTTAATTTTAATTGTTATGAGTCAAAATGTATTAATTTTATGAAATTGTGTAATATTTTCTCTATGTTTGGTTTGTATCATAAAGGCGGTTGGCCAACCCGAGTGACAGATACTTCGGCCACGAGCATTGACCACGTTTTTACCAATATTACTCAGTTCGTTTCCTGTGTCTATGATAATACAGTTTCAGATCATAGAACGACTCTGGGGGACTTCGATCTTTGCTCCAAGAAATCGGACAAAATTTACCTGAACAAAAGAAGTTTTCATCAAAACGCAATTAGCGACTGTAAAGAATCTTTATTAAACGAATCTTGGCTGTCAGTTTACTCTAGCTTTACAGTTTCTGAGTCGTTTGGAAGTTTTTTTAATATCTTTTTGTACTATTTTAATAAGCATTTCCCTTCACATAAAGCCTGTAAGGGAAACGGCTCAAAAAGTTGGGTTACACATAACGTAAGAAATTCAAGCAATAATTTGAAAGATTTATATCATACTTCACAAATAAATCCAAGACTAAAGTCACTGTATAATGATGCTAAAAAGGCACATAAAAAATTGATCAGAGACGCAAAAAGATCATTCTACCAAAACAAAATTGTATTCTCTAAAAATACCACCAAAGCGTGCTGGCAAGTGGTCAATGCAACTAAAAATGAGAACAAAGTTCGAAAAAATATAGTTCTACATAAAGATCAAAATGAAAAAGTGTACGACCCTCAGCTGTTGGCAAATATGTTCAATGATTTTTTTAAAAATGCTCCAGATGATATAATACAACAAATTAATACCTCACATAGTGCAGCTGATTTCAAATTTAATGTCAAAAATTATTTCAAACTTTACCCTTATACAGATAATGAGCTCAGTAACTTACTTTTGAAAAAATTAAAAAATTCCAAATCTTGCGGTTTTGATGACATTCCCAATTTTCTGGTAAAAGAAGTATTACATCTTATAATAAAACCAATAACACACCTTATAAATATCTCATTTTGCTGCGGAGAGTTCCCAAGTAGGCTGAAACTAGGCAAAGTTATACCAATTCTAAAAAAGGGGAACGAGCTTGATATTACAAACTACAGGGCAATCACTGTGCCGTCTGTATTTTCTAAAGTGTTTGAATATGCCTATTTGGATAGACTTCTTCTACATCTTAAGAACAACAATATTTTGTCTCAAAACCAGCATGGTTTCACAGATGGTAAGACCACAATGTCAGCCATACATTCCTTTTATGAGAAGCTTATAGAATACATCGACGCGGGCGAGTGCCCTACTGGGGTATTTTGTGATCTCAGTAGGGCATTCGACTGCGTTGATCACAACAAATTCTTGGAGATTGTTGTTAAATATGGTTTTGTCGGTCAGTCTCTTAAATGGGCCAGATCGTTTTTAGTCCAAAGAAAACAATATGTTTCACTAGAATATCTTGATGCAGGGAACAATATGAAAAACTTTGTGTCAAGTACGTTAGACATTTCGATTGGAGTCCCTCAGGGCTCTATTCTTGGACCAATCTTTTTCCTCTTATACATTAATCGGTTTGATAGTGTTCATCCAGATACCCATTTTACAGCATATTCTGATGACGTTTCTGCGATAATATCAAGTAATTCAAATATAATTTTGAAAGATAAATGTAACAACTTAATTAGGAATATCAATACATGGTTTAACCAGTACTCACTTTACTTGAATCCTTCCAAAACAACGCTTATTCGTTTTCATCACGCTCAAAAAACTGTAGAAGGGTTTCAAGTTAGATTGGGTGACGATCAACTCGATTTTAGAGGAGAAGTGAAATTTCTTGGAGTTCATTTTGATTCGAACTTAAATTGGAAGGCCCACTGCGAATTTCTCACATCAAAAATGTACTCTCAAAGCTATGTGTTGAGGCAATTAAAAACCATCTTAACAGCTGAACAATTGATACAAGTTTATTTTGCTAATGTGGATTCGAGATTAAGATATGGAGTATGTTTCTGGGGTTGGTCAACGCGCTCTGAAGATGTATTTGTGTCTCAAAAAAGATGCATCCGATCATTAGCAGGTATCTCACCAACAGAAAGTTGCAAGAAATATTTTATAACTTTCAACATTTTAACTGTCCCTTCGTTGTATATATATGAATTGTGCTTACATGTTTTTAAAAATAATGAAAAATTCAAGCGAAATTGTGATATGCATAATTATGATACAAGGACTTGTAATAATTTATATGTAAACTTTAGCAAATCAAAAGCGGCATTTCGATCACCTAATAAAATTGGTCCGCTTCTTTTTAATAATTTACCATGCCACATTACCTCGGTTAAAAATATTAACGCCTTTAAGTTCCTGTTGAAGGAATTTTTGATAAACAAGTGCTTTTATCGTGTTGATGAATTTTTGAACATAGCAATTTGAGATTAGTTGTAGGTTCGTAGCGAACGAAAAATTGACAATTCCAATACAATTATATATTGTCTGTATGGAAATAAAGGTTATTGATTGATTGATTGATTGATATAAAAAGAATCTCCCTTCGGAGGAATAGTACTAAAAGTGATTTAAGTATAGACTGAATAGCATAGGCGAAGTAAAAATGGATTCCATGTGCACCAAATTCCTATTGCAACCGCAGTCATTAGTGACTTAGTGCATTTAAGGTTTTACTTTGACCAAAACCTTATACTCGTATGATGGTGTTTTGTCCTCATTAAAAGTATACAATTTCGTACTGGCGAGGCAACAGACGGTAGTAGAGTAGAAACCTTTGTCAGATATACTGTGATAACTGAGGTCTTTTTAGTTCTTCGTCATTTCATATCAACGACGTCCTTCCCTATACGATGAATCCGATAACACAGCTTTGCCAATGACACCACTCTATATGCAGGATTAGCATCTCTGACCCATATTATAAGTTTTCTTTAAAACATAGAAATGTATAATCAGTTGAAGTATTCTCTTAATTATTTTGTTACAACTTCCGAGACACCTGTCGAGCTGGAGAGATCACATGCGGAAGCTAAATTTTCATTTTCAAGATCGGAAATGTCAAAATGAGTTCACCCGTTTCTAAAGAAAAAGCAGCTCTTCAAATTTGTGTAGAAAGGCAGATTTCCTTCCAATTATTTTTCTATTGCTATGAGGCTGATCCGTTTGCTAATACGTGCATCATAATCAACTCAAACAAGCCTTGCAAATTGCTCTTCTCCGTTGTAACCGTAAACCGTCCTGGAACTTTGATGCAAACAGATGCATCTCCTTGTGCAACTTTACTAAGAAGTATTAATGTCGATTGGGAGTTATTCATAGGACGAGACGTCGCCGTAGCGCTCCCTAACTCCCTAACTTTTTGATAACTTCGATAAAGCTTTTCGAGTAAATTTGTTCTCGGTTTGTTGGCATTACGCGTCCTTAAGGTAATGGAAATGCTGCTGATTTTGGAACAAGGCTAATGCATCCGTCTGATGCAACTGGAAAAGTGGAATGGCTCAGCGTGTTGAGAAGTCCTTGATTTGTATAAGGCACTCAGAAAACTAGACCAATTAAATATACTAAGTGACATATAAATCCGAACACCCAGTTTAAATGGTTTTATTTTAATAAAATTTTGTATAAGTACTTAATGAAGCATAATGAGTAAATGATAAAAAATTCAAAATGATTGCACTGCTTTAAAGCCCTTTGACCTTTAATAATGTGTGGATGCACCCTGATGTGATACGCATTCTCCAACGCGCCTAGGCATGCTTCTGCTCAGGTGGTCAATGTCCTCCTGTGGTATCTCATTCCAGGCAACCACCAACTCCTCTCGAAGTGCTTCTAGAGTCTGAGGAGGACGTTGCAAATTAAGAAATCTCCTACCCATCATATCCCACACGTGCTCAATTGGGGATAAGTCGGGAGATCTTGGCGGCCATGGTAACAATATGACATCACTATGTTGAAAGAAGTCTATTGTGACTCTTGCAACATGTGGTCGGGCATTATCTTGTTGGAAATTTAGATCTGCCAGGGTGTCAAGATAGGGTAAAAGATGGGGTTCTAGAACTTCGTGGATATAACGCTGCGCGTTCATGTTACCTCTGATGAAGATTAAAAGTGACCTGGAACCATAAGCTATAGCACCCCAAACCATAACTCCAACAGTGTGATGAACATGTCTTTCAACAAAAAACTGTGGATTCCTCTTTTCACCACGTCGCCTTCTAACCCTGGCACGACCATCGTGCATGCCTAAACAAAATCAAGACTCGTCACTAAAGACAATACTGTTCCATTCCTGATCCCAGAGTGACTGTTGTTTGCACCACTCAAGGCGATTACGTCGGTGTTCTCGAGTTAAAGGGAGGACCCAGTGTGGCCGGTATGAAAACAAGCCAAAACTTCTCTTTCATCGGTAAACACTTCACCTCTTCTACCAATCCATCGATATGGAAACGACTGATCTAAATATTGTCGAACACGTAATGCGTAATGTTGTGAGGCACCATCCTGTTGGAACATCAACCTATTCGCAATGTACCGCCGATCATTCTGATTTTCAATTATGGCTGTTAATGCTGGATCTATGGCGTCTTCAAGTAATTCCAAATACATTTCACCGGTCAAATTTCCAGGTAAGAAAAAAGGACCAACTAAACGATCGCCAAAACTACCAGCCCAAACATTTAATTTTTGTGGCTGCTGTGTATGAACCTCATGATAAATTCTGGGATTAGAATCGAACCAATATCGGCAGTATGAGGATTTACTACGCCCTTTAAGAAACAGTAACATTCGTCGGAAAAGCAAGTGTTGAATAGAAAATGTTCATCGTTTATAATTGGTTCACTCATATCTTCACAAAATTGTAATCGCCGTCTTCATTAAGTTCTTGTACCAGGTGAATTTTATACGGATGAAAGCTTTGGGCCTTTAGAATCCGTTGGACAGTACGTCGACTAATACCACACACAGTCTCCAATTTGCGGGTACTTAACGTAGGATCTACATACTTCTATTGCTTCGTTCCTTATGGGATTTTCAATGTTGCGTTTTTTATTGGCGACTAACCCGTTTCCCGAAATTTAGCTACAAGTTCTAGAAGATATTTTCGATGCACGTTACTGTTCTCATGTCGCTCATTAACACGTTCGCTGCGACCTGCCTCGCGCCGCGCGCACTGTAGCGGCTTAACGATTTTAGGCGCTGCACAAGCGAAGCGCGGATTCGCGTCGTAAGCCTATTGGATGTGCGTTGTGTAATTGAAAACTATTTCATATATACATTTTCCTCTTCTATCTCGTTTTTTTTCGTGCAGTAACACGAAACATGTCTTGAAACCCTATTAAAGATGTTTCTTTAATTAATTTCAGAACACCACAGTCTTGTGAGTTTATATCAGCCAGAAGCGCGGATCCGCGCCCGCCGCCTTTCGTTAAACATCGGTCGGACGCGGATCAGCGTCGTTCGCAGTGAATGTGTTAAATATTTCTGCTGTTCTATTAGCGCTTTGATTATTTTTGAAAAATATTTCCATAATTTCAATTCATTCTGCTGTGAAATATATCATGGTTAATTTATGTAATAAAGCATTACAAGTTAGTTTAGCAACAAAGTTTTGGTCAAATCAATCGCAAACTATTTACTAAATTCCTATTTAAAAGAAGTACGAGATATTTCTTTATCTTTCTTCAAGAAATAACTTTTTTGCCACAAAAAACTCTACAATAACTATTTCAACAACAAAATGATAAACAAACCATGGGCGTAGAAGAAAAGCTTTTACTCATTAAGTAAATTCTTTTAGTCAAATTTCTTCTGAAAGTAGTACAAACTAATCTGATGTACTTATTAAAGTCTACTTTAAGCTCTAAATCAATAAATCTTCAAAACCACTGAAATGAAGTACATTAATTTTATAACATTATAAAGGGAATTGAAAGACCTTTAAAATAAGGTATCACTCGACCCCCCTTTCAGTTTAAGATTTTAGGGTTGGTGTCACCCCCGCCCAGGGGGCTGCACGTGTTAACGTGATTTTTTGCCAAACTTGTGTCCCCCTCGAAAACAAAATCCGTCTGTTTCATTTTCGATGCGCCACCCTGTATGTGTATTCTCCCACTAAATAATGCACTAACGAATAGGCGCTCTCATTGATACTTAATGATACTTCCCGGATATTAGACAACAAAAATGCATTAGACGGAAGTTTTGAACCGGTAATTTGATGCTTTATGTCCCCTATTAGAAATATTTCCTTTTTACGAACGTAGAACTGCGTAATTCCTGACATGTTGACTGAAAGAAAACCGCGGACGAATGTTCCTGCCTCTTTTTGGTATAATGGTACATTTCTAAGCATGTAGCTAGTAAGAAGATCTTTTCAGAAACCATGTTATTTTAACATGTAAATCAAACCCTGGTACAAAAATGAACATTCCTTCAGAACGAGCGCTATCGACGATGTTTTTTGTACATGTGGCATATTCGTGCACTTGGAATCAATTAAAACCTGTACATCCGTGTTGAGCCACAAATCAGCAATCGAGTAACACCACGTACACTACTTTAACGGCAAATATACGAGGGCCATATTTAGATATGGCGGTTCGTATCTGCACGCCTGGATGTTGCAGCGTATTTCTATGCAAATAAAGCCAAAGCGCGGCTAATTTGGGGCAGTGCGAGATTATGCAGTGTATTTCCAAATGGCCTCTACGAAAGCCAATTTAAATATTTCACTTTGTGTTAGGATGTGTCAACATGATTTCGCTATATGCATGCCCTGTTCGTGTAGTTACGCAAGGGACGGTTTATTTTTTCTGAGCACTCAGGATCACAAGTTATTAGTAGTGCGCAGCAACGGTTTTTTGTTAGGTATTCGCCCAACCATTTCTAGCACGTGTTCTACTTTTCTGGTCAGTGAGTATTAGAGTGTCCTAAAAAAATTAAAGTTCATTTTTTCCAGCGCATTTCCCCTAATGTCAGAACAATTGTAAATAAAGCTTTATGCACCTAGAACCAGGCCAACCCTTGCCGAGTTGCTTTGGAACATGTTGAAACCGCTAGCTAACGTTGTGCAGTGCTCGTTTGTTCTACTAGTTTGTAGTCTTTAAAGGACAAGTACTAGTGTTTTGTTCTATAATATCCAGGAAAATTAAGTATTACTGAGAATGCCAACCTTACTACAAACAAAGCACAAAAAGTGTTGGCTTGCATTTTGGTGTTTGTATAAAGCGTGATTTCCAAAGCTAGGTACCGGATTCTGCAACTGTCCAGTTGAATGGCAAATTGTTGTCACCTTTAAATGCACGCAAGTTTAAGGAAGAACGTCTACCGATTGTTATAACGTATGAATATCACCTATTATCGTCAGCAATATTTTGCGGAAGAAAAACTCCATCCTTAGCCACCCCACGCTTCGTCACGTAAAAATCTCTGACGACAAAACCAGAGGTCAAATGCAAGAACTACAACACCTTCGCGAAGAGCTTAGACGTCGTCAAACAACAGGCGAAAGTAATATTACTATAAAATACGTTCGTGGTAAACTTTCTATAGTACACACAGCTACCCAGGAGATCACACCTTCAAAAAACTGATAAATTCTGTGGCAAACTGGACGGTTTGTTACACTAATATACAATCTCTCTTTCCTAAGCTACTTGAACTCCAAGCATTTGTTCGAGACAATAATCCAACGTTCGTTTGCCTTACTGAAACATGGCTCCATTCCAACGTGTCCGACTCTTCCATCAATTTGCCTGGATACTATTTATACAGAATGGATTCACCACCCACTCCTGGTTTTGGTGGAGTATGCATTTATGTTCGCACGGAAATCGCGTCGGCTTTCTCGGTATCTCCCTCTTTCAGTCCTTTCGATGGCATTGACAATCTATTTTTGGAATTGAGGTGCCCAAATTTCAGCTTCACGATAGGCTGCATACATCGGCCACGGCCCTGTTTGGGAGACACACACCTGTGCAGTCTCATTTCAGATCTCTTAAATAAAAACACCAACCTTTTCATAGCTGGTGACTTTAATCTACGTGACATTAGCTGGCCTATGTCAACCATTCCTGAATGCAATTCTTCTTCTGCTGCTTACATCGACTTGCTACGCAACTCTAGCATATCTCAACTTGTTGATCGTCCAACGAGATTCAGGGAAGGACAGACGCCTAGGGCTCTGGATTTGATATTCGTTAACGACGCCGACTTTGTTTCTAATTTAGATTATTTGCCACCTTTTGGCAAGTCTGACCACTGTTCAATTTTATCTTCTCTCCAGTTCAATATAAATAGTCGTTCCACAACCGATAAGTTTAAAACCATCAAAATTGTAAACCACGATGCTCTTAACCAAGCCCTGTCTGAAGTCAACTGGCCTGCTTTGCTTAACAACCGTAGCACCTTAGATATGTGGGACACTTTCGCTCAACGAGTCCTAAGCGAAACGGCTGACAATACTGTTGAAAAGAAGGTATACTGTGACCCCTCAAAGCCCTGGATCAACTCTAACATATCGAGGATGCTTCGTCACAAGAGATCTTTGTGGCAACGGTTTAGGAGGAGTGGCCATTCACAAGATTACGTGTCTCATCGATCCTTTTCTAACCTCCTATCTAGAACGTTACATAATGCCAAACATGCTTATGCACGAAAACTCGTTACCTCCAAAAATAAGAAGAAGCTGTTTCGGTATCTAAGAACAAACCTGAATTCCAAAGTTTCATCACCTCAGATCCGCGACGCTGACGGTCACCTCCACATGGATGCCACCGAATCTGCCAACTTACTGGCAGAGTCCTTTAGTGATGACTTCGTCGATGAGCCTAATGGAGACCTTCTACCGACCACTATCTGCCATAGGTGTCCCAACAGCCTTTGCGAAGTTGAGTTCCTGCCTGAAGATGTATTAATGCACCTGCGAAATCTGAAGACATCTTCCTCCCCTGGTAAAAAACTGCGCTTCAGCACTGGCCCTACCATTAAGCTTGACATTCACATCGTCTTTTAGATCTCATACCCTACCCTCATGCTGGCTTAGTGCTTCTGTTACCCCTGTATTCAAAAAGGGCGACAAATCCTCCGCTAAAAATTATCGACCAATAAGTCTCGTTCCTATCGCCGCCAAAATAGCTGAAAGAATCATATTAGATAAGCTCCTGTCATCTGCTTTCGAAAATGACCTTATCCCTAAGAATCAGCATGGATTTCTCCCTGGTCGATCAATAATGACCAAACTTCTCCACTCTCTCAACGATTGGACTCAGTATCTGGACACAAAGACTCCTGTTGATATAATCTACTTAGATTTTTCTAGAGCTTTCGATCGCGTACCACATAGAAGGCTTCTGTTTAAGTTGGAATGTATGGGAATAAGAGGCGAGTTGTTACTGTGGATTAAGGCTTTTCTCACCGGGAGGACTTTCTCTGAGCGCGTCAGTGATAGCCAGTCTCATCTTCATCATGTAGCAAGTGGAGTTCCTCAAGGCTCTGTCTTGGTGCCAGTGCTGTTCCTTCTGTATACAAGTGACCTGCCCGCATTGATTTCCTCCACATGTTCAGCTTATGCCGACGACACCAAGATTTACAATACTGTCGTAAATTCTGCTATGCTGCAACGAGATCTTGATATTGTTTGTCAATGGTCAGTCAGTTGGCTTTTACCCTTAAATCTAACTAAGTGTTGTGTCCTTCACCTCGGGAAGACAAATCCGCGATTTACATACAAGATCTCTGACCACAACATCGAAGCAGTTTCCAGCCACACTGATCTGGGCGTTGTAGTCAACGATCGTCTTTCCTGGTCAGAGCATATTCACCACGTTACATCAAAAGCCAAGAAACTTCTATACATGCTGGAGAGGTCTTTCAAAGGATCCGATTTCAACACTTGCGCCTACATTTACAAAGCATTCGTGAGGCCAATTCTTGAATTCGCTGGCCCGGTATGGGACACTGTGCTTCTGCGCCATAGAAATCTCGTCGAATCAGTACAGCGTCGGGCTACTCGTATCCCTTTTGGAGCACGAAGACCAAGCTATGAAGATCGCCTTGAATTATTCAACCTGACCTCATTTTCTGAGCGAAGACTTCGTGGCGATCTTATAGTTACGTTCAGGATACTTCATGGCTTGATGGGCTCCAACCTCATGCATCTATACCGTCTGTCGCGCAGCAATCTACGCGGACACAGCTTCAAACTGCATAAGGAGCCATTTTAAACAACAGTCCGACAGTGGTTTCTTCCCAACCGCATATTCAACACCCGGAATAGTTTACCTGAAAGTGTGGTTGGTGCTACTTCAGTTAATAGCTTCAAAGTGCAGTGTGATAGCTGGAGGAGTGTACAAACTTTATAGCTATGAACTGTCTTTTTTATTTTTTTCTATTTGATGTATTTGTGTTACGTGTCCGTACACTATATTTACTGCATGAGCTTATAGTACTGTGTACTCTGCTCATCTCAATTATAATAATAATAATAATAACTTCCCGCTGTGCCCAAATTGAATAACTATTCAGGCAGCGAGCAGTCTCAGTCAGTTTCGGATGCTATCATTGACTGGAATCCAGAAGATAAAGTTCATATTCTCAGTTTTGATGCTAAGGCTTCAAATACGAGTCACATTAACGGTTCCTGCTTGCTTCCCAAACAGAAACATATGTTTTTTTTTGTTTTGAGCTTTTTTTTTTGTTTTTAAATTGTATGTTTTAATCAAATAAAACTGGGAAAAATATTGTTTATATAATATTTTTTTCATAATATTAATTGAAAATGGTCGATCTGTTATTCTGCCGAAGCATCCCCGATATAAGAAAACCAATTGCAATGAGGAACTATTGGCCTGGGAAAACCACAGGCTATTTACTGTTGATAAATTCTCCTTGCAAGTTGGCTATTGTAATAACGTCTGGTGTAAGTTATTTTGTGGTGTTATTTTTTTTGAAAAATGTCTGCAGGTAGGAAGAAAGATGCCATTTGGTCCTATTTTAATGTTGTTAAAGATAATAACAAAAAATCAGTGACTGCTAAATGTAAAAGATGTAAAGTAATTATGGCTGGACTAGTGCTGCGTGTGAAGAAACATATTCAAAAATGTGTTCCATCTGGAAATTCTCAGCTGCCAATGTCAATTATCTATGATTCCGAGTCAGATGAGGATTTAACGCTAGATGAGATATCCAAAACTCAAAAATTTTCCACGATGCTTTCCCAGATAATAATCCAGATAACTTTGAATTTCAAATTTTTATTTTTTAGGTATTACGGTGTTGCTTTTAACTGTCAAGGTTAGTTTAGGTTAAACCGATAATGTTGCATGGTCCAAAACCCAAAATACAATAATTAGATATCGAAGTTTCCCAGTCGAGTGACGAAAAATGTGAATTTTGCTCAAGAGTAAGGTACCATTCCTTAAACTTCACAACTTCACGAGTCACGATGATACTAAGTTGCGTCCTTAGAACTTCTTTAGTTTCAGAGATTCATATAGAAAATTGTTAAATGATTCAAATGATTTGATTCGACAAAAATTACTGAGAAAATCTTTTTTTTAGAGTCTATGTCAGCGTCGGCATCAACAATCTCTGTTACTGATACTGATAGCACCTTATGTATAAATGACTGTGTTGTGATGCCACAAAAACCGTCTACTTCTAAAAACAGCATTTGAAGCTTTGATATTCGAATCAGCCAATCAGAAAAGAATAAGTTGGATCTACAAACAGCCCGTTATTTCTTTGCAACAAACACATCATTTCGTGCAGTTGAACATCCGGAATTTGAAAAGATGATGAATGGATATAAGCCACCAAATAGGAATTCTGTTTTAACAGACTTGCCTGATAAGGTTCATAATTCAGTAAAAGCAACAATTAAAGAAAATGTATGCAACAAGAAGGTTTGTTTAGCGCTTGACGGCTGGAACAACGTTCATAATGAATCTACAATAAGCGTATGTGTCACATATATAGAAAGTGAACGGGTGCATTTGATAGAGTCCATTGATACGAGAGGGAACAGTCACACTTCCGAGTATTTATTATAGCTACTTAAAAATTCGATTAAGAAATGTAAAGAATATAATTGTAAGGTAACTAGTATATTCACAGACAGCGCTGCAAATGTGACCAAAATGAGAAGGGATCTGTTTGAGGAATTAAACAGGAAGGATATAATAACTTATGGTTGTTCAGCCCATATATTGAACTTACTCGCCCATGATATAGAAGTGCCAGGAATATAGAGTAATATCAAAAAAAAATTGTAAATATTTCAAAAATGTACATTTTGCTAGCGCAAAATTCCCCAGAAGCTGACAGTTCTGCTCTTGTATTGCCTTAGGATATTCGTTGGAATACTTTATCGCAGTGCTTGGAAAGTTACTTGAGAAACTGGTCAATATTATTCGAAGTTTGCTCAAACAACAGAATAAGTATTGATAAAGATATAATAAAGCTTGTAAACGATATCGTTTTAAAGAAAAATGCCCAATACTATTTAAAAAAATTAAAGTATGTTGCATTTGCTTTGGACAAACACTTGCACTGTAGAAGAGGCTACAGAGATATGGCTAGAACTTTTAGAAGCATCCGAGACTGAACAAGCAAATGGTGAATGTTCGGTAGGTGATACGAATAAAGTCGAGGAGCGTATGAAAATGGCTTTGACCCCAGCTCATTTTTTGGCAGATTTCCTTGACCATCGCTTTAGAGGCAATAAGTGAGAATGTAAAACCATTCGCATGGTGACGTTCTATGGAAAATATAAATACCACAGCCTTGGAACTTGCTCAACAGCTTCACACAGCTATTGCATCGTCAGCCAACATAGAAAGACTCTTCTTATCATACGGTTCAATCCATTCAAAACTACGTAACCGGCTAGGCAATGTCAAAGCTGCTAACTTGGTTTCAATGTTCTAAGGGCTTAATTCCATCAGACTTAGATGACTATGGGACTGAAAGAGTATGGGGAATTTGTTAACGCTTGTATGCAAAATATTTGAGTCTTACAATTTTGTTGTGTTCCTGTTATTAATAAATAATTAAAATTTATCTTAAAAAGGTTGTATAATGTATTTCCTATTTTTGTTTATTATATTAATAAAGAAAATAGAGAAAAAAGAACGCTTGTTTAATTTAAGTGTTTTAAACATGTTTTAAACTGTTTTAAACAAAAACTGTTTTAAACCTAAGGGAATGTTTAAAACAGTCGATTAAAACAAAATATTTAAAACGAAACAACCCTGGAGAAAACTGAAGTAAATATTGTTGCTAATTTAGCCAAAGGAACACCTTATACGGTCTTGTTTCGATATACATTATACCTCAGACAGAAGTTATTTGCTATGCTTTCGTTTGTTGTCCTGACCTGGGGTCAAGCCTAGACGATGCTGATGAGTTGTCAAAAAGCACAAAACATCTGTCTATGGTTGACTGTCTGTGGTCGAACTTGTCAAATGCAGTATGTTTAGATGGTAGACGATATTCGTTTTTTAATTTCAGAGAAAAATATCGATAAATTTGTTTCAATTAAAAGCTCAATCGACACAGAATTGTTGACAGTTTTCTCGACGAGTGTCCAACTTCGTTGCCAGATAATGATTTTCAAGTAGACGCAAACACTGAACGCACATAACGATACGGCAGAAAGAGCAGTCGAGTTAATGCATGGCTTAATCACTGCTGACGAGGAGCTAAGGCAATTTTTATTACGAACACAGGCAGGGATGTCTTGACTACAAAAAGAAAACTTTGAAAAAGAAAATTTGCTAAGTAATGTTCTTTCAATGATAAATATCTATGAAATATAAGATACTTGTCGAATAAGAATCAGGCTTTAAAATACATACATGATTTCTCTATTAACTTTCAAATTCAAAGTTTGACCGAAAGTCAGCACGGGTTAAACTTCCCCGATAGCAAAAATATTTATTTCTGCTTTTAATGACATGGTCAAGTATCACTATTCAGTTTCTGTTCACAAGTTGCTGCTCACGTCTAAACCTTATTACTTGAAGGAAAAAATTTCATTTAATAATGATGTTCACTGTAGAACTCTCAGAGAAAATAATATTAGAATACCCCTGCATACGTCTACACTTTTTAAACGCAGTTTTTCTTACAATGTTGCTATTATTTATAATGACCTTCCTAAAGTATATAAAGAATTTTCATTACCGGTCTTTCGACAAAAAGTTAAAACATTATTACTCAACCCTCCAAACATATAATTTACGTAATCATTCATTTCCCTTTTATTCCATCTTTAATTCAGAATTTTTTGGTGCATTTGGGTTTGGAAAGTATGCCTTTTTCTCTTTTTTTAAATTTTACTTTCGATGTAATGAACCAAATCTGTTTGTGGATAGTGTATTCTTTTGAACATCTGCTAGAGACTATATGGTTAAGTGTAAGAGTAGCAGCATGCTAAACTTCGCCATGTAAGTCTGACATTTGGCTATACTACAATGTAATTGTGGATAAATAAAGACGTCTATTATTATTTTTATTATTAAATATAGAGTCAAATATATATTCTAACAAAAATTTGTCCTCATAGGCTGAAAGACCCTAACTCTCATTCCATGCCGTGCCTATAAACGCTTACCTACGACAACTTTAAAGCAACCTTTGAGTAGGATTAAAATTGTCCAAACTATTGCATCTAGAAAGACGTAAATAAGAACAGTCCCTGTGGGGTCCATACTGTGTTCTACATAAGTTGACTCATACATAATGGGAGCTCAAGTTGCTTTAGTGACCGAGGAAATAGAGGTGTGATTACTCTTGGAACTTGGAAACTTGTTTTGCTTGACATCCACACAAAAGAAAAGAATCCGACAGCAATGACAAAACCTAATTAACTATATACAGAGAACCAAATAAGACAAGATATTTAAAAAAAATCACAATATATTGTCAAAACAGGTAGCATATGTGCTCCACCGCTGGAGTGCAAGTTAAAAGAAAGTATATTATTCAAAACTACTTGAGAATCAAATTATTAGACCGTGATAATTAGCCTTGCAGAACGTCTACACATTCGGCTAGTACGTGTAAAAATCAAAAAGTGGCGCGCTGTTTACCAACTCTCTACGAGGGACCAACGATATTTTCTGAGGAAATTTTGAAGATGGTCGTTAATAATGCGTTAGTGTCCAAAAGATTCATCACAACTCTGAGTCGCTGAGGAAGAAAGATGTAATAAGTGTGAAACTATATAATCAATAAACTATGAAATTTGCCAAAACAAAATCTTTAGGTTAGTGGTTAGTGATAAAAATAGTTACGTGTTGTTGGCACGTGACAGTCTACAAAGTGAGAGTCAATGTCGGCAGAGCCTATTCACCGTACGAACATAAATAAAGGCATTAATAGCAACATCAAGCAAGCGGGGTCGGTACACGAGCTCATACTCGTAAAGGAAGAGTTGCAACTAATCCTTATAGTGCATTCATGATGGTCTATTTCCTGAAAAAAAATCGCTAATTGCTTGTATATAGACTCAACCATTTATAATATACTTTTTGTCAGAGACGCATTACCGTTGTTTTTCAATCAGTCCGGAATGTGCGTATATCGATGAAATATTTAAACAAAAAAGGAAATTTTATAGCCTCGACAATAACAGTTGCTCTTTAGCTATAAATATTCTACAAAGCCCCGATGTTTGTTATTCCGAAATATAAACTATGTTGAAATTAATCCGAATTTGATTTCAATGGGATCATTCAATTTTCCTTTATTTGAGCTCGGAATAAATCATCGAGTTGTTTTATTTATGAATAACTTGTTTTCTCGTTGCTGGAACAGTTCTATGACATAAATGAAACATTGCTTAACATTGCAACACACAAAAATTTTCATTACAGGGCAGTATCTAAAATAATCAAAAATTAACCTGACGTAACCCTACTGAACGGGGCCGTGGTTGTATTCAGTGTACAACTTCTTCCCGTTCAAGTGATTGTTCACACGTTGAGGAATACCTTAGTGCCCTTTGCCGGGTGGCGGTACAATTCCACCTGTGGGCCACTTCACGTCTATTTAACATCACCGACACGCAAAGGATGGTGGTAGACAAGGACCAGTCGACCGAGGCGGTACCACCCGCTACCTTTTTCCAGGGTCTCTTAGGAATATCCGCATGTTTTCACATCTAAGCTACGCAGCAACAAATAAATTGATGTTGATGATCCCTCTCTGGGTGCAAGGTAAACAGCGTCCGCATTCCTAGTGAAATGATTACCTCCCTACCTGGACTCTTCTGGTTCATTAAATGCGGTGAACCACTCCGCATGTTTTTGTTTTTCTTCTCTTATAGTTTTTCATGCCACTTGGCACTATTCACTACCTTCTTCCAGTTCTTCCTATTTTTATAGAGTTATCTCCATCTTTTAATTCCAAGGGTTTCTATGTCTGTGCTTACTTGGTCTTGCCGTCTGACTTTTGATCTACCTCTTGTTCTTGCTGACGTTGGCTTCCATTTAGTAATATTTTTTATTAGCGAATCATTTTTTCTTCTTTCAATATGTCCTGCCCAGTGCCCACCTTTTGGGACTTACAATATATTCCCCATTCAGTACTCTCAGAATTTACTAATTTCTGAGCAGCATAAGCCCGTTGTCTTCTATTGTTGGTCCTATAATTATTCGGCCAATTTTGCGTTCGAGCACTCGGGAGTATTTCCTGGTCTTTCATTGTAAGGCACATGGTTTCTGCTATACAGGGTGTCCCAGAAGTCGACGTCAAGTCGTTAAACCGGGTGATAGGCAAAGTCATAACAGCTATCAGAAAAATATTTAAAAAAAATGTATGTATGTGTTTTGAAAATTATAGGTCTTTGAAAAAGATATAGAAATTTCACACCCTACGGCAGTCTGTCAACTCCTGTTACTACAAATATTATTTTTTTTTTTGGATTTTATTTTTGCAATGTAATAATGAATAATGCGTGTCTCAACCTTACTGCCCTTTTCTCGTTCAGGAAAAATTGCCACTTATTTCCCAACCAAGTATTCCAAAGTAAAACTTTGTTCAACTTTAACTGGCTGTACTGGAAAAAATGTACTACGAGAGTTTGGCAAGTAACCTTAAAAGTTGGCGCATTTAATAACGATTCCAAAGTGGTATAACACTTAGAAGATTACTCGTTAACTTATGCACAATTTTTATTTGAAAAAAAACTAATGAAAATTTTTCAAAATTTCTTAATTAAACAGCGCACAAGGACCCTTAAGGATAACAGTTCCCCAGTAAAAAAATCTAAAGGATTCAAATCAGGTGATCGGGCTGGCCACGGTATTGTACCAGATCGCCTTATCCATCTACCTGGAAAGTTTTGATCGAGATACTCTCTCACTGAGAGTGCAAAGTGCGCTGGGCAGCCATCATGCTGAAACCACATGTCCCTGTAAATACTCAGTGGTACGTCCACCAATAAATTTTGTACATGATTTTCCAAAAAATCCAAATAAACTTCAGCAGTCAAAGTCTCTGGGAACTCAAACGGACCGATTATTTTACCATTTAAAATTCCTGTCCAATGGTTTATCTTGAAGCGATATTGAGATTTATCTTCTCTCATCAAATGTGGGTTTGCTACGTGCCACTCGTGTAAGTTATGGAGGTTCATGTACCCATCTTTCTTAAATGTGGTCTCATCCGACCATAAAATTTTTTCAAAGAACTGTGGATCTTTCCTGTGTCTTTCTAACATTGTGCGACAAAAAGCAACTCCGGGCTCATAATCCTGGGGCAGGAGAGGTTGAACACGCTGTATGTGGTATGGATGAAGCACATCACTTACTTGCTATGGCACACTTTGATACCGATCAGTACTCCTTCGTTTGCTGCGCACCTTTACATGTTCGTGCTTGTTGATTTCGTACTGTTACTAACTTTCTATTCGTGAACTGGACTGTTGACCGCTTGTGATTTGGATTTGGACTGTTTAATTGCTCTTCAAAACAGCATTTGCTTTCCTTAGACTATCTTTGATAGTGTGATTGTGCAGTGCCGCTATGTCCGTGTACACCGTACAAGAATATGCTAACATGCACCTCATTTATGGGGAATGCAGATGCAACGCTAGTGCTGCAGCGAGACTGTACTGTGAGAGGTACCCGAATGCAGCTCGTCATCCAGATCATCGAGTGTTCACAAATGTGCACCGCACCGCACCAAACCAATCGCACGGTGAGGGACGAAGACGTGGTGCTAGGAGCTGTCGAAGAAGACCCGAGTACTTCAGTGCGTGCAATAGAACTAAAAACAGGTGTGCCCTAAAGTACAGCCCATAGAATCTTGCAAAAAAACGTGAACCCGAGTTGCTTTTTGTCGCACAATGTTAGAAAGACACAGGGAAGATCCACGGTTCTTTGCAAAAATTGTATGGTCAGATGAGACCACATTTAAGAAAGATGGGTACATGAACCTGCATAACTTACACGAGTGGCACGTAGCAAACCCACATTTGACGAGAGAAGATAAATCTCAATATCGCTTCAAGATAAACCATTGGACAGGAATTTTAAATGGTAAAGTAATCGGTCCGTTTGAGTTCCCAGAGACTTTGACTGCTGAGGTTTATTTAGGTTTAGCGCACTATGCACTCTCAGTGAGAGAGTATCTCGATCAAAACTTTCCAGGCAGATGGATAGGGCGGTCTGGTACAATACCGTGGCCAGCCCGGTCACCAGATTTGAATCCGTTAGATTTTTTTTACTGGGGAACTGTAAAAGAAAAAGTGTATTTCAAACTGATTCAAAATGTAGCTGAGCTACGGCAAAGACTATTGGAAGCAGCTGAGTTTATTAATACCCGTGGATTCGCTCGTTTAATAACCCGATCTTTTTTAAGAAGATGTCGAGCGTGTATTGCGGCTGAAGGAAAACAGTTTGAGCATTTGCTGTACAGGTAAATCATCATCAGCAGCATTTTGACGCCCACTGTTGTGCAAACAGTTATCCTTAAGGGTCCTTATGCGTTTTCATAATCGCTGTTCAATTAGGAAATTTTGAAAAATTTTCATCAGTTTTTCTTCAAATGAAAATTGTGCATAAGTTAACGAGTAATCTTCTAAGTGTTGAAATGCGCCAACTTTTAAGGTTACTTGCCAAACTCTCGTAGTACATTTTTTACCAGTACAGCCAGTTAAAGTTGTGCAAAGTTTTACTTTGGAATACTTGGTTGGGAAATAAGTGGCAATTTTTCCTGAACGAGAAAAGTTGGCAGTAAAGTTGAGACACCAGTTTGATGATGCATTATTCATCATTACATTGTAAAAATAAAATCCAAAAAAAGTTAATATTTGTAGTAACAGGAGTTGACAGACTGCCGTAGGGTGTGAAATTTCTATATCTTTTTCAAAGACCTATAATTTTCAAAACACATACATACAATTTTTTTAAATATTTTTCTGATAGCTGTTATGACTTTGCCTATCACCCGATTTCGGCTTGACGTCGACTTCTGGGACACCCTGTATGCAATATCACCGGCTTTAATTCAACTTTGTACATCTTCAGTTTGGTTTGACTGTTTATGTTCCTGTCTATAGTAGTCTGTGGTACTTCCAGTATGACCTGTTGTCCATCAGTATCCGTTCTGTGATTTCCGCTTCCCTTTGATTTTTGTCGGTCATTAACATCCCTGAGTACTTGAAGGGAGATACTCCTTCAAATCGGCATTCTTCTACTTTAATTTCATTAATACTGTTGCTGTCTTGTCTGGTTACCATTACATATTTCGTAGTCTCTTGATTTCTTGGTAATCGTCTTCTTTTTCCTTCATCGGACTATTTCAAGGGGGCTTCCTCCAGATTCCTTTTGCTCCTGGCAATAAGAGCTATGCCGCCTGCATATGCAGTTAGTTGAGTGATGGTTTGAACAGTCGTTCTTCTAATTTGTGTGGCCTTCAAGTTCTCTCTACAGCTATGTTGAAGAGTGTTGTCGACGGTGAATCTCCTTGTCTTACTCCTTTCTCTACACGTACTTCCTCAGTTGAACCTTCTTTTGCTAGAATACCTGCTCTCGATCGTTCCATTGTCATTTTCAACAGTCTTATAAGCTTTTCTGTGATATTCAAGTTTCTCATGTCTTCTAGCAATGGCCGCAAGGTATCTGTCGTAATTGACAAGTTCTCCTCTTCGTGTACAACGTCGACTCTGGTGTTCCTCAGGGATCGGTCTTGACTTCGACACTGTTCCTCTGACATATCAACAGACTCCTCTTCTGTACGATCAACTCAATTCACAGCTCTGCAGACGACAGCACCCTACTTGCAGGTGTTCAGAGTGACAAGCCGATCTCTGCTGGTAAGCTGCCTTTCTGACGAGAGACTTGAACGTTATCACGGCTTGGGGTGTGATGACACTGCTGATTGGTTCCTGCTCACCAACTCCTTAATAAGGCGTTGTCTGGTTATTCAGGCCTCTTCAGAGTCCGTCAATACTACATAGGCCGACAAGTCGTGTAATATGTGCTTTGAAAGTACAGCCTCATATTTGGTCACTGTAAGTCACTAGTTGTACAGCATTGGCAAGTCCATAGGTAGCGATCGTTTGGCTGATTTCCCTTTTGCCATAGACGTGTGTTTTGTTTTCTCGACAGCGAGAATATTTTATAGACACTGTTAGGCAGAATAGTTTGACAACATTGTCATGTCGCCCTCCGTCATTCGATGCATATGAAACAATGGTAGTGATTGCAAAATTTCGTCATGGTGGGCAGCCTCACACTTTTATACCAAAGGTCTCCGGTTGAATGGAAGAGCGGATCTTTCTATCTGGTAGCAAGATATGAGTTCTGTTGTTAGGAAAGCAGCTAGAATTTGTTGGAGTTCTATGTATATTGTTTTGTGTGCTTATCTTGGCAATAAAGACCATTTATTATTATTAATATTATTCATGCTATTCTTCGGCATACAAGCGTGTTCGTAATCCAGCGAGTAAAAACCTGCCTTGACCTGATTCTGTCATTCTGTACCTTGCTCAGCATTACCCGACTCACTATTAGTGGACAGAAAGCGGTTGATCGCCATCGTTTTCAGAGCATAAGGGTTAAAAAACAATGGCAATACTTCTAAACAGAAAGTAAGAACGTGATGGCCAAATTAATTATAGCCATCCCTTGACCCCATAAACCAAAGAGGGTATACAACTAACAAGAAAATCCCGAAGATCCTTTGGAATAAATTAAATCTCTATTTTTATGTATCTTTGTGTTGTACAGTGTGTCTCAAAATCGCCTCTCAATACATGGATCTCGGCTCCTGTTATACCTACGGCAAAGATTAAATGGGGAAAGATTCAGAGGAAACTTAGTGCTTTTGATAGCCGGCTTTAGATTTGCGATCGGTCAATTGATTTTGAAAGTATCAGCAAAAAAACTGAAAATGCGACATTATTCGAACATTTCGGAGAAATACGATAGCATGTATGGCATAACACAATCGTCGTGTTTTCCAACAACTTTCTTATGAAAAAAGTGTGAAATCTCCAGTTTAGTGATGTCTCACAAGTGCATAAAAGATTGGAGTATCACCGAAATATCATCACACGTAGTATTATGTACTATTTTTTATCTAAGGAGGTCATTATTTATTTGCCAGAAAATAACGTTAATGAGTAAGGCATACAAAACACGTAAACGCCTCGAATTTTCAATAGAATATTAACGTTAATATCGACTTCTCAACAAGTCAAATGTTTTGGAACAAATTTCCAACTAAAAGATTGTTTGTTGCTGCACCTGAACTTTCAGAAGATGATAATAAATTGCGAAGTTTTTATCGAATGAGAAGGGTGACATTTGGAATTCTTCTAAACATTTTAGGACCCCACCTATTGAAAAGAGATACAAAAACGCGAGAGGCTGTAGCTGCAGAAGAAAGAAGCATGAAACTTTTGAATTTACGAGCTAAATTACCAAGGGTCCCACACCAAACGTTAGTTTCAAACCTGGTCTCTAGAGGTCTCTCTGCCACTTCGTGAGGGTTTTTCGAAGCCCAATGATGAGTATTGTGCTTATTGAAAACTCCACAATTCGTAAACCTACTCTCATCGGATCAGAAGACAGAAGCGCAGTCGCCTTGGAAAATCAGTTTCCTTAAGTCCTTGAACTATTGGAGATTTGTATAGGTGGTGCTTATTCTTATTTAACACTATCTGTACTATTGATTTTGACACATCAATTTTTCGTTCTATAGTTATTAATGATGCACTAAGGACTTCATTGACGACTTGTAAAATGTTTCTGTCGTGATTTTTATTTTCAATATTGTATCCGCTTTTATGTTATTTATTAATCAACTACTATTTATCTAAATTGGGTTTTATGAGGCTGCCGTTGTTCCGGGTACATCACCAAATACCTTGCTGACGTAATGTCGGCGTTTCTGTGTGACTGCAAGTACAGCGCTAACATGTCAAACTTTTCTTCATTTGACTATAAGAATTTTCAACATGTTTTGATCACTTTTTTTTCAGATTTATAATTTTAAAGAGAAGAACCGTACCTACTACTTATTAAAACACAATTTTAATACTTTGAATTATTTAACGTCAAAGTCAGAACCTCCTTAGATGAAAAAACTACAATCTTTTATGCACCTGTGAGACATCAACAGGCTGGAAATTTTACGCTCTGCTCAACAATCGGAAAATAAAATATGAGAGCCATAGGAAAAATGAAAGTTGAGGCAGGTTGCGGAAAAACAAAAGACGATTGAGACATATCATACAAGCTATCTTATTTGCCTTAAAAATGTCCGACAATGTCACATTTTGATAGCTGTCAAATTAACGGTTTCGACACGGATATTACGTACCTTGAAAAGTGACATTATTTAGTTTTTTTATATTGTATTGGTTTTTTGTGACATTATGTAGTTTTTTCTACAAGATGTTAACTTAGCACTAGCTGATGTACACATTGCGAACTCGTTTTGTAGTTGTACGTGTTGCCTAAACATCATGAGGCTTCAGTGATCAATGTTTGGCTCTGATGTGATGTAAAATCTGCTTCAGAGATGGCATTACTGGACGTCTAAGCTGTAAGTTATGTGTTGATAAAAATTCCTTTAGACCCTTCTTTCAATTACACTTATTTGAGATTCAAAGCTCGAAAATAGTTGCGTATCCACTTATTCTTACCCGTTCTGGAAATTACACATGCAAATTTGATGAATTTTGAAAGTGAGAGAGACAAGAAATAATTATATTTTCTGTACACTGTCGAATTACAAGTCGTTTACATGCTAACAGTAATTAAACTCTTCTCAAAAGTTTTTCATAATTTATAACTTCGAACATAATCTGTCTTTAGAAAGGACAACATATAAATAACCCGTCGGGAATAGCTAATAGATATAGATACTTCGTTAGTACCATATTCAGTATTGAATTTCTCACACAGCAAATATCACTGATTTTATACACGTACAGACCAATACACATAATCATCCAGATGCGATCTTGCTATTCTACTAACTTTCTTCTTAGCGATACAAACTACAGACCACTGGGCTTCACAAAACATATGCAACCAACAATGCATGTAGTTTAGTTGAGTCATTCCTCAATAGATGGACGCTCACAACTATCCTAATGAGCAAACGTGGAATGTCTGTTTGAACCCTAAAAACTACCTAGTCGGAAAGATGTCATTTTATATGTTTTTTTTGACGCTTTATAGGTTTTTTGCATAATACCCGCGCAGATCTGCTAGCAAAAACAAATTCGACATTTTCGGTTTTTAGCCGATATTTCCCAAACCAGTTGACTGATCGTAAATCTGAAGCCGGCTATCGAATGCCCCAAGTTTCCTTTAAAAGTTTCCCCATTTAGCCTTTGCTATACGTATAATTAGAGCCGAGATACCTCTATAACACACACTGTATAGGTTGCTCAGTTTTGGCGCAGCGTGCATCAAATTTAGTTTTCAAAGAAGATTTATTTCATTTTAGTATCCTACAGATAATTCAGGATATGTTTCGTCCTTTCATGCCGTTTGGTTCGCTTTCTAAGATGTATCAATTTTATTTATTTTTGAACAAGTGCATCCATCTTAAAAATTATCCGATGTGATGAGAAAACAACACATATACCACATAACCCTATTTTCCTATATTCCAGTTCATCGAATAAACACGGTGCTTAAACATTTGGTACAAACCGTAAGTGAATTGTAAGTCAATCGTCACGTTTCAGTTTTTCATATACAGGGTGGGCCAAAAGAAGCTGACCTATTTTAAACTTTAATAACTTTTTTATTTATTTATATTTTTTTAATGTAGTTTTTACAGATATAAAATATATTTATTGCAGTTTTTATTCGTATTAAGTATGAAAAATAATGTCGCGTCTCTTTCACACACAACATTCCTTTCCAAGACATTGTCCATAACTGCTTCCAATGTTTCCCGATTTATGGCTCGAGTTTAGATTATGATATTGTCCATAAGTTGTCTTAAGGTTTATTGCGGTAAGCTCCTTCTTTCAAATATCCCCATAGATAAGAATCTGGCGCGGTTAAATCAGGGGAACGTGGGGGATATTCAATTGCCGATCTTTTTGAAATCAGACGTTCTCCAAAGAAGCCTCTTAGCAATGCCATTGTGGCTCCAGCTGTATGAGCTGTGGCTCCATGCTGTTGGAACCACATATCAGGACTATTTTCAAGCGCTGGAATCAAAAAATTTTCAAGCATAGCTCTATACCTCTCGCCAGTAACAGTCACCGCAGTTCTATCGTCTGGGTGGTAACACCACGCCAAACCGGACATTTAATGGGGTCGATGTTTCGGGGTCCTCCTAAACACTTTCCTCTACTCTCTCTATGTCTTCTCCAGTGAAAGCTAAACGTGGTCGTCCAGTTCGGGGAAGGTCCGATACAGAACCCTGGGTTTGAAAACGCCGAATAATGCTGCGGATAGCCCCAGTGGATGAGGCGTTTCGAACATTAAAAAATATTCTTGGTGTTTACAATCGAATGATTATGTTCATAGTAAGTCTTTCCATTCTAAAATATCCAGAGCTCTACTTTGTAGATCTAAAAAAAATCAAATATGTTAACTTAGGAAAAACTTATGAATTTTCAAAATCAGTCAGGAACTTTTGGTCCACCCTGTACAATGAAAGTAAAAACATGAATATTGCATCTTCCTTATTGGTGTCCACTAGTGTACATCCGTTCAAAGATCGGCAAATCGTATCAAGAGCTACTTTAAATGAAAATCGACATGTACATATCAAAGCAGGTCAGAAGCTTTATTCACGCCAGCAAATAATACCGGGCTATATTGCACTGCCTCTAGCATCCCATAGGGAGATGTTGAATCCGCTTTTTTCATCTATAATTCAAGCCATATATCAAGCATTCATTCATGACCAGTTTAACCAATTTTCTCGAATCGTTTGCGACGCGTCCGGTATAAATTATGTATTAAGCGATCATTAGCGTTACTGGAAGGGTTCTGGGATAATAAAAATTGATTGCGATAAAACTATATTGCGATCTACAGTATATTCAGATAAGAGATAGACCGGATGTAAACAAAAGGTTCGGGTGATTTTCACGCTAACGCCGCCGTCTCGACGTAAAACAGGAGCCCTCATTGGTCAATTCGCAATTAAATGCCTATGCCGAGCGGCAGAGCAGTCGTATCAAGGCAGAGTCACATTCAGGTTCAGACGTGTTACGTATGTCGTGTGCATCATTGCAATTTGATATTTCTTTGGACGTTTTCGTTTATTATCTTATTAAGTTGTTGAGTTTGTCGTTGTTATTGTTATACCTTGTTATTGATTGTTATTGTTATCAACTGCTTGCGCAAAATGCCCAGTAGTACAGATACTGCCGATGAAGTTGTAAACTCCTGTAGTCCACCTAGGAAACGCTCTAAAAAAAAGACACCTGAGTGCAGAAATGAAAGAGGTCATTTTGAATATATATAAGATCGAGCGCGAGGAGAACGAGGCATCAACCATCAAAGAAATTGTTGTGAAGGTTTCTCACAAAGTTGGGGTGTGTCGCGCATCAGTGTTTACTGTGTTAAGACAATACAAAAAAAATCACACCTTTTCTGAGCCGATGACCAGTAAACATCGCAAAAGTATTGTTAAATCATTGGATGAAGCTGATAAGCATGCGATTAGGAGGAAAGTGCATGAATTCTTCTTTAGGAATGAAATACCTACTATAGATAAAGTACTGCAGGAGGTAAATGGAGATACAACGTTGCCAAATTTCAAACGATCAACTTTCCATGCGTTACTGAAGCATTTAGATTTCAAATGGAAAAAACGGGGTCGTAATAGTTTACTACTGGATAGAGAAGAACTTGTGTTATGGAGGAGGGATTATTTAACAAAAATTGGGAAATATAGAAATCAAAACAGGAAGATTTATTACCTTGATGAAACGTGGGTAAACGCAGGACACACTACAAGTAAAGTATGGGTTTATGATTCTGTAACTTCATCCAGGAGGGACTTTCTAGATGGACTGTCCACCGGATTAAAAAATCCAGCAGGTACATACGAGTAATAGACAACAATCGGATGTTTTTCAAACCTTGGGAACAAGGTTCTAAACATTAATTCCAGGAAGCAGATAAAACATATTACAAGTAACAAAACTTTTATAACTTTCGATAAAATGCGTGGATGTTTTATTGTCATTTTCATTTGTTAGAACTTTTTTAAGCCATGTTTTTATGTGTTTTCGATATTTCAATAATTTTTTAATATAATCTTAAAATATGTCAAATATTATAAACTTAAAAAAAGTTACTAAGTTTTATATTGTGTACCGTTCCTAATATTTCTAATCATTTTAATTCATACTTTAAGCTTTATAAAGTTATAATTTGTTAATATTAATATTTGCGCGTATTTCAGGTTCCTGATCATTCATTTTTTAAAGGTTTATAACTTTAAATTAAATTGTGAAGCGCTGAGTAATCAAACGACGTTCAATATTCTTTCTTTCAATATGACTAAATAATCCCAATTATAGCAATCTGATACTCATGTCTCAATGTTTTTTCGCTGAATGTGATGAAAACATTTGAAGAAGGTTCGCTTATTGAAATAAATCTACACCAGTTAGTACTTCGATTTCCAGGTAAAGGGAAAAGGCTCATTATCTGCCATATTGGCAGTGAGGATGGATTTGTTGTTGACGGTCTGTGGTGCTTTGAGTCTAAGAAAACTGGAGATTACCACGAGGAAATGAATGGCGAATCGTTTGAACAGTGGTTTTCAAAAATTTTACCGAACTTAGAGGAAAACGCAGTAATTGTGTTGGATAATGCGCCTTATCATTCTCGAAGAATGGAGAAGGTCCCAACAACGGCTTCAAGGAAAGTTGATGTTCAAAATTGGCTCCGCTCGAAAAATATCAACTTTGAAGAAGCAATGCTGAAAGTACAATTATTAAGACTTGTCAAGGATCACAAGGCGGAATATCAAAAATACGCCATTGACGAAATGGCAGCAAGTACAAAATAAAACTGTGCTCTGTTTACCTCCATACCATTGCGAGCTCAATCCCATTGAGCTCATATGGGCAGAGGTTAAAAATTATCTAGCTAAGCACAATACAACTTTTAAATTTTGTGACCTCAAAGGACTTTTCAAAGAAGCACTAGAATTAATAACAGCGCAAAAATGGGAAAACTGTATTAAGCACGTGAAAGACAAAGTTGAAAAGAGAATGTGGGAACTGGACAATATTTTAGAGGAACAAGTCGAGCCATTCATTATTGACGTTGGTGCTTCAGGCAGTAGCGATGATGAAAGCTCATCAAGCTCATCTTTCCAATAAAAGATGTCGTTCATCAAATTCGGTAAGTTATAAGTAATTATAAAGCTACTGTATTTTTTAATTAATTATTGACATTTTTGAACCCATTTTGGCAAAACCTATTCAAGAATCTACTTTCTGACAATGTTCAACCATGCACATTTTTTTACGTTTTGAACGTTTTAATTTGGTTACATATTTACCTAGAAATCAAAAAATATACTATTCTAAAAGCAATTTTAAGAGATATACGATTATTTTTAATTTAGGCTAATTTAAACGCCATTTTGAGATTATATTCGACTGTATTTCACCAAACATCAGGCGGCATCTGAAGCTGGAAATCGAAGCGAAAATTTTGAAACCCTTATGTATATTTACATCATTATATATTTCTTACCCCACCCCCACATGATCCTATATCCATCACCAATCGTATACACATCGAATTGTGCTAATTTACTACAAAGTTACGCAAAGCAGCATCTACTATCTAAAATATGTACTGCGTGACTCTTAATACGTCCCTGCCGAATGTTACAGCGTTCGATGATCACGTGGTCTTGTTTATGTCCGGTCTATCTCTTATCTGAATATACTGTAGGGGCGCTTGAAAAAAAAATGAGAATCGTTTGTGGAGCTGGCAGTTGTAAGTATTTTTAAGTCCATTGAAACGTCTTATTTTATGGGTCAAAGAACTCTGCATCAGTGCACAAGCAGTCTCTTGAACTGATAGTGCAAGGTAACGTATGTCCTAAGAGTTTTGCACAAAATATTTATTGGATTTTTTTAATGAAGAAATTTGTTGAAACACTAACTAGTTATCATAAATTACAACTCAATACTATCAAATTAATAATAATAATAAGAATAATAATAATAATAGTAATAATAATAATAATAATAATAATAATAATAATAATAATAATAATAATAATAATAATAATAATAATAATAATAATAATAATGATAAAGACTCAATAAGCTAAGGTTGGACCACAAATTGAAGACAGAGATAACGAAATACAATGAATTTCTGGAAGAATTCTTGGATAAACACCGTTTGAGCTTATTTGAGTTTAATACCCTTATTTATGTCATAGCAAGAAAAATAACTAAAACAATCATAAAAAGGCCAGCGGCAACGAGCACTAATAGAAGGACAAACAACGGTAAGGCATGGAAAAACAGGATAAAAGTTAACATCCAGAACTTAAGGAAAGACCTGTCTCGGCTTTCGGAACTGCGATGTGTAACAAATGTCCGCAATCGAAAAATGAAAAGTTTGATCAGAGCATACAAAATCCATAGCATAGAAGACCTGGAGACAAGGAAAGTGGAGGTTAAACAGCAGATCTCTGCAAAGGCACAAAGACCGCGAAGATACACAGATCGGCAACAACAGTATTCCGAAAATATGAGCTTTGAAACGGATACTAAGGGTTTCTACAGAAATCTAACACAAGAAACAACAGAGCTGATACAGCTTCCACCAAAGTCTGTGGCAACAGCAACCATCGCATTACGAAACAGCAGAATGGATAGGCAGGTTTGAAAGCGAAAACAACTACAGCATGACATGGTGCGAAATAGACCAAATAGAAGTCACAGAAAGTTTTCAATCAGCTGCCAACTGGAAAGCTCCGGGTCATGATATGGTGCCCAATTTTTGGTACAAATCTCTGAAAGCAACGCATCGACATTTATCTCGCCTATACAATGAGTTGATCAACTCAGAGTACTTTCCTAGCTGGCTAGCCACATGAGAAACCACACTGATATCCAAAAACCAAGACACAATTGTGGAAAGATACTATAGACCGATAACATGCCTACCATAAATCTATAAGAATTTTACTTCAATTCTCTACCGAAGAATCTATGCCCACATCGAGCAAAACAACATACTGCCATCCGAACAGAACGGATGCTGTAAAGGATCCAAGGGATGTAAAGACCAACTCATGCTTTCAAAGTATATCTTAGATGACTGTAGAAGTCGACACGAAATCTAACTTCAGCCTGGATTGACTACAAGAAAGCTTTTGACACAGTTCCCCACTGCTGGATACTAAAAAGTCTGCAACTTGTCGGTGTGAACGACCAAATCATTGAGCTTTGCAAACCGGTGATGATTTCTTGGAATACCACGGTTCATCTAAAAGGTCCGAATACTGAGATCGTCACATCAAGAATTAATATCAGAACAGGAATCTTCCAAGGGGATGCCCTGTTACCTCTCATTTTCTGTATCTCACTCATTCCTTTGTCTGCTGAACTGAACAGAAAGAGAGCTGGCTACATTTTAAATGGTTCCAAAGTTAACCACCTTCTCTATATGGATGACCTGAAACTGATAGGAAAAAATAAGTCAGATCTAGAAGAACAAATCAACACAGTTAAAAAATTCAGCGATGATATCCATATGGAGTTTGGGCTGGATAAGTGCTCACAGGCTATATTCAGGAAACGAAAGCTGCAAAGGAAGAACCACATGGAAGAGACACAGTTCTATCAAATTGAAGATGCTGATACCCATCCATATTTAGGTATTGGCGAAGGAGAATGGGTAAATCATAACCTAATCAAACAGAAGGTAAAAAGTAATACGTTAGAAGACTCCGCCGCTACTCAATAGTCACCTGTACAGCAGAAATAAGATCCGCGCGCTAGGTCAATTTGCATTGCCAGTTCTTGTTTATAGTTTTGGCGCAATCGATTGGCGATTGGAAGAAATAAAAGCAATCGACCGAAAGATGCGTAAACTTCTAACATTCGCATCACGCATGCTTGAGCGAGTCGTGTCGTTGAGTTACTCCGCCATAGACGGACGCTTTTAATGACGCTCACAGCGATGACAGCATGCAAACGTGGACGAACTATACTAAGTGACATATAAATCCGAACACCCAGTTTAAATGGTTTTATTTTAATAAAATTTTGTATAAGTACTTAATGAAGCATAATAAGTAAATGATAAAAATTTCAAAATGATTGCACTGCTTTAACACGTTCAATGCCACGTTGGTCCTATAGGACCAACACTCCTGTTGCCTCAGCAGGCCACATTGGTCCAATAAGGCCAATATATATTTTGCCTTACCGGGCTATGTTGGTCCCATAGGGTCAACGCATTTTCCAATAGCTGCTGGGCCGTTGGCGTTCATTTACCTATGTACGCCTGCAGAAATGGACCAACATGGCCTAGAAGCTATACGCCGCACATTTTTCATATGGTAGCCCACTAGTGCTCAATGTAAAATACATGTTTGGCGTAGTGGACATATGTTAAAAAATATGTCTGGCAGCGAACGTGTTAAAGCCCTTTGACCTTTAATAATATGTGGATGCACCTTGATGTGCTACGCATTCTCCAACGCGCCTAGGCATGCTTCTGATCAGGTGGTCAATGTCCTCCTGTGGTATCTCATTCCAGGCAACCACCAACTCCTCTCGAAGTGCTTCTAGAGTCTGAGGAGGACGTTGCAAATTGAGCAATCTCCTACCCATCATATCCCACACGTGCTCAATTGGGGATAAGTCGGGAGATCTTGGTGGCCATGGTAACAATGTGACATCATTATGTTGAAAGAAGTCTATTGTGACTCTTGCAACATGTGGTCGGGCATTATCTTGTTGGAAAGTTGGATCTGCCAGGGTGTCAAGATAGGGTAAAAGATGGGGTTCTAGAACTTCGTTGATATAACGCTGCGCATTAATGTTACCTCTGATGAAGATTAAAGGTGACCTGGAATCATAAGCTATAGCACCCCAAACCATAACTCTAACAGTGTGATGAACATGTGTTTCAACAAAAAACTGTGGATTCCTACTTTCACCACGTCGCCTTTTAACCCTGGCACGACCATCGTGCATGCCTAAACAAAATCGAGACTCGTCACTAAAGACAATACTGTTCCATTCCTGATCCCAGAGTGACGGTTGTCTGCACCACTCAAGGCGATTACGTCGGTGTTCTCGAGTTAAAGGGAGGACCCAGTGTGGCCGGTGTGAAAACAAACCAAAACTTCTTATTCGTCGGTAAACACTTCGCATGCCAATAGGCCTTCCGTGTTCTGCAAACCATTCATTTGCAATGGACCTGGTAGTGGAGAAACGGTCCCTTAAGGCCAATAATCTTAGGCGGCGATCTTCACGGTCTGTTGTTCTACGGCGGCGTCCAGTGCCCTTGCTCTTTGCGTACGGCCTTCTCGAAGCCATGCCTGACAACACCTAACCACAGTGTCTACACTTCTTTGCACTCTAACTGCAATTGCCCGAAAAGAAAGTCCAGCTTCCCGAAGTCCCACTATACGGCCCCTATCAAACTCACTAAGTTGACGAAATCGTACAGGTCTCCGTACTCTAGGCATCGTAACCGATCGTAAAGGATGTCAAGAACCAAAATCCGCCAACGTTGATTCTTTACTGCGGCTGAAATATTCATTTTTAGAGCGTTAGTGAATTAAAAAAAAAAGCAGTATAAAGACCGGAATGTCCAAGTGATAAGGCTGAAAAGGTTTTCACTTGTTATTTACAGTAAGATAAATACATTCACCAACTTTTATTAAAATAAAACCATTTAAACTGGGTGTTCGGATTTATATGTCACTTAGTATATTTGCACACTGAGAACTACCTACTCTGCCAGATGACATTTTGTCGATTTATTTTTTGATGCTTTTTAGATTTTTTACATAATACCCCTTTTGATATACCCTGATATTCTAAGCCAGAAGCATTGCATCCGGTTTTGACTAGATAGCGATATAGATGAGACGGACGCTCCAGCGTATTGATGGTGTCACACCCAATGCACACATTACCGACTTCGATCAGATGCTTATCGAATCGAACTTCATAGATTATGCATTTGACTACGTCACTGCTCTTAGCAGCTCGGCCTGGACAATTTGCATAAGGATGGCGTAATTTGCCGCCTTGCGTCGTTCAATCTCTCAAGTCGGCACACTTTCGAAAATAATTTACCTTAATTTTTTCAATTTCCCTGGATGGAAAGTATATCTAGTTTGACGTCCTGGAGGCTGCTCGGCGCAGGAAACGGAAATGAGGCCAGCCTAATAGAATGATTTAAAAAGGGATGTGCGCTGTGGTTAAGAATTTCCCTCGACTTTATTCTAGCTCGACTGGAGTGGGACCTTGGACCTCGAATGGAAACAATAATAATAATTGCGACAATAAACAGTTATAGGAATAAATAGCAGAATGACGAGTTAAAGCTTTACGCTAAATTAGCAGATACAGCACCAGTAGGATATCCCAAAATAATGAAATTTCTTTATTACAAATGCTAACTTTTTTTCTGTTTGGATCTAACGACTAAAAAAATAAATATTATAGCGATCGGGAACGATAACCTTCCGGTCAAACTTGAATTTGAAAGTTAATCGGGAAACCGAGTATGGATTTCAACACCTAATCCTTATTCGCCAAGTAAAACACCACTATTTGTATTTTGTATTTCTCAGGGTGGATTTCACCAGGATTGTCAAATAAACAGTCCGTTATTCTCCACCTATAGGGTAACAGCCCGTCAAAGTCACAGTGAAAACATCCTACTAAATATAATAGCTAGAAAATCGACCTATTACTTCTCTCGTTCTCATTGGTCCATTTAAATAACCGACCGACTTTTGTGAAATGTTAAAAATTTGAAACTCTATGAAAGTTATCCTAATCCTAAAGCACAAACACATAATATTAGATTTATAATGTACCCTTATTTATAAGGGAACCGTTTTTTCACGACTTTATTCAACATTTCAATAGAAATCACTGATATTCAGAGAGCTTTGACAGCTTCCGTCAAATTGCATTTCAATAAGGTGTTTCACTCTTGGCCCAACTGACCGTCAAATATTAATGTTGGTGAAATTGGCCCTTAGACATTTATCATTGGAAGAACATTGTTTACTGAATTTTGTATTCACAGTTTTGTCTACAGTCAGGATACACTTGTCTGTGTTCGTGTATGCAACGTGATCAGAATTGTTTTTGTTCCTCATCAGCGATTGCAACTTATTCTTAGCGTGTTGACAAGAATCATAATGTGGTAATGAAGTTGGACACTCGTCGAGAAAACCGCCATCAATTTTGGCTCGGCTGGACAAGGACCTGCTTTTGATTGAAGCAAACTCATCCATATTTTTCTCTAAAATGAAAAAATAGCTACTATCTGAATATACTGGTCTTGTCCGACCACAGACCGTCAACCATAAGATGTTTTGTGCTTTTGAGAACTCCTGGGCCTCGGGTCAGGACAACGGACGAAAGCATAGCAGCGAACCTCTATCGGAGGGATATATATAGAAACAATACAGTATAAGGTGAAATCGATTGCCAGAAAAGCGGCTCATGCTGGCTTATTTTAACAGTTGGCATATTATAACAAAGCAGTAAAAGAAGACAAATTAAAATTTAGCGCACCGCAAATTTTGAGTGAGAGGCAAGCAGCCCAGACTTTGTACAGTTCCTTTCGACGCTGTCCATTACTGGTTACTGGTGTCAATCACAAAGCTTGAGCTTTTGTGAGCTGAGGTCATAACAGCTTCGTCTACAGCTGTGCCTGTAAGAAGTCTACAATCCAGATAAGCTTAGGTTCTAGTTTTTTTTCAATTCTGATGCTGAAGTATACTAAGTGACATATAAATCCGAACACCCAGTTTAAATGGTTTTATTTTAATAAAAGTTGGTGAATGAATTTATCTTACTGTAAATAACAAGCGAAAAAAATGTTCAGCCTTATCAGTTGGACATTCCGGTTTTTATACTGCTTTTTTTTAATTTACTAACGCTCTAAAAATGAATATTTCAGCCGCAGTACAGAATTAACGTTGGCGGATTTTGGTTCTTAACATCCTTTACGATCGGTTACGATACCTAGAGTACGGAGACCTGTACGACTTCTTCAACTTAGTGACTTTGATAGGGTCCGTATAGTGGGACTTCGGGAAGCTGGACTTTCTTTTCGAGCAATTGCAGTTAGAGTGCAAAGAAGTGTAGACACTGTGGTTCGGTGTTGTCAGGCATGGCTTCGAGGAGGCCGTACGCAAAGAGCAAGGGGCACTGGACGCCGCCGTAGAACAACAGACCGTGAAGATCGCCGCCTAAGATTATTGGCCTTAAGGGACCGTTTCTCCTCTACCAGGTCCATTGCAAATGAATGGTTTGCAGAACACGGAAGACCTATTGGCATGCGAAGTGTTTACCGACGAATGAGAAGTTTTGGTTTGTTTTCATACCGGCCACACTGGGTCCTCCCTTTAACTCGAGAACACCGACGTAATCGCCTTGAGTGGTGCAGACAACGGTCACTCTGGGATCAGGAATGGAACAGTATTGTCTTTAATGACGAGTCTCGATTTTATTTAGGCATGCACGATGGTCGTGCCAGTGTTAGAAAGCGACGTGGTGAAAGGAGGAATCCACAGTTTCTTGTTGAAAGACATGTTCATCACACTGTTGGAGTTATAGTTTGGGGTGCTATAGCTTATGGTTCCAGGTCACCTTTAATCTTCATCAGAGGTAACATGAACGCGCAGCGTTATATCCACGAAGTTCTAGAACCCCATCTTTTACCCTATCTTGACACCCTGGCAGATCCAACTTTCCAACAAGATAATGCCCGACCACATGTTGCAAGAGTCACAATAGACTTCTTTCAACATAATGATGTCACATTGTTACCATGGCCACCAAGATCTCCCGACTTATCCCCAATTGAGCACATGTGGGATATGATGGGTAGGAGATTGCTCAATTTGCAACGTCCTCCTCAGACTCTAGAAGCACTTCGAGAGGAGTTGGTGGTTGCCTGGAATGAGATACCACAGGAGGACATTGACCACCTGATCAGAAGCATGCCTAGGCGCGTTGGAGAATGCGTAGCACATCAAGGTGCATCCACATATTATTAAAGGTCAAAGGGCTTTAAAGCAGTGCAATCATTTTGAAATTTTTATCATTTACTTATTATGCTTCATTAAGTACTTATACAAAATTTTATTAAAATAAAACCATTTGAACTGGGTGTTCGGATTTATATGTCACTTAGTATATTATTCTTTAGCTTTCTTATTTCACTATATGGTACATCTCATTTGTAGTGTTTGGTAGAGTCAGAACCTGCATGTTTCTCTGATCTCGGCTTTCAAAAATATAACTGGTACAAAGAGACGGTTTGACTACACTTGAATAATATTTCATCGTCTACTTTTTCATAGCGCATCATTCGACATTTTGTAATCGTAAATTTATTGTACTTCCTTGAAGGATTATTGACAAACAACTGTTGCAAATGGGACTTCAAAGTTTTTCTTTGTGAAGTCAGTGACATTAGAAGTGTTACACCCAGACAAAATAATCTCTTCAACTTGATTTTTCAGCAGTCAGGTAGTCTTACATCAAGAATGAAACGATAACGTTCTCACGAAATTTTAATGACAAGTAACAAGAAAAAAGTGTAAAAGCGTGGGAAACCAATTATGCAATACGGTCTCCTGATCAGTCGCCGTGCGCTGTGCGGGTTCAAATCCCAGCTCTTGCGTCAATTGGATCTTGTAGGCTTGTACATTCAAATCCTTGTGGAGAATGCGGAGCAAACTGGTTCTCGAAATGCCCAATTCTTGGGATCGACGCGTTGTTGATTGTTTCGGATCGTCTCTCACACTCTCCTTCACAACAGCAATATTTTCCGGTGTGCGAACGCTCCTTGGCCGGCCAGAGCCTGGCAGATTTGCCACAGAACCTGTTCACGAAGCGCGCCAAACGTACTTTTTATTTTTGCACCATTTTTGTATGCGGTCTTCAATCGAATACGACTCCATAGCGATCAATGGTAAACATTCAACTAACAAAATGACATGTCGGTGACAGAAAACAAAGATGGCGTCTATGTCAAATTGACGTTTACTTTCCTGCGTCCCTATTGGACAACCCTTTATGATCAGCCACAAACGGCGGCGTAGAAGCCGTCCTTCGAAGTAGGAACGATTGAGCTTAAGGCCCTAAGTTAGAGCCAACAGGGTCAACAAGAGGTATTTCCAGAGGGAAAAGCGCGCCAACTGGATTGAAGTTTTGATAAATTAGTAAGCAGTGGGAACATAGGTAGATTCCCCAGAAACTTTGACGCGTCACATAAGGCGCCGGTAGACGACAGCTAGCATCTCGAACGTAGCGCCTTTGTCAACTCCGAGACAATTAGATTCGGAGTGTTTGTGACTTTATTAATGAATAACAGTTTCCGCATACATTTAGTTCGCCTATAAGCCGACGGCGTTTTACGCCCTCTTAGGTAGAAATTCCGCAGAAACTTTGAAACTCCAGGTAATTGAGCAACCGGTAGCAAAGTTTCACTCACAGATGAGAGTGGCACAGTCAGGGTATAACAGGGTATGGATGTTGGTCGAATGGCCTAACAGACACAATTTTTTTGGAATTATATATAAAGGATGGGCCATCCGTTGGTTTCTTTTTGAAATTGGTACTAAAACTACACTCTTCAATAATATGTAACGCTCGATACTTTATCCAAAAGAATACACCTCCCAGTTATTTGTGAAAAACAGTTTAAGTTAAATGGCTGCCGCGGCTGACCTAACCCAGTTTTGAAGCACATTTTCTATAGTTTGTGGGTCTATTTCGTCAATAGCTCGACGGATATTTCCCTTAAGAGCATCAGTTGTTTGAGTGACCGTAAGTTTAACAGCGGTCCTTAACAGAGTACCGCATAGAAATTAATCTATCGGCGTCAAATCACAGCTGGCCAATGAATGTCTCCAAAACGGCTGATAACGCGATGACCGAACTCAGTGTATAAAAGATCGATTGTGTAACGGCTGGTGTGACATGTTATGCCATCCTGCTGCAACCAGAGATTGTGCAAGTGAATGTCGTCTAATAGTGGCCACAAAAAAACTCCTCAACATGTCTCTATAGCGTTCCCCGTTTACCGTCACGCTGTTACCATCTTCATCTTGAAAAAAGTAGGGACCAATAGTCCCACCACTCCAAAAGCCACACCACACAGTTACTCTTTTTGGATGCATTGCTTTTTCTATGACGACATGTGGATTTTCGGAACCCCAAATCCTACAGTTCTGCTTATTAACGTAACCTTCCAGATGGAAATGGGCGTCGTCCGAAAAGATGATTTGGTGACCAAAATTGACGTCCGCTTCCAATTGATTTAGAACCCACTCACAGAACGGATGGTCATTTTGTTTCACCTCTTGCACAAGATGTACCTTGTCAGGAGATAATCCAGGTCGTTATGCAATATGCTCCGCACAGAAGAGCGACTGATGACCACTTGTGCTCTGTGACGAGTTGACATTCTTGCGTTTTCAGACACACTCTGGGCAACAGCAGCAATGTTATCGGCTATACGTACGGGTTGAACACGCTCATGCCTTCTGCTATCCACGAGCAAGCCAGTTTCCTTTTTCACGAATTTTCGTATACACATTCGCGGATGAAGTTTCATTCCAACCAAAAAGTCTTCTCAATTTTCGCAAAGTATCTGCAACACAGCACTCGCACTGAAAATAGTTTTTTAACATTTCCCACCTTTGTACAACATTAAAACAATCCATTGCTCACAGCGGAAGTTGACACAATATATCTGTCAATATGTTGAGCATGGAATACTGTTACCAACTGTCAAAATAATACCAACTGATGGCCCATCCTTTAGGTAGTATGAACTTTTAAATGATGACATTTCTAACTTCTAAGGCTTAGAGGTGTTTATTGAACAATTTGTCTGTCTGTGTGTCTGTCTGGTCGCTAGCTTGACCCCGCTATACAGGGTTATCCAAATTAAGTGTCCACCATTAGTAACTTTGTTATTAGTGAAAATACAAAGTTGTTTGAATTAGCAAACTAGTAGCATTTTTAACGCTGGTAAAAATGAGAAATAAAAAAAAAACAATTGAGAGTCGTTATTTTGATTTTTTTCAGTAAAATAACATTTTTTTAAATGGAAACCCCTGTATATTATATTTTTTTCTGTTAAAGCATCAAATTTTAAACAAAAAAGTTCATAATGACTTTTCCGCTAAAGTCAAAAATAAAGTCAAAATAACGATAAATATTTTTAATTATTTGCAGTATTATAATATTAAGACGGCTATGAAAACAACATGGCGTTCGCGATTTGACAGCATTAAGATAAGCGACAAATTGTTAAACTGGACATACTCGCAACTAGAAGGCTTTGGAAAACAATGATAGAATCAAATAATGTCAAACATTAGTGTAAATACTTGTTTATAAGCTTTATTGTGTCATTAATTTAAAGAAAAATGTTCTCCCATGAAGAAAAGTGTGATATGTTAGAATGCTATTTAGTGTGCAGAAAATCCTCCTTGAGAGCAAGAGAATACTACAGTGAATTATATCCCGCTCGCATTCAACCGTATGAACGATATTTTCTGAGACTTTATCGAAAACTTAGGGGCAACGAAAATGTTTTTGCTAAAACAAGGGCAAAAAAAGAATTCATAATAAGCGAGGCCAAGGAAATTGCAGTTATTGGATATTTTGAAGCTTATCGTGAGAATTCAATAGCAGATATTCTCAAGGACTCTAATTTCAGTTATGGTACTGTTCAAAGGATTTTAAAAAAATACAAATTTATTCCGTATAAGTACCGACCAGTTCAAACGCTTTTGGCAGGGGATCCAGAGAGAAGACTTGTTTTTTGCCATTGGTATCTTAGCTTCTGTCGCCAAAATGTAAATAACTTTCGTTACCTTTTATGGACAGATGAATCAAATTTTTCAAATTCTGGAATGTTTAATAGAAAAAACCACCATTATTGGTCAATAGAAAATCTTTTGTTAGTACATCCAAGAGGCCCACAAGTCCGTTTCAGTTTCAACGTTTGGTGCGGTATAATTGGTTCAAAAATTGTTGGCCCGTTCTTTTATGAGGGAACCCTAACTGGTGAAAGATATGTGGAATTTATGTCAGAAATTCTGACTAATTTCTTAGACGAATTGGATCTTATAAGTAGACATCATCTGCATTTTCAGCAAGATGGCGCACCTGCCCACAACTCCAGAGGTACTTATCATTTTCTAAGTACTACTTTTAATGATCAGTGGATAGGAACAAATGGCCCAATACAGTGGCCTCCCAGATCACCAGATCTAAACCCACTTGATTACTTCTTGTGGGGTTACTTAAAGAACCAAATTTACAAGCGAAGGTACGATAACCTTGACGCGTTAAAGACTGCAGTTAGGGAAAAGGTAACCCAGATAGATGGTAGGACCATACTTAAGACAGTTCGAGCAGTTGAAAAACGTACCCAAAAATGTATTGAAGAACAAGGTGGTGTTTTCGAGCATCTTCTTTAAAAAAAAATGTTATTGTATTTTGTAAGATTATAAGTTGATGTTGAAAATAAAGTTTGTCGATACAATTTAATTGTTTCAGATTGGAGGCCATAACTTCAACAATTTGTAACCTAGGAGAAAAGTTATTGTAAGCTTTTTTGTTTAAAATTTGATGCTTTAACAGAAAAAAATATAATATACAGGGATTTCCATTTAAAAAAATGTTATTTTACTGAAAAAAATCAAAATAACGACTCTCAATTGTTTTTTTTTATTTCTCATTTTTACCAGCGTTAAAAATGCTACTAGTTTGCTAATTCAAACAACTTTGTATTTTCACTAATAACAAAGTTACTAATGGTGAACACTTAATTTGGATAACCCTGTAGATTGGAGGGTATCGATCGGATTTTCATCAAATTTTGACAGAAGCTTACTACTATGCCAAGGGCGAAACAGTCTAGTAATTTTTAAAAATTGCTCAAGCTTCGTTTTTTAACATTTACTTCCTGACTGTCTTTATTAAAAAATGTGCGGGCTGAACAGGACTTGCCTTTGACTGGAAAAAAGTCATGGATATTTTTCGCTGAAATGATAAAATGAACAATAGCTACATCTAAACATAGCGGTTTTGTCCGTCCGACCGCAGACAGTGAACCAGGTGTTTCGTGCTTTTGGGAAACTCATCAGCATCGTCTAGGTTTGGCCAACAAACGAAAGCATATCAACCAACTGGTCTCTATCTGAGGTATAAGATCTATCGAAAAAAGATAGTATCTATTACCAGAATCTGGCTTATTTTAACAGTTAGCATATCATATCGAAGCAGCAAAATAAAACAAAATAAAATCTATCTGTCAAATTTACCATAAAGTGGGTCAGAAAGTTTTTCTTTCGAGGGAATGTGGCGTGTACCGTGGGCTGATGGACTTTTTTGGCTAAATTCAGACTATTTTTATTTATTTATTTATTTATTTATTCAAATTCAAAAACCAATATAACTTACAAATTAAAAGCAGCCTTCAGTACAATTTAAATAAAAAAACAGTTTCAAAAATACATGAGCTTGTATGCTCTTGCTACCCTGAATAACTAAGATTGCAACAGAAATCTAAGCAAAGATACAAGTATCAGATCTAGAACAAGCAAGTAACGGTATACTTTCGTAAAGGGTAAATGTCTGAATCTTGTCTTCACAAATCCTAAATTACGTGTCTTAATAAACAAATCTAAAATTCATAACAATAGTACAGAAGCATACTAAAATCACTCATAAGTATAAATATAGAGTATATAAAATATGAATATCTGAAATATGATAATATACGAATATTTCGAGCAAGGTCAAACTCTACTAAGTTCAATTCAATTCAATTCAATTCAATGGACTTTATTGTAACACATACATAATTATGTATCCTTACAAATGGCGAAGTCTGGCCAATGGCCATTTATACTTAACCATAAATGTCAATGCTTATTACTACCTTCAAAATAAAATAAAAAAAAAAAAAAAACTGAAAAAGAAAAGGAAAAAGAAGAATAATAGTAAAAGAAGAATTAATAAATATGACATAATGCGTACGATTAGAACAAAAAACATAATACGTACGATTCAAAGAGAGGACAATAACCTAAGAGCTCAATAAGTAGTTTTTATATTTTTTTTTAGAAAAGTTGCTGATGAAACATTGTTCAAAAGAGTTGATCAATTTCACCGCATTATACGTAAAAGACCGTTGAAAAATGGCTGTCCTATGTTGTGGCATTGTCAGGAGATTAATGTTGCGCGTATTCAAATTGTGAATTAAATTCCTACGAACAAGCTTTTGCATAAGATAAACGGGAACAGAAGTTTTTAATATTTTTACGACAAATGTAACAAAGTTGTATTTGAAAAGATCAGAAATTTTCAACCAATTCATTGAAGATATTGAGTGAGAAACATGATCGTACCTTCTTAAATTGTTTATGTAACGACTACATGAGTTTTGAATTTTTTGCAGTCTGTATTTTGTGATTTCATCCAGACAGGGATAATAAACTATGTTGCAGTAAGCGATTTTACTGAGTACGAGCGACTCGCATAACATTTTCTTAATTTTTCTATTTAAAACAGTTTTACTTGCATATAGAAGCCTGAGTCTAAAATAACTAGACTTACACACATAGCCAACATGCTCCTGAAATCTGAAATCTTCATCCAAGTACAAACCTAAATTTTTTGCAGAATGGGAAAATATTAGGATACTATTATTTATTGATAAATTTAACTTTGATTTGAGGAAAGTACGTTTTTTCTTGGAGCAAAAAAGTATAGCTGTCGATTTCGATGCGTTTAGACGTAAATTATGTTTTTCAGCATATGTGCATAAGTATTGCAGATCTTGATTGATAAGGTTGTTAGCTAAATGGTAGTTGTTCGGACAGAAATTATGAAAAACCTGCATATCATCAGCATATGATTGACTAGAACAATGTTGAAGGGTGTTGGAAATGTCAAAGGTGTATATAAGGAATAAAAGTGGACCTAATATGGATCCCTGAGGCACGCCGGAACAAATCGGCCTTTTGTCTGAAAGTTTATTTTGTATGACGACATATTGATGTCGTTCATTTAAATAGCAATCTATCCATTCCAGAACCAAGTCGTCACACCCAATGTATTTACATTTAGAAACTAACAGCTTATGATTCAGGGTGTCAAAAGCCTTGCTGAAATCCAATAAGACTAATGCAGTTGCTTCTTGCCTATCCGCCGCTGTTAGTACATCGTCACAAACCCGTGCCAAAGCGGTAGTGGTACTGTGACCCTTTCTAAAGCCTGATTGATTTAACGGCAAAATGCTGCGTTCGAGTAAATACTCATTCAACTGCATATAGACTATTTTTTCTAGAATTTTTGATAGAGCTGACAGCAAGCTAATAGGTCGGAGATCACCAGGAACCTGGGGATTGGGAATCTTTGGAAGAGGTTGCACTAATGTTTCCTTCCAAGCACTTGGAAAAACACCGCGCTCTAAACAACAATTTATTAAGTGCAAAATGTATATTCCTACAGCAGGTAGACACAATTTAATCATCTCAATGGTAATGCCATCAATACCACTAGAATTGGACTTGATACTGCGAATAGCATCCAATACTGTAGATATATCGACAAGACGGAACTGAAAATGAAAATCTTGGTTTAATTTGTTATGGCTATAAAATTCGATAGTTTCCGAGCAATCATCGTCACTTTTCTGGAATATACTGGTAAAATAGTTATTTATTTCATTGGGAACTGCTAAGTCATCCGGAATGTCAGTATTACTAGAATCCTGAATTCTAAATGACTTAAGAGCTTTATAAAGAGCTGCAGAGTTTCTTTGTCGAGATAGATGTTGAAGGTAGCCTGATTTCTCTGCACGTGTAGCAGTTTTGGTAAAATTTCTCAGTTCATTGTAATGATTTCGATTCGCATCCGTTCGAGACCGTCTATATTTATGAAAAGCCTTATCTCGTTCTTTCATTATCATTTTCAAATTGTTTGTGAGCCATGGTGCACGAGGCTTAGACACTCTCACTGTTTTTAGTGGTGCATGTATGTCAAAAAGTCCTACAATGTTATCGGAAATAAATTTTACTTTCTCATCGATATTAGCCATATAAATAACTTCAGCCCAATTAACGCTAAATAAGTCATCGTCAAAAGATTTTAGATCAAAATTGCGATAGTCTCTAAATGTAATTAGTCTAGGTGGTGGTTTATTGTTTTTACACGAAATGTGACAGAATACAGCCTGATGATCACTAAAGTTAACAGTGAAAGTTCCCACTTTGGAACATCTTTGTGCACAGTTGAAGAAAACCGGATCTATAAGCGTTGAAGAATGATCAATTATTCGAGTTGGTTCATTCAATAACTGGTGCAGGCTATAAGATTGAAAGCACTGATTAATCTTATTATCAATAAAGAAATTAACGTTGAGGTCACCAAGTACCAAGATGCATTCATTCGACGGTGCTAAGATGGACAACGTATTATCTAATATGCTTACTGCAACATCCAAACTTCCCCGAGGCGGTCTATAAATAACACCAACTACAATACATTTACGGCCAATACGAACCTTGAGCCAAAGCATTTCTAGAGAAGTACGATCATATTCCTCAAACGATAGAATTTCTGATGAAAAACGATTTTTGACATAACAGCCAACCCCACCTCCGCGACTACCACGATCACGACGATAGAAGTTATAACCAGAAATATCTACTGAATTTGTTGGAATATCTGAAGACAGCCATGTTTCTGTAACAGCCACTACATCGAGATCCATATCATTAACCATGAAAGAAAGGTCCGCCATTGAAGGAAGAATTGATCTGGTATTAGAGTGAACAAATTTAATAATGTCAGCCATAGTTAATTCTACTTCTCAAATTATCAAAATGGCTTTTAAAAACAGTACAACAGCTAGAGTAAGACGCGTGATCAGTTGGTAGACCTTTCTTACTGGTTTTGTTAACATTAAGACAATTTATGCATTGGAAAACAGATGATTTACAATCTTTAGCTTTATGATTTTGGGAGCATTTTGGACATACAACATTAGATTTGCAGCTTATATCGGTATGACCATAACCACAACACTTAGAACACTTCAAAACACGTATATGATCACTAACAGGCGATTTCTTCCATCCGATGAACAGGAAACTTTTCTCTAACAAGATATTCCTAAGGTCAGGAGATACTTCTATGACGATATTTGTGCTCTCGTAATGCTTAAGTTTGGTAACGAATTTTATGTCAGACTGATGCGTGTCATCAATATTGTTTAAGGCTACAATATTATTGATTATCGATTCGGGTGAATCCAGACCGTCCAGGTTAACGTTTTTGATTAGCAGACGTGGATTAAGTTTTCTAGCTTCCATGATTGAATATTTGGACCCAAGCTCCTTATCCAAACTATTCTTAAGAACCGTAAGTGACTTCTCATCTTGACAGTGAACTGCAATTCCATTTCTTATTTTGTGCGTGTTATTAATGCAAACATTAATTTTAGCAGGATTTACTGAAGTTGTTACATCCCGCAGAATATCGTTATTGCCAGAGTTACTGTCAGACTTGATTAGCAAGACAGAAGACCTGTTCGGTATTTTTTTGATTGCATCGCTAAAGCTTAGCGTTGAGGAAGCAGTTGATCTCGAAGGTAGCATAACTGAATTCATAGTGGAATGAGCTGCTTGTTGCTGATGCGAATCAATGACTGATTTTTGGAGATTGTTTGTGTATTCTAGTTGCTCTATCATCTTAGAGCTCAAGTTCTTCTCATGTGTTAAAAATTCGATCTCTTTTTTCAATGCTGCAATTTCAGAAGCCAGTTGCTGTTCACGTGACTGGGATTTGAGAATACATTTATCGCAACTCCATGAAAAATTAACCCAATCAGAAAAGAGCTTCAACCAAGAGTCCTTCACCGAAACGCAAACTGTATGATATCTGCCTTCACATATACTGCATTCAATGTATTTTGAGTTGACTACAAAGTTGTCTTTACAGGAATCACAGGAGTCTGCATTAGATGCCATATTTACAAGTGGATCTAATTTCCTCAGACTATTAATTGCGATAAATTATTTCCAAAGAACATGACAAAAAAAAAAAAAAACATCTCGTAAGAAAGACTGTACCCAGGAATGTAGTTTTTGTGTTCTGATAGCACTCTAACTGATGCAACGGAAATAAGAAAAAACCCTCCAATACACCAACCAAACTTACGCAGATTTTATTGTCCTGGAGGATTTTCCACAAGCTAAATAGCAATATCAGTTTCACTGCAATAATCACATGATAACCGTTGATATATACACTTTTTACAGACAGACCAAAAACACGTCTACACGACTCGAGTAAAACTGAGTAAGTGACATATAAATCCGAACACCCAGTTTAAATGATTTTATTATATTAAGTAAATGATAAAAATTTCAAAATGATTGCATTGCTTTAAAGCCCTTTGACCTTTAATAATGTGTGGATGCACCCTGATGTGCTACGCATTCTCCAACGCGCCTAGGCATGCTTCTGATCAGGTGGTCAATGTCCTCCTGTGGTATCTCATTCCAGGCAACCACCAAGTGCTTCTAGAGTCTGAGGAGGACGTTGCAAATTGAGCAATCTCCTACCCATCGTATCCCGCACGTGCTCAATTGGGGATAAGTCGGGAGATCTTGGTGGCCATGGTAACAATGTGACATCATTATGTTGAAAGAAGTCTATTGTGACTCTTGCAACATGTGGTCGGGCATTATCTTGTTGGAAAGTTGGATCTGCCAGGGTGTCGAGATAGGGCAAAAGATGGGGTTCTAGAACTTCGTGGATATAACGCTGCGCGTTCATGTTACCTTTGATGAAGATTAAAGGTGACCTGGAACCATAAGCTATAGCACCCCAAACCATAACTCCAACAGTGTGATGAACATGTCGTTCAACAAAAAACTGTGGATTCCTCCTCTCACCACGTCGCCTTCTAACCCTGGCACGACCATCGTGCATGCCTAAACAAAATCGAGACTCGTCATTAAAGACAATACTGTTCCATTCCTGATCCCAGAGTGACCGTTGTCTGCACCACTCAAGGCGATTACGTCGGTGTTCTCGAGTTAAAGGGAGGAACCAGTGTGGCCGGTATGAAAACAAGCCAAAACTTCTCATTCGTCGGTAAACACTTCGCATGCCAATAGGTCTTCCGTGTTCTGCAAACCATTCATTTGCAATGGACCTGGTAGTGGAGAAACGGTCCCTTAAGGCCAATAATCTTAGGCGGCGATCTTCACGGTCTGTTGTTCTACGGCGGCGTCCAGTGCCCCTTGCTCTTTGCGTACGGCCTTCTCGAAGCCATGCCTGACAACACCTAACCACAGTGTCTACACTTTTTTGTACTCTAACTGCAATTGCCCGAAAAGAAAGTCCAGCTTCCCGAAGTCCCACTATACGGCCCCTATCAAACTCACTAAGTTGACGAAATCGTACAGGTCTCCGTACTCTAGGCATCGTAACCGATCGTAAAGGATGTCAAGAACCAAAATCCGCCAACGTTGATTCTTTACTGCGGCTGAAATATTCATTTTTAGAGCGTTAGTGAATTAAAAAAAAGCAGTATAAAAACCCGAATGTCCAACTGATAAGGCTGAAAATTTTTTCACTTTTTATTTACAGTAAGATAAATACATTCACCAACTTTTATTAAAATAAAACCATTTAAACTGGGTGTTCGGATTTATATGTCACTTAGTATATGTTGCCTAAACAATAAAAAATTTGCGTAAAGGTTAAGCAGAGAAACAAGAGTACTACAATTTACTACAAAAGAATTTATTACAAAAGTATAGACACCTAAGCTATAAGCTTGTGCGTGTCATACAATATACAAATTCATTGCATAGTTAATGGTCATAAAGTATATTATGAGCAAATGTATATAAAAAAAAGAAATAAAAATATTAGATATAAACGAAATGACTGAGTGGAGTCAAGCTACAATCGATGCAAGCATGTCAAAGTTATTTAAGATGAACTTCTTAATTTTTTTTTAAAACTATACTTCGAGATGATTTTATATTCTATGGGTAATTTATCATACAACTTAATACCATTAAACCTTATGCATTTTTGGCAGACAGATTTATTCACTCTGGTATAAGTGTAACTTATATTTATTTTAGTTCTTGTTTCATACGCGTGGCTGGTTGGAACATTGTTTCTGGAGTGAGCAGCAAAAATATATAAACCTCTAACATTCAAAAGATCATTTTCAATGTCTCGGAATCTAAAGATGAATTCTCTTCTACTGTTTCGCTCTTGTTCTTTGGTGTTCCTAAGACGCGCCTTGTCTTCTTTTATAACTAATCTCTTGTTCATCCCAGCTAAATAACCAGGTCGAAGAAGTTCCTATCTTCTTTTATTTTCATCAGTAGAAAGGCATCGGCATGCGCAACATCAAACAGATTGTCCAAGTTCGTAACGAACTCTTGTCGACGTTGCTCAAACACTTCTTGTCTTTTGCTTGCATTTTTTGCAAATCTCTCCAAACTTGGTGTAAGATAACCAGTTTCTTAACACAGTTAGGTAGATATTTAGGTGATATACGTGCCTTTTCTCTGTAAATAATGTACTCGTGAATAGTAAGATTGGCGCAGGTCATTGACAGTTAACTGCACTTCCAGGATATTATAGAACAAAGTTACCTGTACTTGTCCATCAGAGGAAAGTTTTGAACCGGTAATTTGATGCTTTACATCCCCTATTAAAAATATTCCTTATTCAGAACTGCGTGATTCTTTCGACATGTTTAATATGCAAGTTTGGACATGTTTCAATGCAACTGGGCACGTGTTGCCCTAGTTCTACGTACATTAAACTTAATTTACAATTGTTTTGACGTTGTTCAAGCAATATTAGACGGTATGCGTTTGAAAATAAGAACTTGCATAGGTAGGTTGCCGTGCAATGCATAGTCTCGCAGAATTCTGTTTTTCGATGAGGGTCATCTTCAGTTAGCTGATGTACAATTTGGATTTTTTATGTGTGATACTTATTCTTTTTCAAAATTCTCTATACAGTAGTAGGACAAACCTCACATACATTCGCGATGGAGGAAGTAGACTGTTGGGGATTTAATATGACCTCACCAGTTATTTGAACTTGCTCTTCTTCCCGGATGGTCGGATGACCTGGGGGCTTTTTGTTGTTTACACTACCAGTAGCTGTAAATTTAGATACGAGTTCTCTTAAATATTTTCTACGGATAGGACGATTCAGGAAACGATCATTAACAATCATTTCGGTCTCTTGAAAGTTACGCGTCGCGCCATAAATAAAAATCGCTTCGGTTTTTTCTTCCAATGGACGAGAATTGACCGTCTTAAAAATAGTTCAAACATTATCTACCACTAAAACTGAAAACTAAATAAGGATATTTTAACTGTACCATGATGTTTGTTTTCGTACTGATATTCTTGTCACTGTCAACGAAAAATAACAAAACAAGTTTTTATCGCTGTTGCTGTGGATACGGCAGGGAATTACAATTATTTATAAAGATATGCATGCTAGTGGGTTTGTGTTCAAGTAATTATTAAATGTACCACCATTTTGTAATAGGTAAAGGTATAGATTTTATATTCTAGGGTTATAAAGTACTCGTCAGGAGCTTCAAAATGGTGTGCCACAAAAACCCCGTTTTCATATAATTTTTTTCCATGATGGTGCCCAGCGGCCATCTTGACATTTTCATCTGTCAATATACTCTAACATATGGTATTCACGCATCAATTTGATTACCTCAAGTTCAAATTTGAATTGATACGTTCAGAAAATCAAAGTGGAGGGGGACATTAAAGAAAAGCATTGTATAACTTAATCCCAATTAAGCAAACCTTATAGCTCCCCAGGTTTTTCAGATCCCAGAGGAAAAAGTCAAAATGCAAACGCCCTGTAAGCCGCATCCCGCAAGTCGGCAATAATAGCCACCAGATTCAGTCCGACTCCACCATGGCGCTCTCAGCATTCGCTAATTGTGTTTCCCAGAAAAACGGCTCTGCTGCTGAAGTTTATACGCTTATACAAGTTCGTTAGTGCTAGTCTACAATAGTAGTTTGTTACGAGGTTAGCGGAAGTTGTAATAATGTTTGGGATAACGTCCGTGGTTATGTCGGGCGACAGATGTGACGCAGGGTAGATTATCGTGAACCGTTTACGAGTGGATATACCGGAGGTTATGTGTTACGCCTGTTTGGAACGACACAATTATACCCTCAGCAGCTATACTTATATGCTATGCTATAATGGAAACATCCGTTTTTAGTCTTTAGTGCTAAACGTTCATATTGGGATGCATAACGGTAAAGTGTTCTCCCTGCTAACATCCGTCGGAATATTTATGAAGAAAGGGCTGCGATTAAGCAAGCAAAAAGGTCTTGTCAGCCTGATGACATTCGTCCATGAAGTGAGAAGTGCACTCCATGAATTCCATAATGAGCGATGGAGCAACCTTCTGGTGGTTATGCTTGAATCAAGTATTGATCTCTGGAAAGTGGTAAGATCGCTCAGAAATGGAAGGCAAGAACAACTACCACATATTCATGGTCCTGGAGGTATAGTTTTCAGATAGTTTTTAGGACTGAGGATAAGGTGGAAGTTTTTGCTGACGTCATGGAAAGGCAGTTCTCTCCCATTTAGGATCTGGACAATGACCTTGACGAGGAACGACAATTTGTAAGATCTGTCAGGAGATATTTCAGAGCGAATGGCGACAACAACGGCAGTGCTAACAGCGGTGACTCCTTTGCAGAAGATTCTTCTACGGAGGACTCTCCAGATGAATCTCAGCATACTACATCTACGGAAACCACTGAGATTCTATTTTGCACAGCAGCAGAGCTCCAAGGCCACATTAAGGACCTAAAGGTGCGTAAAACACCTGGAGAGGATCAAATCACCAACAAAGCACTGAAGTTGCTTTCGCTCAATGCTTTGACTTATCTGGTGCCAATAATCAATGCAATGTTCAGAACTCATTACTTTCCTAAGGTGTGGAAGATCGCTGGAGTCATCATGATCCCAAAGAAGGCAGGTTCGATATTGACCCAGGATTACCGTCCCATTAGTCTGCTGTCAGCTTCTTCTGATCTCGCTGAAAAGGTGATATATGGTCACCTTGAGAACTTCTCGTCAGGTCACCATGTGATTTCTGACGTGCAATTTGGCTTTCGGTCTGAGGATAGTACGGGCTACAGGCAGTTATTCTGGTGGAGCATGTAACCAGGGGGTTCACCCTGAACAAAAGCATTGGTATCTTGCTTTTAGATGTATCAAAGGCACAAAGACAAGGTGTGGCACGTGGGCCTCTTGTATAAGCTCATCCAAAACGGTTTTCCATTTTGGCTTCTAAAACTGTTGAAATCTTTTCTAGAAGGAAGGAAATTTCGGATCAAAATTAACAATGAGTTGTCAGCAACACGGCCGGACCGTAAGAGCCGGTATTCCTCATTGTTCGGTCTTAGGACCAATCCTTTATAAACTTTATATACATATATGACGTCCCTTGCCCCAGCAACTATGAAGTCTATCCTGTTCTGGTAACCTGGTTCACGACAGGCTGCAGAGTGCGGTGGAGGAAGTATTGGAGTGGACGGATCGGTGGTTGATCAAAATTAATACTTCGGCAGCTTTATCCTTGTTGTGCAGAAATTCAAAATTAAGTTTGATCAACAAGATTCGGTTATATAAAATGGTTATAAGACCCGCAATCACCTACGCATGCGCCGCTTGCTCTTTTCTTGAGCCAAGACGCACATGAAGAGACTGTAAGTCCTGCAAAACAGAATCCTACGCACAATCACTAACGCCCCTTGGTACGTGTCAAATGAGACTATTCACAGAGATCTTGATATCCCAATATCTAAGGGATTATGTAAAACAACAGGCACAGCGACATTGCGTGATTCAGTAGACTACACAGTCGAGCATGTTCGCAAACATTCCAGGCCGCGCCTCGCACTGTGATCAAAATTAAATTGTGAATTCAGCCAAAACTATTTCAGTATACAAAACGGATTAAAATTATTTTTTGGAGTTAAAAAATTATTCGAGTAGTCAAAGCAATAATACTTAAGCTATTTCAAATGATTTAATTCTTTTCTTTGCTCTATTTCTTCCTTCCTTTTTTCCGTCTTTCCCTTTTCCCCTTAAACATGTTTGTTATCTGGGTAGCCAGACCTGACACACTAACAGACCGATGAGACTTTTGACTGAGAGCAAAGGTCCACCGGACCGCTCTGACGAACAATAACGAATAGTATAACGGTAAAGTGTATATGTGATAGATTTTATTCAGGTTATTCAACCTTCAAAGTCTTTTAGGAATTTGAAACTATGACATCACTGATTTTGGGTATATGGGTGTAGCGATTTGCGCGAAAGAGGTGTAAAAAAGTGTGTATTGAATTACCATCACGTTGTCTTTTCACCCTTCGCAACGTGCCTTCTGGGATGACCACCAATTCGATCATTCCCGGTTGCTATGATTTAGGTTTTTGTTATGAACGACATGACAGCCAGCAGGTGGAGTCACACCCATCACACGGAAACGTTCAACTTGCGATTTGGGACTCATTTATAGCTATCGCTATTCATTTTTATGTCGGGATAATACAAGTGTTGATCAAAAACAGAAAATGTCTCATTTTTGTCATACATTGATATACCTCGAGTATTCGCTAGCTCCTTGGAAGGAGCACACACTACAGGATATTGAATAGTAGATTATTAATGAAAATAAGTATCAAGGTCAGGTCTCTGGTAAATTTTAATGAGCAAGTCAACGATGATCTGGAATTTTACCTTACTCCTCACCATCAATGACATTCCAGGGTAAACCTCGGTTTTTAATGTAAATCCCAATCTTTGATGCAATCGAAAAAGCGGAAAATTTTACGTTCAAACACGAATTGAAGACCAAGGTCATGGTGACCACTAAAGATAAAATGGAAGTCAAATGCGTGCTTCTAGAAAAACGATCAATTTTGACGAGTGATCTTATATTTGACCTTGAACTTCACCTTCAAGGTCATTGCAAGGTAATTTGTTTAAATACAAACCCGCAAGTAAAGTCACGCACACCATACGGAAACGTTCAACCTGTGGGACTATAGCTATCGTAATTTATTTTTGTGTAGGTGTAATACAAGTGGAGTTCAAAAATAGAACTCTCATTTTTGTCATACATTGACATACCTCGTGTGTTCGCTAGCTTCATGGAAAGAACACAGCCTACATGATAACAATCATACATATACAGCGTGACAAAAGTCCCGGAACATCTCTGTATTTTCTCGGGCAAGGTATTTTTGAAAAAGATAAAGGTCAAACCTCTAGTAACTTCCAGCGTGGAACTCAGGGGTGACCTTGACCTTCAGTATTATTTCAAGGTGAACGTTATATTTTCACAGGATGAGTGATGAAACTAACTATCAAGATCATGTATTTGGTAAATTTTAGCAAGGATGTGAAGCTGACCTTGGATTTCACCTTTATACCTTTAAGATTATTTTAAAGTCAACTTTATTTTTTTATTTAAGATCTCCATTTCTGATGCCTGCAACCGAGAGAGCGGAAAATTTTACGTTCAAATACTAATTGATATGCAAGGTCAGTGTGTCATCTAAAGGTCAAATGTGTGCTGTTAGGAAAGCCCCTATAGATCTCACAGGTAGTAATGAAAACACGTATCAAGGTCAGGTCTTTGGTAAATTTTAACGAGCGAGCGAACGGTGATCTTGTAGTTGACCTTAATCCTCAAGGTCATTACAATGTTAACTTCGTTTTTAATGGAAATCACAATTTTTGATGCCGGCAGTTGGAAGAGCGGAAAATGTTACGGTGAAATACGAATTGAAGACCAAGGTCATGGTGGTGTGCTGCAAGGAAAACGACTATGAATTTAAAAAGCTATCAAGGTCAGGTGTTTGGTAATTTTTGACGAGCAGTCTTGAATTTGACCTTGAATCTCACCTTCAAGATCATTTCAAGGTCAATTTTTTTCCTAAATACATATTTGATACCGACAATCCGGGGAATCGGAAGTTGACCGTAAATTAACCTTGAAGGTGGACGTCAATGTTAAATTCAAGGTTACCGCTGAATTCTTTCTGAAAGTTACTAACATCCTGATCTTGGTCTCCAAGAAAATACAGAGCCGTTCCTGGACTTCTGTGTCACGCTGTACAGTATGTTAGGAGTATTACACATTAGAGAGTGTAAATGGCAGGATCGGCTCAGTGATTTCTGGTTAGATTCCTGATTAATGGTGCTATTGGTCCAAACGATAATTGGTTTGTGTCGTTTGGCTAATAAAAGAATAGGTAATCAAGTTACAAGTCGGATATTTCCGTTAGGCAGGATTTATCAGTCCATTGTCCCCATTTGTACTCGTTGTATCTATGTATGAGTAATACTGATTGTGACATACTGTATGACATTTGATGGATCATTTTATATGCACCAGTACTAGTTGTATATAGCACGAACAATGTCATAGTAAAACGACAAACCTCCCACTGTTCTACTAATGGTTTCGTGTTTACACAGTAAATAATCCATAGGTACAAGGTTATATGACCTTCTAGGATATAAGAATAAGTTTAATTATCATCCGCTACACTGAGTCAATCGCTAACCTATAACCTATTCCAGCCAATTTAATTGAACAGTCCTCGTGAATACAAATATCTTATATGTAGTAGTTTTTCCTATATTCTCCACTTTTCCTAAAGCAATTTCCTCAAAAACCGACTGAAGTGAAAAAACCGCCAGCTTAAGGTACTGATAAAAGAATACTTAAAATGAATTTCATACCCTAAAATTTGTTCTCTTCTTCTCTCTCTCAAATCATTTATTCGGATGTTGCTTTGGCCAAAAATTAAAATTACAAATGTTCGACCGAAGTTAACCCCTATTGCATATTCAACGTACTCAAAAGCAATTCCTACCTTTCCACAGCTAAGCCATGTGATCCAAATACGGCGCTTACCTGAAACAAAAATACGATGTCAGTTCTCTGGTTGTTAGTATTCCATTTAAATCACAAGGTTAATGACAGTAACGCAGGCATACACTTCTATCCACCGAAATTCAATTTAATATTTAATTTAATTTATAGTGAGGCAAATATGGTTGAGCCAATCAGAGATTGTAATGAAATCCTTTTCTACCTTCTCCTTAAGGTTATACCACGACGATTCATCTGAATAAAAATTAGCGGCGCCATCAGCAAAATAAACGACAGCTCCCTCTGTTAAATAACAAACGACCCAAAACTGTACTTTGAGGTACATCGCATATAATATACAATATCTGCCAGCACGCACTCCTCTCCCTTCTTTGAACCTAGACGATAGAGTATTGCCATTTGCAGTTAATGAACAGCTCACATGTTGACGTAGACAGTCCGAGTATGCATCCCCGCGTGCGACAATTTCTATTATGGCTTCCGTTACCTCAGGGTCCACCTTAGGTGGCTAGAATGGAACAGAATTTATTGATATATCGTCATCAACAAGATCTGCCCTCGAAACGTCAGCCTTGGAACAACGCGCAAACATTAATTATACTAAGGTCGCCGCATCATTTGATGCGTCATTTATTGAAACAGTCTACATGGCCTTTAAGACAACACAATCCAGAGCGCCCTGCTGATCGATTGCCACCTAAGCAAAATGTAATGTTAATCAAGGAATGAAGGTTTATAGGTGGACAGAGGGGAGAAGGGTAGGGCAAGGGGCGAGGTGCCGCTTTCCGTCTCTGCGTCCGCGCTTTGACATCGTGGAAGTTGGGTAGGTACTACTATGAGGGTACTACGATATGTATTCTAAATATTTACTTCGACAAGGACTTCACACAATTAAGTAGGTAAGGAAAGTTCGTTTGATCATGTAATTGTCATTATACACATGATTTCCATTGTCTGCCCTGAGTTCCCATATGAATACTCTAAAAATATTCCCAGAAGAAGAATCTGTATCGCCTATGAGACCATGTATACATTTTATTGACGTTTGTCGTCAACCTGGATAAACGCTTGTAATCCAACCGGGTACACGCTTGCAGGAGTCCTCGTTCAACTCCCAATCGTTCCTATAAATCACTTCGTGCCGCTGTCGGGCTCAAAGCGATGAAATTTTTCATAAAAATCCCTCTGGCTGGTGCGCTCTGCTACTGCATCCGCAAGAAAAATAATCGACCCGAGTGGCCGGGCGATACTTGAATTATGGGAGGAAACAGATGACCCGATCGCGTTGGTGTAAAAGCCATGAAGTTGGCTTACATTGTTCAAGGAACTACACTGTGTGGCGGCGTTCTTTATTATAAGACGAGGCAGCATCTTGGCGTTCGTGGAAGAAATCTCCCGACTCGGTTAGGCTTCCTACCCAAATTGGTGAGAAGAGTATTATTATTATTCCTTTTTCATCATACTGTGGTACATATTAGAGTACTCTGCTCACTATACGAGCCGCTTCCAACTTCAGTTGGCCCACTTCAAGATTTGTACCAAAAAATGCCTTTATAAACTAAACATGATGAAACTATTTACTTCTAAAACAATTTATTTTCTCAAAAACATTTTAGATAGACTCTGCTCGTAAAAAATACATATTTGAAAACACTTGAAATTCTTTGGGACATAGTGTTAACCAAGTCTTGGCAAAAATTTGGTGTAAAACAATCCAATATTTCTTGAAGCTTTTGTTTCAGTTCTGTGATTGTACGAGCAGGATGTTGTCGTAGAACCTTTTTCATTTCCTGCCACAAAGTTTCAATAGGTGACAGCTCTGCACTGCCAGAAACCCATTTCAAAAGCGGTACATTATTTTCTTCCATCCATCTCATAGCCTTTTTTTGAGGTATGGCACGCTGCACCATCTTGCTGAAACACAAAATCTTGGCCGAATGTCGAACATTCTTCCATCACTGGTAAAAGCGATTCTTCTAAAATTGCCAAATATTTGTTTTTTTCCACATTTCCGTCAATAAAATGAAGTTTTCCTACTCCTTTTGATGACATACTGCCCCAGAACATAATGGATGCTGGAAATTTCACTTTTCTCTTCAGACAGTCAACATGTAATGCTTCATTTTTGTTGCGAATAACTCTACTGCGACTGTCACCAACACAAACTTCGAATCGGGCCTCAACAATCCATTGTATTGCACACCATTGTTGAGGTGTCCATTGTCAATGTTCTTTAGCCCATCTAAGCCGATTTTCTTTTGCAGTGGAGTTAATAGTGGCCTTTCTTTGGCCTATAAACAAGTTGTGCAACTTTAGGGTTTTTAATTCACTTTTTTTTATAAGAAAACTTACCTTGCAAGTGCTAAATCCCAGTTTGTGGCCCTCTTTATGAGTTGTGGACCTCGAAATTCTCCTTCCAACAGCGTCACTCCACAGAGCACTTAATTGTAAATAATTGGCACGCCTGTTTTTCACGATTATTCTTCTTAATGCTCTTCGGTCGGCATTTGTGATATTACTTTTTTTCACATATAGTGTCTTAATATTAACTGAATCAATTATATCGTTATATCTTCTAACAATATTTCTCACATTGTACTTGTGTACTTTCAGTGTTTCTCTTGTTTTGTTGAAGTTATTTGTGTGTTTGTGTATCTCCATAGCTTCCCTGAATAATCTAGCATGGTATGCTGGTGTGTTAACAATGACCTGGGATCCTTCAAATTTAATACGGTGGTCCGTCTTGGTTAGTGTAGACGGCAGTTCGGTTTATGCCCTTTAATTTTGGTATTGATTAATCTTTTTGTTGTTCCGATGTACACACTTCCACAAATACAAAGTATGCGATAGAGTCCCGAAGACCACAGATGGTCTCTTTTATCTTTTGCCGATCTAAGACTTTCACTAATTTTTGTCGTTGGGCTGAATATTGTTTTGACGTTCATCTTGAGAAGCAGACGCCCAATTCAGTCTGTGACTGTGGGAATATATGGCAAAAATGTTCTGGCCACTGGTTGGTTGTTATCTTTGGATCTGGAATTACTTGATGTCATGAATTTTTTAAGTTTCGGCTCTGAATATCCATTGGCCATTCAGCTGATCTTCTGGTTCTAAAGCCAATTCACATATTCTCCTTTCTCTTTCTGTCAGCGTTTTAATGATGTCATATTTCTGACAAGGGTGGTGATTGCAGTTTCGATGCAGATACCGATCTGTGTGCGTTGGTTTTCTATATCCCGTATGTCCCAGTCGTCTCCCTCGGCGGGTTAGTAATACGTTCAAGAAAGCCAGTTTTCCGTTGTTCCCTAGCTCCATGGTGAATTTGATGTTGTTATGCGTGTTATTGATGAGCGAGGAATTCGTTAAGTTGCTCAGGTCCGTGGCTCCATATTACAAAAGTGTCGTCGACAGATCGAAACCATATTTTGGATTTGTTTGGTTAATTTATTGGCAAGTTTACTTTTATACGTTAACACTGAGAATCCAAGGAAATTTACTCAAATAGGTCAGTTAGCTTCAGAAGTTAATGGGAAAATTGTGGTTTCTTTTTACTTTTACAAGGACAACTCAAGGTCATGATGGTTAGAAATGCAAAAGATGAAGATAAATAGTACTGATCTAAACATAGCTTTAGGGTAATCTAGTTTATTGACGGTTTTAGGGGGTGGGGGAGGTAATATTCAAATTTTTAGAAGTTAGTGTATTTATAGACTCCCAAATCCTATAATCATATTGATCTATAAGACATTTTATACATCGTAGATTGTCCAGTTCATTTGCCATAAGATAAATTATAAAATAATAGTTCAAAAAAGTGGAGAAAATATCACCAACTCGAAAACAAACCAAGCGACACTTCGCGTGAGCAGCTGCATATATTGTCGGGACATTTACTTTTATTGTTTCTAAAAGAAAAACTACTGCACTTCCCCAGTGAGCTTATATTAGTTCTAAAACACAATGACAACTCCCTAGCAACTACCTTTGTCAATCTTTCAACCCTTTCAGACACCCAAATACAACTAATCTTAATTTCTTATTTTGTGATTATTCTCAACATATATGACATCGGCAAACGGCGACATCTGGATGGGTGGCATGCTTGCTTAAATTAATGGAACTACGGGTAGATGGTGCTACAGGTTTTGCAAATAAACCGGCGACCCTTAATAAATGCATGGCCCATATTGTGATAATTATTATTATTATTGTCACTAAACATTCTCTTAGCATTTCTATACTGTGTAAACACCTTTGTGTCAATAAATTATTATCATTATCCTATCCCCGCTGTTGTAAATGTATCAAATAACACTTTCAATAAAATTCGGCTACTGATAATTAAATTTCTTAATTCTGGGAAATCAAACTCAGAAATTGCAACTTTGTTAGACTTGTCGCGGTAGAGTGTGAGAAATATTGTTAGAAGATATAGCGTAACTGGTTCAGTTAATATTAAGCCACGATATGTGAAAAAAAGTAATATCACAAATGCCGACCGAAGAGCATTAAGAAGAATAATCGTGAAAAACAGGCGTGCCAATTATTAACAATTAAGTGCTCTGTGGAGTGACGCTGTTGGAAAGAGAATTTCGAGGTCCACAACTCATAGAGAGGCCCAGAAACTGGGATTTAGCTCTTGCAAGGTAAGTTTTCTTATAAAAAAAAAAGTGAAGTAAAAACCCCAAAAATTGCACAACTTGTTTATAGGCCAAAGAAAAGCCACTATTAACTCCACTGCAAAAGGAAAATCGGCTTAGATAGGCTAAAGAACATAGACAATGGACACCTCAACAATGGTGTGGAATACCATGGAGTGATGAGATCCGATTTGACGTTTGTGTTGGTGACAGTCGCAGTAGAGTTATTCGCAAAAAAAATGAAGCATTCCATGTTGACTGTCTGAAGAGAAGAGTGAAATGTCCAGTATTCATTATGGTCTGGGGCAGTATCTCATCAAAAGGAGTGGTTTATTGATGGACATGTGGATACAAAGAAATATTTGGCAATTTTAGAAGAATCGCTTTTAGCAGTGATGGAAGAATGTTTGACATCTGACCAAGATTTTGTGCTTCAGCAAGTTGGTGCAGCGTGCCATACCTCAAAAAAGGCTATAAAATGGATGGAAGAAAATAATGTACTACTATTGAAATGGGTTTCTAGCAGTCCAGATCTGTCACCTATTGAAACTTTGTGGCACGAGATGAAAAAGCTTCTACGATAACATGCTGTTCGTACAAACTGAGACAAAGGCTTCAAGATATATGGGATTGTTTTACACTAAATTTTTGCCAAAACTTGGTTAACACTATGCCCCAAAGACTTTCAGCCTTATTAAAAAGAAAGGTGATGTTACCCAATGGTAATCTGTCAATTGTTGCTGTGTTAACTTCGCGCATTTATTCGCACATTGTTTATTTGTTGAGATTAGTTATAGGTCTAAGTGATTTCAAATATGTATTTTTTACGACTAGAGTATATCTGAAATGTTTTTGAGATGATAAATTGTTTTAGAAGTAAATAGATTCATGTTTAGTTTATAAAGGCGTTTTTTTGGTACAAATCTTGAAGTGGGCCAACTGATTTGGGAAGGAGCTCGTGGGCAAATGTTATGAGAAAGAAACATTTCCCGAAGCACGTTTCAAATAACCTTTTTTACATATTCTGTGTCTGCCCTTCAATTTTCTCGGTACGCAGTGAATCGCAGTCACTTGACTGTCTCTCAGACCGAATGGCATGACAAACAAAACAATCCAACGTGACAAGGGAAGGGATGAAGACGGGTGAGAGGAGACGGGACTCAACCCAACAAATCTAATTGTTCTGCATTGTTTCGTTCCGTTTCCAAGTACAAAAGAACGCCTCTAATCTCGTTTCGGTGAGTCGACTATATGCCTCGCGTTGCAGCAGCAAAGCTTGAAACTAGGTGCACATACTACATCCACGTCTGTTTCTATTTCTCCTCGGGAATTCCGGATAAGGATGCGTACCTAGCATTCCGTAACTTCCATCGCAACGAATTACTGCAAAAGACAAGCCTAGCGAATTACCTATTGTTAGGCTAGTATCAGACACAGCTACTTTTGCTGCGCGGCATAGTAGAATAGTCTGAACACCCGCGCGTGTGCAACTCTGATTACGCGCTGTATTTTCTTGCTGCGTGCAGTTTAATAGCCAGGTATGAACTGCGATATTTGTAGGGTTGCACGTGCAACAAAATATATCAAATCGGTTGAAACTTTTGCTGCGGGAGTCGGTGCAGTTTCTGTGGGGAAAGTGGAATCGGAGAGCATTAGTCTTATTGGATTTCAGCAAGGCTTCTGACACCGTGAATCATAAGCTGTTAGTTTCTAAATGTAAATACATTGGGTGTGACGACTTGGTTCTGGAATGGATAGATTGCTATTTAAATGAACGACATCAATATGTCGTCATACAAAATAAACTTTCAGACAAAAGGCCGATTTGTTCCGGCGTGCCTCAGGGATCCATATTAGGTCCACTTTTATTCCTTATATACACCTTTGACATTTCTAACACCCTTCAACATTGTTCTAGTCAATCATATGAAATGAAATGAAATGAAATGAAATGAAATGAAATGAAATGAAATGAAATGAAATGAAATGAAATGAAATGAAATGAAATGAAATGAAATGAAATGTTTATTATTCTTAGCCCTAAAGCTACTTCCTATAGTTTATAATAGTGTCTTACTCCAGTAATAAACAAAAAAAACAGTAATTTTAGATTCCCTTAAAATCATAATAACTGCAACCACAGTAAATGCAACAATAGCAAATGCGAGATAATGACATACGTTATCTTAACACAGAAAGTACATATATTATGCCATTTTATCTAAATACCTTACGAATAAATATATTTACAGACGTCGCTTCTCCAATTTCTGTAGGTAATGCATTAAAAAGTCTCAAACCATCACTAAAAAGACATTTTTGCATATGGGATGTTCTAGCAAATTCTATGTCAAAAGTGTTACGTGACCTGATATTATATGCATGCCTCTCGGACCTCGGTATTAGATATTCCTGCAAGTATTCAGGCAATAAATGATTTTTTGTTTTAAAAATAAATAAGACATTTGACATTTCAACCTTTTGCTGTATTGAAAGCCATCCGAGGGTTTTTAACATTAAATTAATAGGCGTATAACGTGTACAAAATAATATAGTGCGCATAGCCTTATTTTGTAGTAACTGGAGCCTTTGAATATCAGTTTTTTTGCATGATAGCAACAATGAAAAACAATAATTAAAATGTGGATATATGATGGTATTATATACAAGAAGACGACTCCAGTGACTAAGACTTTCAGATATTCGCCTAAAAAATCCTATTTCTTTCCCAATTTTTTTACTAACATAATCAACATGCAATGAAAAATTTAGCTGAGGATCTAAAACTACGCCCAAATACTTCATACTAGATGCACTTTCAATTTGAATATTATCTATCTCAATACAAAATTTCTTTTCTAAAAATGTATTACAGTTCTGCTTTGTCCCAAAAACCATGTATTTTGTTTTTTCTATACGTACATTCAACTTAAGCCTATTCACACATAACCAGTTATACAGAATTTCCAGTATTGAGTTCATACTATCTACAACTTGCCTAAAATCCTTACCGTTCACATAAAGCAATGTATCGTCTGCAAATAAGCTCAGAAATGTATTTACTAAAACCCTGTTCAAATCATTTATATAAAGTAGGAACAAAAGCGGGCTCAACACACTACCCTGAGGTACCCCAATTTCACTATCAATTGAATTTGACGCCACGTGATTAATCTTCGTCACATGACAACGGTCTTTCAAGTAGTTCATAAACCATTTTAGTGCACTGCCTGTAATCCCATAGGTCTGCAATTTCTGGATCAGTCTTTTCCTATCAATAGTCTCAAATGCACGTTGAAGGTCGATGAATACACTTAACACAATATTCCCGTCATGAATGTATGAACGCCATTTCGAACACACATACTGCAGCGCCGACTCGCACGAGTGTTTTTCCCGAAATCCCGACTGTCCCTCAAACAACAGTTTTCTTGCCTCCAGAAACTCCCGTAACTGCGCACAAACCTCGGTTTCCAAGATTTTGTCTATCACTGGTAACAAGTTAATGGGTCGGTATTGAGCTGGTTTATTTGGTGAGGACACTTTTGGAATAGGCACTATAACACTAGTTTTTATTGCTTTTGGAACTTTTCCTGTTGTAAGGGATGCATTGATCAAGTGAAGTAAAGGGTATCCAAGTACACAAAAAGCCGTTTTCAAAAACTTAACAGTACAAATATCATCCGCTGTTGACTTGTTTTTAAGTTCCATTACCCTTTTTCTAAGTTGATCAATGCTTATAGTGTTGAAGCTTGACAGACCATCACTTAACTGTGGCAATTCTTGAAATGTCGGTGCAATTTTTGGTATTTTGTCGGCTATTTCCTTTATGCTTTTTGCATAAAAATTGTTAAAATTTTCTTGGACAGATCCAGCATCTTCCTCAAATTCAATATTATCATATGACAGAACATTCTTGTTTTGCTGCCTACAACTTGCTTTAAAGTTTGCCACATTTTTTTGCTATCCCCCTTGCATTGGTCAATAGTAATTTCATAATATTTTTTCTTTTCGTTTCGAATAACACGAGCGTAAATGTTCCTTTTTTTCTTATACAGATTCCAGTCTGAATTTAATTTGGTTATTTTAAACTTTTTATAAACTTCGTCCCTGTCTCTTCGGGCTTGGATTACGAACCTATTTATCCACGGTTGTTTGCGGGTTTGAGTGTTTTCAAGAGGTACAACTTTATTTACAGTTTCTGTAATATTTTTCATAAACTTTTCATATAATAGGTCCACATCTGTTGTTGAATAGTCCCAATCTTTTCCGTAGAGTTCAGCTATAATAGTGTTAATATTTTCCTTATTAAATTTTCGTTTATATTTCATTTCCTCTGTTTTAATCTCATGTTGCACATCCAATACGCAGCCTATAATTCGATGATCTGAAATTTGTGGAAAATCACCCGTGATTTCTTCAAGCAAGTAATTGTTAGTCACAATTAAATCAATCAGGGTGGCTGACGTATTTGTCACTCTAGTCAACTCTTGAACTATTTGTGTAAATCCTGCATCTGATACGATGTTTATTAATTTTTTTTTGGCTTGGGTTCTCGGTCTCTAAGCGAATATTAAAATCTCCCAAAAAAATACTTTGATGAGTTGTAATCAAATCATCTTCCAGTAATTCCTCAAAAAATTGGAAAAATAAGTCCACGCTACCGTTCGGAGATCTATACAGTGATCCAACAATTATATTTTCCAATCCTAGCTGAACATTTAAGCATAAGAACCAAAAATGGCCATGACGTACGACATTCTTTACAACTGTAGAAGTAACATATGCTGATGATATTTGCAGGTTTCTCATAATTTCTGTCCGAACAACTACCATTTAGCTAACAACCTTATCAATCAAGATCTGCAATACTTCTGCACATATGCGGTAAAACATAATTTACGTCTAAACGCATCGAAATCGACAGCTATACTTTTTTGCTCCAAGAAAAAACGTACTTTCCTCAAATCAAAGTTAAATTTATCACTAAATAATAGTATCCTAATATTTTCCCATTCTGCAAAACATTTAGGTTTGTACTTGGATGAAGATTTCAGATTTCAGGAGCATGTTGGCTATGTGTGTAAGTCTAGTTATTTTAGACTAAGGCTTCTATATGCAAGTAAAATTGTTTTAGATAGAAAAATTAAGAAAATGTTATGCGAGCCACTCATACTCAGTAAAATCGCTTACTCCAACATAGTTTATTATCCCTGTCTGGATGAAATCACAAAATACAGACTGCAAAAAATTCAAAACTCATGTAGTCGTTACATAAACAATTTAAGAAGGTACGATCATGTTTCTCACTCAATATCTTCAATGAATTGGTTGAAAATTTCTGATCTTTTCAAATACAACTTTGTTACATTTGTCGTAAAAATATTAAAAACTTCTGTTCCGGTTTATCTTATGCAAAAGCTTTTACGTGGGAATTTAATTCACAATTTGAATACGCGCAACATTAATCTTCTGACAATGCCACAACATAGGATAGCCATTTTTCAACTGTCTTTTACGTATAATGCGGTGAAATTGATCAACTCTTTCGAACAAAATATAAGAACTACTTATTGAGCTCTTAGGTTATTGTCCTCTCTTTGAATCGTACGTATTATGTTTTTTGTTCTAATCGTACGCATTATGTCATATTTTTTAATTCTTCTTTTCCTATTATTCCTTTTCAGTTTTTTTTATTTTATTTTTAAGGTAGTAATAAGCATTGACATGACATTTATGGTTAAGTATAAATGGCCATTGGCCAGACTTCGCCATTTGTAAGGATACATAATTATGTATGTGTTACAATAAAGTCCATTGAATTGAATTGAATTGAATTGAATGGTAAATAGCTGATGTGATTTTATTGATAAAGGTACTTTTAGGGTATAATAACCTTTACAGTTTTTTTGGGAAAGAAACGAGCACGAAACAAATCAGGCAAGCACAAAAATCACCCATACACAGGAAAATCAACAAAAGGAAGCCCGCCAACACGAAACACACGGAATGCGAGGTTTCGTTTTTCCAGTGTGAGTTTGCTGAACACTCTTCCACGATACCGCATGACGGATAAAGGTCTAACGGCCAATTTCACAAACATTAATATTTGACGGTAAGTTGGACCAATAGGAAAAGCCCTTATCGAAATGCAATTTGACGGAAGCTGTCAAAGCTCTCTGAATATCAGTGATTTCTATTGAAATGTCGAATAAAGTCATTACACTATAGATGTAGTATTATGTCTTTGTGCTTTAGAATTAGGATAACTTTCAAAGAATTTCAAATTCCTATCATTTCACAAAATACGGTCAGTTATATAAATGGACCAATGAAAATGAAAGAAATATTAGGTCGATTTTCTAGCTATTAAATTTTAATACGTACCTGCAGAAATGTACCGATTTTTGGTATTTTGCAAAAAAAGGATACAAAACGTTTTCTAAATGATCCGTCAGTAGAATATGGGCTACTTTGGACACCCCCCACCACTTCCACTTAGGCCACGCCCACCGCATGCTCTGATTGGCGGATTAGACGGCGGGAAATTTGAACGGGGTTGATGGTATATGTTGATTGGCGGGAACCGCTAGATTCACCGCGTGCTCTGATTGGCGGATCAGACGGCGGGAAATTTGAACGGGTTGATGGTATATGTTGATTGGCGGGCCCCGCTAGATGCCGCACCCGACCGGAAGTGATTCAGACAGCCGACGATAGTAAGGTGTAGTATAACGTCTATGCGTAAGTGATGTGACTCATTTCATGTTTTGCGGTAAATATTTGCATATAGATCGATAAAAGCCGATGAATAACGGTAATTATAGATGCAATTCTGCGGATTCAGTTTAAATGGAAAAACGTATAAAATTCGCGGAGAACAATGCGTATAGGATGATCTCAATAGTCAACACGTCATATTCAGTGTGCATATAAAAATGGAATTGCTCATATGTGGTGCATACAGTTAGTTAATTTTTAACATTGATACAATATTGAAAACATAGTACAGTCTATATTGTGTATCTAATAGATTCCAACAAGGCAATCACCTACGTCGCAAATGAGGTTAGGTTCAGCGCCGGTGTAGTCGTAGCGGTGATATGCAAGAAGTACCGGGCGGGGCTGTCAAGCATGGGTGAATGGGCAGGGAGCGCAGGCTGTCAACGAGTTAATACCGGCCAGCGGTGACCTTGAAACACTGTGGTCAGTTAAAAGTGGTGGGGGTAAAATTGAGATTATAAATACCTATGAATCACCGCAAATTATCTTGTCAGTTATCTACAGCGAACAGACGTGCTCAGTTCAGATTTAGTCGCTAGTTAACGTTTTAGTTTTTAAAAAAATGGAAAAATTCTTCGTCGTTAAGGATTCTATTAAGAAGATTAAAAAATTTAATCTATATGGGCGAGAAGTGGAATTTAAAATACGACCTATCCCTAAAGACGTCGAGCCTGTGGGATGGATCAAAGACGCTCTGGAGGAAATAGTAGCCAAAGGAACTGAACATCTCCAGCCCAGTGATCAAGTTGGATTCACTTTCTGTTCCAAAGACTTTACCCGCGGTCAAGGGTGGATAGCTTTTAAATCGTTTTCCGACGTTTCAAATGAGGACATATGGGAGAAGATATCTTCCATCTATCAGTCAAATTCTGTGGGGTTGAATACCGAAACTTTTTGCTTGGGAGTTACGTCCATAAGGTTGCCTGCTGGTCGTGGTAGAGGTCAGAATTTCAATACTTTTGATGAGGAATGCGCCAAAAGAAGAGGTATTATCACCGTTAAAAACACCGATAATTTGTGTCTCCCACGAGCCCTTGTCATCGCCATGGCCCATTTGAACAAAGACAAAGATTATAGCAGAATCCGCCTCGATCGAGGAAAAATACAAGGACAAAGAGCTGTACAACTTGTGGAAAAGGCTGATATTGTTATCCCTGAGGAGGGGTGTGGAATACCTGAACTTCAAAAGCTACAACGATATCTGCAAAACTACAAAATTGTTGTATACAAGTTTGGGTGCAAAGGTCGTGACGTCATTTTTGAAGGCGTGTCCACTGGTCCGACGCTTAACCTAATCTATCACGAGGGGCACTACAGCGTCATAACATCCCTCACTGCTGCTTTTTGCTGCAGCTATTTTTGTGAGAACTGCCACATTCCGTATAATAATAAACAAATTCATAGATGTGATAAACAATGTTATGCTTGTAAAAGATCTCCGGCCTGCCTGAAAACGAAGCACATCGAATGCAAAGAATGTAATAGAAGCTTTTATGGACAAGAATGTTTTAACGCTCATTTACCATCGGTCTGTTCTAAAATTAAAAGATGTGTAGACTGTTTTAAAGTTCACAACGGTAATGATCACATCTGCGGACATATACTTTGTAAAACATGTTATAAAAATCAACCAATTGAACATATGTGCTATATACAGCCTGACAGAAGAATTCCAAAATCAAATGATGTCTTATTAATATTTTACGATTTGGAAACCCGTCAGGAGAAGGAATTACCCAACGGATCTTTACTTCATGAGCCAAATCTATGTGTATTCAAACAATGTTGTGAATCATGTACCGATAATCCTATATGCAAGAAATGTGGCCTTCGATTACAGATTCTTCGATGTCAAGACGTCATTTCTCCATTTATGCATCATATTCTGACACTTCGTAAAAAATTCAAGAAAGTCATTGTACTGGCGCATAATGGTGGAGGATTTGATCATCAGTTTCTACTTCGTTACATTTTAGAGAAGACTAGTCTGTACCCAAATGTAATTATGAGAGGAACAAAATTAATATTGATGGAGGTAGGAAATGTAAAATTTCTGGATTCTCTCAATTATTTTCCTATGCCTCTAACTGCTCTACCCAAGGCGTTTGATTTGAAAGAGCTAAAGAAAGGATACTTTCCACATCTATTCAACACTTTGGCTCATCAGAATTATCTAGGGCCAATTCCAGCGCTCGACTTCTACGATCCCGACCATTTAAAAGAAGACACTCGGGAAAAATTATTAAAATGGCATGGCGAAAGAGAAGCGGAGGGATACGTTTTTGATTTTCAGAAAGAAATCGTTGAATACTGTATCTCCGATGTGGAAATATTGACACAGGCGTGTCTCAAATTTCGAGACCTGATGAAAACCGAAACCACAGTCGATCCCTTCCAGGAAAGCACCACTATTGCATCATGCTGTAACAAAGTCTTTAGACGCAATTTTTTAAAACCTGAGACGATCGGGGTAATTCCAAAAGGGGGCTATAGATGGCGTGAAAATCAGTCAAAAATTGCCATCCAATGGATGTTGTGGGAGGAACATCAAAGAGGAATCAAAATTCAACACGCCGCTAAGGGTATAGAAACCATTGTTAAGGGACATAAAGTAGACGGTTTTTGTAGCGACACAAATCAAGTGTTTGAATTCCAAGGATGCTATTTTCACGGTTGCCCTCGATGTTTCAAATACAACAGAAGCAATCCTCTGCATAATGATCCGTTGAATACATTGGAAAGTCGATACGAACAATCAGTTAGCAAAGTAGAGAGACTCCGAAGCCTTGGACTAGAAGTAATTGAGATATGGGAATGTCAATTTCGAGGAATGCTAAACGATGAAATTAGAGCCTTCACAGAAGCACATCCATTGATAATCAATTTACCGATTAACCCCAGAGACGCTCTCTACGGGGGACGTACAGAAAATATCGTTGAATACTACAAGATCAAAACAAATGAATGCATAAAATATGTCGATATATGTTCCCTGTACCCCTTCATCTGTAAATATGGAAAATTTCCGGTGGGTCATCCAAAAAAAATTTACGTAGGTGAAGAATGTGTTACAGCCTCTCTGTCGCAGATGTCAGGACTTATTAAATGCCAGATTCTACCGAACCAGAACTTATATCACCCCGTTTTACCGTCAAAAATGAACAACAAATTGATGTTTGTTAACTGTCAAAAATGTGGTGAAGATTTCGTTCGAGAAGAGTGTCAGCATTCTATTCAAGAAAGAAGCCTAAAAGGAACTTGGGTGATAGAAGAGGTGCTCAAAGCTATTGAAAAAGGTTACCAGATTATAGAGACTTACGAAATATGGGAATACGATACAATTCAGCTCAGTAAAGACCAAGAGGGGTTATTTAGCGGAATGATGAACAAGTTTCTACAAATAAAACAACAAGCTTCAGGATGGCCCAAACATTGCTTAACGGATGAAGAAAAAAACCGTTATATTGATGCATTTTTGGATACAGAGGACATAAAGCTGGAATTTTCAAAAATTATAGAGAACCCCTGTTTGAGATCGTTAGCTAAACTTATGCTGAATTCTTTTTGGGGTAAATTTGCTCAAAAAGAAAACCAAAACAAAACCTCAATAGTCAGAGACTGTGGTGAATTCTTTGATATGCTGACTAATCCTTCTATTCATGTAAATACAGTTCTCCCGGTAAACGAAGAAACCCTTCTCGTAACTTGGGAATTTAGAGAAGAGGCGTATGACGTTTCTTCAACGGTTAACGTTGTATTGGCTTCATACGTCACGGCCCTAGCTAGACTAAAATTATATTCATTCTTGGAGAAAGTGGAAGAAAGGGCAGTTTACGTAGATACAGATTCATGTATTTATATCTCTCGTAAGGGATTAGACGACATATCTACAGGCGACTTCATAGGTGATATGACCGATGAGCTCAATGGGGGTTTCATATCAGAGTTTGTTTCTGGAGGACCTAAGAACTACGCCTACAAATATACTACTTTGTCTGGAGAGGAACAGATCGTATGTAAAGTAAAAGGCATATCACTCAACTACAAGGCATCCCAAGTGGTCAATTTTGAGAAAATAAAAGACATGGTGCTGAAGAAATCTGATCCTGTTTCTGTACTTTCTCGACAGCTACGACGTACAAGAGAGCATGCAGTAGTAACAGTCGAGTTTCCTAAGCTATACAAGATAACTTCAATGAAAAGGAAATTCTATGAAGATCATACCTCTGTACCATTTGGATTTAAGAAAATAAAATATTGATTTATTAATGTATGTAAATATTTTTTAATAAACATGTAAAATAAAATGTATGCAAATGATTTTTTGTTTTTTATTTCCCGCCTAATTGAAAAATATTTTTGCACCCGAAATTGTTCAGCCTTTTTACTCCATATAAAAATATTTAAAAGTATGCATTGTTATTATTAAACGCCTGCAGTAATATACACCAAAAAAATTGAGAAGCAGTGTAACCATGTAGAACTTTGTATAATCACAAAAAAACATATCTTGGAAAATAAAAAATACAGCAGATTCATAAGCAGTGTAGAGAGGAAACTACGTAAAAGTAATCGATTATTACTAATAAAATAGAGTTTTGAATTCCTATTTTTACAATAATAATCATTTTACTATCTTACGTGTTGGGCACTGCACTGCACGGGTACCAACACTGTACTGCACGGGCACGAAAAATTGAGAAGCATGATAACCATGTAGAACTTCGTATCACTACGTAAATGGTTATTACGAAAAGTAGAAATAAAAACTCTATTTTCGATAATAGCTATACTATTTTTTATGAGCACCGAAAAAATTGAGAAGCACGATAACCTCATAGAACTTCGAAACAGCACCAGAGACAACCGAAGGCTACAGAAAAAAAACACATACTGAAAAGGCATAACATCTATCAGCGCTGGTATCCGATAATACTGTTTCCTTTGACATTCGTTGGGATATGAAAACACATATTTGCTTCCCACCGTTATAACGGAAATAATAGTTACTGCAAAAGCAGTTTCACAATAAGACCATACATTAATCTACAAAGTTAATAATAAAACATATGTACTATTAAAATGCAGATATTTTTAAAATTATACAATTAAAAAATCAAAATAATATATTATAAATGGTAGGGGATACAGGGTAAACACCGAAATATACTTAATTTAGAATAGTTACCTATAATCTCCTCAGTTCTTTGGTCAGCCGTATCGACAATTTACCGGTGGGTCCTCTATTTTTGTGCATGTAAAAGGTTAGACTATGGCGCTAGCAAAAAAAAAACAAAATGCAACAAAGTAGAGTCACTTAATATTCTTGTTGAAGTTACGGATAGAATATGGTAGAAAGTAACAATCAGATATTGTAGAAGCCATGTAATTGTTTAATTGTTGAGGAAAAAGTATTTTTCATACGCTGACCATGTTTATGTCCGCTTGGTACGCGACCAGATTTTTTCCAAACCTTTGCCCGTAGGGTTCATGAGCCGACGACCAAATGTGTCGTCGAAGGGGCATTTTTGGCCAAATTCGGTCGAAACCGATGCTGCGTTCGTACCCTAGAGCCTACGAACAGCGACTCAAACTTAATTTTAATTGATTTGCAAAGATCTTGCTAGAATACTTGAGCTAGTGATTATATGCAATTTATCGGTGACGAGCTTTCCTCTAGCATATCTTGATTTATTCAAGCGAATCAATGAGAAACTAGTGAATAAAATTACCTGACAGCCATAGTACAAGTTGGTATATCTACACCTTCTCTTACATTTGGCGCCACTAAAATGTTAATCTCCTTGTTTCTAAAAAACGATCAAGTACTTATCTGTTCTTCTTATTAATCGGAAGTGATTCTACGGTGCTATTAAAAGAGTTTCCGTTATATCCCACAACGAAATCCGGCTTTATATGTCTGAACTCTGGTACATGTTCACTCAAATCTTTCAGTACATGGTGCAATATTTTTGGCAGTTGATCTTTCCTTCGTGAATATTAAACCACAAATGTCTTCGTTTGAAGATGAACTGTTGAAAAGTGTTACGTTTATATTAGTATTAATATTTATGACATTTACTTTTTTTAAAATAGTTAAATACTACGATAAACTGGGAATGTGGGATGAAGCAGAAATGTTTCTGTAACCCAATTTAGGTATGTATAGCAAGTCTTACGCAAGACAATAATAAAAACAGATAGAATTTGAGGGCGATTCTTGGAAGAAAAATTCATAGTATTTCTAAGGCAACACCGACCGGAGTGCTATAATTTTAGCATACATTTACAGGTTATAGGTCTAATGATAAATAGAAAGTGATTAAAATTTTAACTTCAATTTTCGTAAAATAGCTGAGATATGCCATCTTGCAGTAGCCTGGAATGAAATACCCGACAGGTTACCCATCACCTGATAGTCTGTGGTTCTCGCCGCTAGATGACGCTACATACAAACGTCATCTGTCAAACGTTATGTGTATCATTGATAAGTGTGAGTTGTGTCTCTAAGCGCTAGATGGTGTCGATGTCGCACTGGTGTCGTAGAGTGACCCACATACAGGGGTCGATAGAAATTTTTGGGGCCCTACCGACGGGTCGATGAACCGACGGTATAACGTCAGATCGAAATAAGCTCCATTCACATGGGAGGTGTGTGTGGAACTGCTCGTGGGAGACACGGACCTTGTCGTATCTAGCAAGACGTGTCCTAAAATGGTGATACCCATTGGTCGCTCAGCCATACAGGTCGGTCAGACAGAAGTTTTTGGGACCCGGGTGCTCTGATTGGTGGATCAGACGGCGGGAAATTTGAACGGTGTTGATGGTATAGTTGAATGGTGGACGGCGGGGTTGGGTGCGTTGGTAATCACCTATGTCGCAAATGAGGTTAGGTAATGTTGGACCAGCGAAAGATTGCAAGCCGAAAGAATGCGGACAAAAAATTGCGAAGTTGTCAGATGTTCTACATAAAATGCGGTCCATACATATTAACATATTTAAGATATAGAATTGTTCCGCTGAATTTGGCAATGTAGCTGGAAAACCCAGGCCGCAGGTAAACATCCGGTCGCTGATTGGTCCAAAACTCTTATCTTATCTGAAACTAGAATAACGTGCCGATGGCACGGTCATTTATAAACCTACTCCCATAGGCGTAGGCAGTTGGCAAATACTTTGAAAATATAATTTACTGTTTAGTGGTGATAATGGAATTCAAGCATGGGAAAGTTATTCACAGCCAGGCAAGGGAAATAATAGCAAACGTGATACGTGCTTGCGATGCAGAAGCGGCTAACAATACTTTCGTTTATCCACTGGTAGCTAGAAATGCAAGGGCGGCATATTATACGGGTGTTAGTGAACGAACTATAAGTAAAATTAGAAAAGAAGATAAAGACAGGCAAAATGCAACCTCCACACAGCCTTTAGCTTCTCCCGGAAAAAAGAGATCACGCCCTTCTGTGATCCAAAAAATTGATGGAGTCGATTTTTCCATTATTCGGAGAATGATAGAAAAATTTTACTGTGATTTTAAAGTGGTACCTACTTGTAGTAAACTTCTAATCAAACTGAAGGAAGAAATGGAATTTCCATTTGGTAAAGAATCGTTGAGGCTGCTTTTAAAAGCAAAAGGATTTTACTGGCGTAAATGCCACAACAAAAGGAAATTACTAATGGAAAGACCCAGTATTTTACATTGGCGATACAAGTATCTTAGGTCTATTAAAAAGTTCCGGGAAGAAGGAAGGCATATTATTTATTTGGACGAAACTTGGGTTGATAATGACCTCACTTTCAAGAAATGCTGGCAAAGCGAAGAAATTATGGGTGTCCTGAGCAATATAAGTTCTACAGGTAATAAAGTTTCTTTCACCTCGATTTTGCTTATTATACATTTTTCTCAATTTTGGAATATTCTTAATAAGTGCTCATTTAATTTGTCTAATTGAATACATAATCCCTTGCAAGTATTTTTTTCTCAAAAATATGTTTTTTATACATAGTGATTCAAAAAGGTGTTGGCAAACTTAAAATAACACTAAAATGAGGCTATTTATTCATTTCCAGGACGACTTATAATTGTTCATGCGGGTTCGCAAGATGGTTTTGTTCCTGGAGCCTGTCTCATTTTCAAGGCTGGCTGTGCCACTGGTGATTATCACGGTCAAATGAACCAAGAAAATTTCACGAAGTGGCTTACTGAAAAACTATTTCCTAACATTCCTCCTAATAGTATTATAATAATGGATAATGCACCTTACCATTCAGCTTTGGAAGACAAGCCTCCAACTAGATCTTCTCTAAAAAGAGACATCATCACGTGGTTGAGCAAAAAAGGTATAGAGCATGATCCTAATGCTAAAAAAATGGAGCTTTATGAAATAGCTTGTCTACATAGGCCACCATCTGATGAGAAAAATTATAAGATAGATAATTTAATAAGAAGTTTCGGACACACCCCACTTCGAACGCCACCCTATATGTGTCAGTTTAATCCCATAGAGATGATTTGGGCACAAGTAAAATTTTTCATTAGAAGCCATAATACAAGCGGCGAATTTACTATAAAAAAACTAGATGAAATTTCTAATAAGGCCATCGCTTCAGTAAGTGCCAGTGACTGGCAAAAGGTTATTGGACATGTTATAAAAATTGAAGATGAATATTGGGAAAAAGACAGTCTCATTCAAGAAATACAGGAAGAAATAATAATCAACATAGGAGGTGAAAGTGATAGCAATGACAGTTCCTCAGACAGTGATCATGACTCTAATCAGGATTGAAACTATACTAGATTGGCTACCTTTTAGAATTTTTAGATATTCATTTATTATACTATTGGTTTGTGGCTTTTAGTATCTCAGTAGAAAGTCTAATTCTATGTGTTGTTTATGGGTTATTTCATCAAGAAATTACTTTTTGTTTTCCTATATTTTTCTATTCAGTCAGATATTTTTGACTTGTTGTATTCTATTTTAGAAGAATGCATAATTTGTTTTGCTGTTCAATCATAATGCGTACATAGGAATATTACTTGTTGCCTAAAAAATATATTTATTTTGTTCTCAATATTCAGTGTTTGTGTATATTTATTTCTTATAATGTATGTTTGGTATCACGTCATTATGAATCGCAAAAAAATATTAATACTACCAGTTGTAATAAAATATAAATTCAATTAATAATTCAAGTCTCTCCGATCTCCGCCTATGACTCCATATAAAATCGTCTAATGGTAAGGTTTTTTCATCGCATTTCCCCCTTTCGTCCCTAGCAATCTTTGGCTGGTCGATCAATAGATAGTCGTTCAGTGAAGGTGTTGTCGTAGTGGTGATATGCAAGAAGTACTGCGCGCGGGGGTGTCAACGAGTTAATATTGGCCAACGATAACAGCGGTGACCGTGGAACACTGTTGTCACACGGTTGCAAAAGATGATAGGTTATCTCTTAATTTTCGTAAACAACGATTTTTCTAAAGTGGTAAAAACAGGTCGAAATTTTAAATACCTATGAATCACCGCAAATTATCTTGTCAGTTATCTGCTGCGAACAAAACATGCTCAGCTCAGACTTATCTAAAAAGTGGTGGGAAAATCGATATTATAAAAATATTTATGAATCACCGCAAATTCTCTTAGACGTGCTCTTATCAGTTCAGACTTAGTTAAAACTGGTGGGTAAAATCGAGATTATAAATACCTATGAATCACCGCAAATTACCTTGTCAGTTATCTGCAGTGAACAGACGTGCTCAGTTCAGACTTAGCAATTCCCAACGCTCCTCCGTGGCCATTCCCCTTACCCTCTCGCGAGTGCGCGCATGCGCATGCGGCTCGTTCTGGTCTATAGACATATGATCGCTAATGATCTTGAACAAAGATGTCCTGATACCCGAACCGCCAGAGGTACATCAGAAGTAATGTTAGTATTGTGTGTGCGCGTTTTTTGAACACGCTAAGTCGTGATGTACATCACGTGAGGTACGTCACGTGACGTACGTGACGTGCGTGTGACAGGTGACGTGCGTCACGTGACACGTAACGCACGTGGCACGTGACGTGCGTCACGTGACACTTGACGCACGTGGCGTACGTCACGTGACACGTGACGTGCACACTTTGTTCAAAAATACCAAAAAGCTGTCTTGATAGCCCGAACCGCCAGAGGTACAACATCAGAAGTAATGTTAGTGCGTGGTTGAGGTTCAAAAACTTAGCGTGTTCAAAAAAAAAACGTACCTAGACCAAAAGTCATTCTAGACCAGTCACTCTAGACCAAAGCACAAAAAAAACGCCGTTTTTCAACGCCTTTTTTGTCACCATTCCCCTTAGTAGCGCGCATGCGCATGGGGCTCGTTCTGCTGGTGCTGGCGCGGGCGTACATAGCGTTTGTGGTAAGGGTTTGGGGTAGGTCTTGTTCTCTTATCGCGCACGAGTAAGTTTGTTTGTTGTGTACCATGGGATAGTGGTAAGAGAACAAGACCTACCCCAAACCCTTACCACAAACGCTATGTACGCCCGCGCCAGCACCAGCAGAACGAGCCCCATGCGCATGCGCGCTACTAAGGGGAATGGTGACAAAAAAGGCGTTGAAAAACGGCGTTTTTTTTGTGCTTTGGTCTAGAGTGACTGGTCTAGAATGACTTTTGGTCTAGGTACGTTTTTTTTTTGAACACGCTAAGTTTTTGAACCTCAACCACGCACTAACATTACTTCTGATGTTGTACCTCTGGCGGTTCGGGCTATCAAGACAGCTTTTTGGTATTTTTGAACAAAGTGTGCACGTCACGTGTCACGTGACGTACGCCACGTGCGTCAAGTGTCACGTGACGCACGTCACGTGCCACGTGCGTTACGTGTCACGTGACGCACGTCACCTGTCACACGCACGTCACGTACGTCACGTGACGTACCTCACGTGATGTACATCACGACTTAGCGTGTTCAAAAACGCGCACACACAATACTAACATTACTTCTGATGTACCTCTGGCGGTTCGGGTATCAGGACATCTTTGTTCAAGATCATTAGCGATCATATGTCTATAGACCAGAACGAGCCGCATGCGCATGCGCGCACTCGCGAGAGGGTAAGGGGAATGGCCACGGAGGAGCGTTGGGAATTGCTAAGTCTGAACTGAGCACGTCTGTTCACTGCAGATAACTGACAAGGTAATTTGCGGTGATTCATAGGTATTTATAATCTCGATTTTACCCACCAGTTTTAACTAAGTCTGAACTGATAAGAGCACGTCTAAGAGAATTTGCGGTGATTCATAAATATTTTTATAATATCGATTTTCCCACCACTTTTTAGATAAGTCTGAGCTGAGCATGTTTTGTTCGCAGCAGATAACTGACAAGATAATTGCGGTGATTCATAGGTATTTAAAATTTCGACCTGTTTTTACCACTTTAGAAAAATCGTTGTTTACGAAAATTAAGAGATAACCTATCATCTTTTGCAACCGTGTGACAACAGTGTTCCACGGTCACCGCTGTTATCGTTGGCCAATATTAACTCGTTGACACCCCCGCGCGCAGTACTTCTTGCATATCACCACTACGACAACACCTTCACTGAACGACTATCTACCTAACCTCATTTGCGACATAGGTGATTACCAACGCACCCAACCCCGCCGTCCACCATTCAACTATACCATCAACACCGTTCAAATTTCCCGCCGTCTGATCCACCAATCAGAGCACCCGGGTCCCAAAAACTTCTGTCTGACCGACCTGTATGGCGGAGCGACCAATGGGTA